>NW_023591578.1:294706-340294 GCF_014843425.1 Jatropha curcas | reverse complement strand
AGGCGGCGGCGTGGCAAGGATGCGGCGGCGAGACGCGCGCTATTCTGGTAATCGGAAAAACGGAGAGGAGGAATGGCAGCGAGGTTCCGCGCCGATAGTAAGAAGAAGAGGTGAAAGAAAAAAAAAGAAAGAAGAAAGCGGTTTCTTAGCAAATTCTAGGCCATTCGGTTCGATTTCAAACCGGTTTGGTCTGTCTTAGTGATTTGTCTTCATTTCGGTTTGATTTTTAAGCTTTTCCGCTTGGTTCAAAATGAATTGGTTTTTTACGGGTTCCAGTTTAGCAATAATAAAATACTAGCTGGTATAATCTTCATTGGGTTGCAAATAAAAAAAGTTTAGTTTTTAAAATGAAAAAATTCTACCGAAAATTTAAAAATTTTCGGGTCGTATTTCCAATATAAGAAAAGAATCTATATGAAATACACACAAATCTTTAAACCCCAAAAAATTATCTTAAAATAGAAATATATTAGTTTCTAGTTTTTTTTCCAATCTTCATAACCACAATTTTTTCTTTTCAAGTTAAACATATTTTAGGATATATTAAAAATGTCAAGAAAATAAAAAAATTACTAATCAGGGAGGCCATCTAACTCGATTGCCAAAGGAGATATAATCTTTTACTAAATTAACAGTGATAGTGTTTACAAATTAATTTCATTAACGAAAAAGAAAAATGACAAAATAAAATTTTAAATTTTTAGTAAGAACAAAAAATTTACGAAATTTGAATTTTTCAAACATAACCTTGGAAATGCTATAATTTAATTAAATTTGATTTTGATGGACCAAAAAAAAAAAAAAAAAAAAAAGCGATGTCAATAAAATGGAAAAAATTACAAAGCAAATCATGCTAGGATCTAATATTAGTCAATTTAATAAGTTATTCAAGTAATTGCCGTTTTCTTTATTGTTCTTAAGTTGCAGATTTAAAAATAAATAAATGAAGTTAATTAAGTAATAAAAAAAAAGTTACATAAAAGAAATTAGAAACGTCTGTATCATCTCCAAATAAATCTACAATCCTACAAGCATACAAAAAAGTGTTATACTTTTTTTTGTTTTTCATTAATATATTTATTTATTTAAAAAAAATAATTTTTAGAAATTATATCCAACCCAAATTATAAAATGTATTTTTTTTATTCTTTCGTCATTAACCACATGTATCCTGAGCCTTATTGGCAAAATTAAACTTCCTTGCTCCGCACCAAGTCGAACCTAAGAGGGGATCAAAATGCTACCAGTGAGTATTTGCTCCATTCCATAAGGATCGAACACTCGACAATTAACCCCTAAGGGAGAAAAGCTAAGTGTCAATTAACTCATTCCAAACATTCGTTGGTATTAAAATGTAATTTTTTTGACTGACAATAACTAAGCTCTATTTTATTGATTATTCTAAATTTATTGAATGCAATTATCGAAAATCTTATTATTTTCCACCATTCTCCGGGCCATTATATATTAGTAAATATAAGTATTAAATATTAAATTTTCTAGGATAAAATATAAACGTTAGGAATAAATAAAATTGAAGAAACGTTGAGCGAGTCAACTGTTTCTGAAATTCATTTTTTCGGAAGCAGATTATAAAGGCCTGGAGCTGGAAGTGAATTTCTTATATTAAAAACATAATGCTTCTCTTTAGGGAGGCAGCATTCATTGAATCAAAACAACCAATTTTAAAAGCGAGTGAAATTTCTCTTCAATTAAGTTAAATTTTATTTCCAGTACTTGGTTGACAAACTTGGAAGTTGGAACCATTAAATTATTGAAGAAAATTTATTTATGTGGCGTCATTGATTAAGGCATAACAAACATAAATTTATTTTAAAAAATAATTTAATTACTGTATAAAAAATTTTCTTTTTTTAGAAAATAACTTCAAATTAATTCCTTATAATAATTTTAAATTTATTGCTTGATTCGAAGAGTTTATATCCATTTTATAAACTTTATAAGCTTTTGAAATCTGGGCTTAAAAGCAATTAGTTTGAAATTGAACTTACTTAAATATTACGTTGAATTTAAGACCTAACATAAAATATTGATGAAAGAGATAAGAGATTTTTTCTAAAATTTTGAGGATGACAATTATAGAGTTCTAAAATTTAATTCAAAACTTCTAAATTTACCATAACTTTTTTTTATGTAAAGTATATTTCATACAAAATTATTTAAATTTTATTAAATATAATGTTATGCAAAAAAACATTAAATTATTTAAAATATTATTTGTTAATATAAAAAAACAAAATGTACTATGAAAAAAGTTCCATCACACCACCCAACACGAAATCTATTTAGTGATGCACAAGATTCAAATAATTAGAACTTATTTGAATAATAATTGTTATTGTCTGACTTTATATTGAATAAAACATAGCTGTATATATATATTAAATATGAAAAATTATCGTACAATAATCAGAGTGGCGCAGCGGAAGCGGTTGGTGGGCCCATAACCCACAGGTCCCTAGATCGGAAAACCTTAGGCTCTGATTAAATTATTTCTAACGAAATATATTATATATATATATTATTTATATATAATGTTTTTTTTATTTAGAAGTTGGGTCACTGATATTTTGTCAGATCACTCCTCAGCAATTATTCTTTGGCAAATTCGGATACGTTAAGCGTTTTCGCAAGGAACCAAGAAGTAGTCATCATGTGGTTAGTTAAAAATGTTCCGTGTGGAAAGGAAACTTAGCAACAAGTGAAGAAATGAGTTGAATGTTCTTTTAGCAGAAGAAGAAATACATTGGCGGCAAAGAGCCAACCGTTATCGTTGACTCTTCAATATGGCCTCGGAGCACGCAAATTTTCATCAGTGGGCCAACTAAACGATCTCGTAATAATTTCAATGCAAGCTTGTTTGATGAGAATATTATTTCTTAACTTATTTACGGCTTCCACCAGTAGAGGCTGAAACCAGTATTATTGGGCTAATTATTCCTTCTTTCGTAGATTGCAGATAATATACCTGTTCTAGCCCCATTTTCTGGATGAAGAATTCAGGATAGATTTTGTTTCCAGATGCCATCCAGACAAGGTGTCGCGGACCTAATGATACGAGTCCTTGCTTTTTTTCCAAAAAGTACTGACATGTGGTTAGTTCTAACGTTGATTTTCAATTTGTCGCGATTGTGTTTGAAAAAGGAGTTTTTCCTTAAAGTCTTTAAAATGATACTGCAGTTTGTTCCTGATTTCAGAAATTGACAAGCGAAAAAAATTCCTAAGATTTTCGGCCAATCTTATTATGCAAATGTTGTCTATTAACGTTTTTTCTCTAAAGTCCTTGCTAATCATTTTAAAAAGGTTTTTTGGACCAAAATTATTTATGATTCCCATTCGACATTTTTTCTTGGATGATTAATAAACATGCTAGTGCTTTTGAATTACTGCATCATATGCAAGAGACAAACTAGAAGGACGAAAATGCCTTAACCACTTTAAAGATAAACATTTTATGACAGGCAGATTGGATTTTTTTGAAAGCTATGTTACCTTAAATGGATTTTGTGGTTAATGGGGATCTCATTATGCTTTTGTGTTATTGTTATTAGGGTATATCAATCCGTTTTTAATAGAATGGAAATGGGACGATTATCCCTGAGAGAGGTTTGCATCAGACGGTTCAATCTATCTCCCATTTTGTTTTTAGTTGTGCTTGAAGGCTTTATCTGCCGTTTTTCTTTCGGAAGGCAGAGCGGTGGTAGGAGGATATTCATGGATTGCAGTATTAACAGTAGTGCACCTAGTATCTTTATCTTCTATTGCCGATGATTAGTTTTTCTTTGTTTGAACTACGGAAAGAGAAAAGTATAAAGGTGAAAAGATATTTTTAACAAAACCTATGAATCGAACTTCTGGCCAATCGAGTTAACTTCCAAAAGTCAGTTTTTTCGTCTCACCTAATTTAAATGAGAACTTGTAGTTTTCTCACCTTTGAATCATGGTAGATATCCTGGGTTTGCAATTCGTTAATTGGTAAGATAAAAGGGTAGTGTTGTTATATTTAAGAGATAGGCTTTAATAGCCAAGCTTCAAGCCCATCTGTGTACTCCCTTAGCAAATAAACTCTGTTAGCGAAAGAATATCTGTAAATATTATTATATCCCTATTATAGTGCGATTTGATTTTCAAATTAGGCAGCAATCCTGTATAAATACATACAGTTTACATCAATAAATATCACTTTTGCCTCAGTAACATTCTTTTAGTCTTTTTATTGTATCATCAGCTTCAAGGACAAACGTCTCTATGATCCTTTTTCTTCCTTCTTTTTCTTCTCTTTCACAATGATGATTACATTCTCTTCTTCCTGCTTCTAACACCAAACAATTAGTAACATTTACTGTAGCTGCCACAAGCTCCATCTAAAGCTCATAGGATCAAATTACCTTGCTTGGAACATCGGTTTCAAGCTTGTTTATAGGTTATGAATTCTTCTGCGCGCCATATAGATTATAGATGGCTTCTCGTCCTTGGTCCATCTCCCACTATTTCTTGGAACTTCCACTTTCCCAATTCCAGAATATAGTCATTGGAATTAGGCAAGATCATCTTGTTCATTCAATGCTTCATTGGTGCTCTCTACCTTCTCATCATTCCTTTCATTGCAAAAGCCAAAACATCCAAACAAGCATGGGATATTCTTCAAAACTAACCTATTGCCCAAACCTTTTAGAGGCCAGAATTAAACAAATCAAAGCTCAGCTTAAAATATCACAAAAGGGACATTCAACAGTTACAGGAATACATGCAGGCAATTCGGATGACAACTGATGAATTAGCCAATGTTTAGGACTCACTTTATTGTCGAGGAAAGACAATTTCACTAATCAATATTTTAAGAAGGTTTAGAAGATGCTTACAAAGAAATCATACATGCAATCAATGGCCTCCTGATTCTGCCATAACCTTTGATGAGTTACATGAAAAACTCATAACTTTTTGAGGCAGCTCCTTCCTCCTGCTGACCCCCAACATATTTTCAGCCACTTGCAAATTATATATGAAACATTTCCTTCCCGGTCCACCCGTAAGTCCTAACGGGTTTGTATATTATATTTTAGTGCCGCAACTAAGTCCTAATCGTTATTACTTTGATCTTTGTTTTATGCAAAATAAAATCCACTTCTTATCATGATTATAGTAAATCTCTCAACAGTTTTGTAGTTTCTTTTGCAAGGTTAGTTTTGGTACTTTAAAATTTATTTTGACCAAATATTATTATCTTAATTTTTTTTGTGTGTGTTTTGACATTTAGTTAAATTTGCAACCTCATTTGTTAAATTGTCCCAATAGTTTTTTTAATGAAAAGTAATGAATGCTTTCAAAAAAGTAGTAAGCCCCGATTTTAAGAATTATTATTTTAATTATTTTAATCAATCAATGAAATGATGAAGAGCGTAGGACATTGTATAATTATGCTCAAAAAACAGCAGCCGCTTGTTTTGTTCAAGAGCATTTTGCATTTTTAAACAGTGCCAAATTTACTGAAGCAAAAATCTCATTCACCATTTTGTTGGTTTCGTGAGGATAAAAAATTTCATCGAAAAAGAAATATTATTTTTAAATAGTTCCTAAAATGCATTATTTTTGTCCAACAAGCAATTCAATTGCTTATTTGACCTATTTTCAAAAAAAAGAGGGAAAATTTCTAGCTTTAAAATGTCTAGCAATTAATTCGGTTTGGAACCATATTGAATCCGGTCGAACCTTTTAGTTCACTATCGATCCAAATTTAAAAATTACTGTTTTAAATACAATTTAAGTTTGATTAAGTTGAACGTAACGCAATTTGATGGCTATAATTTGTCAAATTTTTTCTTCTCAAGAGATTAGAGGGACTACACAATTTTTTCTTATTACAACTTTTAAGGATAAGAATTTAAACTCATGCTAAATATATTTTTGATGGACAGTTTTACAGCCCTTTAAGCATGGAGAAAAGTTTTTTTAAATTATAGCTGTTAAGCCTCTAACAAGTTTTGAATGTTAGAACTTAAACTTCACCATTGAAAAAAACTGTGAATACTTGTTTTACAAGCAATTATATTGCTGACACGTAAAACCATATCATTTTTACAAGTAACCATACATATGATAATTTACTACATAATAGTAAATGAATGGGGAGTTTGAATTAATATGTTTACAAAGAAAAAAAAAAAAAATTTTTTAATATAATATGAGATATGGAGAAAATTATTAAAAAATTGTTAATTATTTGAGTGTTATTGTTAATATAAATGCTTTTTTCAAGTAAATGTAAACCAATAATAATAGAATTGAGATTTTGGAGATTTTTGCTTCCAAATATTATCAATGTGTAAGCTCAATTTTTGCTGTTAGAATTGATTTTATAAAAACACACTGTAATAGATGTTATCATTGTTGGTTGCAATGGATGAAAAAGTTGCTAATAAGAGAGAAGTTTAGGGAATCTAGGGAAATGCGAATTTTTGAAAAGTTTGTATTTTTTTCAGTCATTTGAAGATTATTCACAGAAGTATGGCAGGAATTAATTTATTTTTTAAATTTTAAAATTTAAATTTAAGGTAAATTAATATAAGCCGGTAAAACCAAAGAACAATAAAATCGAAATACGTAATATTAATTTATAAAAGAAAATATGATGGAGGCTAATTATATAATCAGTAACATAATTGAAAAATAAAATAATATGGAAAATTATTCGTGTAAATTTTTTAGATTTCTATTCAGTTTCAAAAAGAAAATTAATTTCATTGGCTGGAAACAAAAAGCAACTAATTTTATAAATTCTAGATTCTTTTAAAATTACTTTTAAAAATTTTATAAATTTTAACCGAGTATTATAGTGATTGCAAAAACAAATTACATTTAATTTGTATACATAGTCCAATTAGCAACGAGGGGCTGTTTCTTTCTTTGGGGTGGTAAATTCTAATATATATATATATATACTATATATATAAACTTATTTATCAACGTGCTAGCATAATATGATTTGCAAATGACATGAATTTCTATTATTTGATACCATATAAATTTATATATATATATATATATATATAACTTATTATCAACTGCTAGCATAATATGATTGCAAATGACATGAATTTCTATTATTTTTATACAATATAAATTTAATTTAATGATGAATATTTTAAATTAATTATGTAAAAGTCAAAAATAGTTCATAACTTAAAAAATTCATTAGAAAATATAAAATTAAAGCATATCATCTATAGTTCACTATATAATAAATATAAAATTAAATTATATATAATATAAAGTCCTTTTTTACATAGTAGGACATGATTTTAAATATTACGTGAGAATATTTTTATATTCCAATAAATAAATAATAATAAAAAAAGCAATACAGCTTACCAAATAAGGGAAGAAAACTTAGCTTTTTTAATAAACTAATTTTTTGCATTTATATTCAAAGAAGCTACTTTTCTGCAAAGATAAAACAAACAAATCTATTTCTTATCATCTGAATCAATAAGATAGGTTTCTAATAAGTACAATAAGCTCAAACAAACACATCCTAAGCAAGTTATATATCCTTTTTTTTCTTTTTTTTAAAAGCATCACTAGCTGCTCCTTGGTCAAGCCAACCCAATCAGATCAGCGTCCACAAAGGAAGAAACTCTCGGTGACCGATGAGAAACAAAATAGACACCACGAGGCCCTAACGCTGCATTATTAGCCAAGATATCTGCAATGCAATTCGCCTCTCGAAGAATCTTCACTAACCTCACGTCCCATTGCTTTTTGAGCAGAACAGAGCAAGCCATAACCAAGTTACGGTACCTGCACGCAGAAGTAACCCTATTGTTCAGCATGTCAAACGCTACATGGAAATCCACCTGCACTTGGATTTTCCTCCAACCTCTGTCCCAGGCCAGATTAAGAACATAATAAACAGCCTAGAGCTCGGCTTCAAGAGCTGTGCCCGAGCCCAAAAAAGCTTGAAAACCTAGCAACCAACGACCTTGGTGATCCCTGTAACATCCACCACCAGCTACAATGCCTGGGTTACCCTTGGAGCATCCATCTGTATTAACTGTGATCCACCCTTGCCTACCCCGTCACCAACCAATCAAACAAACACCAGACTGCAAACTTCCAGCATCCTTGCTCGTAGAACGATTCCATGCTTCAGAAACCTCACGAACTCTAGAATGCAAGAACAGAGAGGAAAGATCAAGCATTCCATTCTCAGTATTGAAAACCCGATTATTCCTTGTCTTCCAAAGCCACCAGAGAGAAAGCGAGAACACAATACCCTAAGAACACCCCAGAATATTCGGCTGAGTATTAGACGGTTTGAGAACCAGCCATTCTTCCAGCTGAAGCTAATAAAACTGCTCCGCAATAATCACGTGCCTAAATTGCATCCCAAACACGAGAAGCAAGAGAACACGTCCTAAACAGATGGAAGGAGTCCTCAGGAACACCAGGGCAAGAAGAGAAAAAGATATTTGTTGTAAACCCTCTCGTACCTCTAGCTGAGTTAGTCATAATTCTGTCATGAGCTAGAAGCCATAAAAACATCCTAACCCGCCGAGGAACCTGACTCTTCCACACCAACTTCCACAATCGAGAATTATTATCTGTAACCCCAGAGCATAACATGTCATAATCTGAAGCCACTGTGTAACAGTAAGTTATATATCTTACTTCCATAAAAAGGGGCTGCTTGTATTTTTGACTTTATGATATCTCTAAAGAAATTGAAAGTATTATATAGAAACGAAAAACTAGAAAAGACAATAACTAAAAATAGAAAAAATATTGACCAAAATAAATTTTTTTGTTTTTATTTTTTTGAACAATACATATTGCTTCAAGAACCCAACCATTAAAAGTTTCTGATGGGTTGTTATCCATCACATCACACTTCACATCCGTATTAAAAAATGCCTTACACCAACTTCGAATTTCATATGCCAATGCATCATGCACACAGCCTGTACCCAAAGTATCCGAAACTTTCAATTTTGCCTTTAAGTCACTAATAAATGTGGCTTTAGCACAGCCCCAAAAAACTGTTTTCCTCTCCTCCCCCCCTGCACTTCTTAGCCCAAGCTGCATACATGTGTCCTGCACACCATCCTATGCTCCACGTTCGGAAGAAGATCTTTAATGGCACCCTCCAATCTCTAAAACACATATAACAAAATTATTATTGGACAAACAAACAAACATCATGTCTGAAATAATTCAAAGTTGTTATTTTTAAATGAATACCTTTTGCATGTCTTATAATTGCCTTCCAACTTAGTCATTACCTTCTTTTTTGCATTCCTACAGACATGCATGCTTACATGCATCCTCAAATCAGATTTGCAGACCTTTTAATACCCTTATGTTTATGTTTGGGGGGGCAGTAATCCTATGCTTAAAATATCAAGCAACAAAGGAACTATTTGTAAAATTGCCCTTATTGACCCTGTAACACCTATGATTTGGAATGTACGTCTTAACAACCAAACTATTATCATTCACTTCATTACTAACATAGAGTCCATGGACAACCTGGTGCAGAATGTACCCGAATCCTAAGAGGTTCATTTTAACAATATGAACCGCCAAACCCTTGAAAATTGGATAATTTGACACTGCATCCCTGACATGCTGAAAATTGGTGAATGCCATACCCAAGCAAAAAACAAGAATATTATAGGTGGGATCAAATGTAATCCTAGACCTAGGTATTCTTGCAGAATCTAGCTCAAGCTCATCGTCAGTCAGTGTAATAACTACTTAAATCAGAAGTATCATAGTAAACACTACTATTCCAAAGAAAAATCACTATTTGAGCTATTTACACAATCATCATCAACCTCTTCATTTTCAGGTTCATCCAAGAGATCTACTGGTGGTTCTTCACCTAATTCCCCCAACCCATTCCCATATTGATTGACCAACGGCTGTTTGTTTCTATTTCTAAACCCCCTAACTTTCCCCTTGCTTATTGTAACTCTTCATCCTCATCATCAGTTAAATAGGGCACATTAACACAAATTTCATCAAACGTTTGATGAGTTTGAAAGTCATCTACATTAATATCCTCTTCAACATACCTCTGCATTGTCATTAAAGGTTTATTATCTATCAGAATCTACCTCTGCATTGACATTAAAAGGTTTTGATCTATATACAATATGATCAATGGAGGGCAAGTTGACTCGAACAAAAGGTTGACTTTTTAAATCATTATGAACATGTATGACCTAAGGTATGTCATCTCCACTCTTGTCATCAATAATTTGCAACCATTCTCCATTTAATTTCATCTTAAAATAAACACCATCTACAACCTCATACCTTAGGTCCTTCACATAGGACATCACATTAGGGAAACACAGTAAGTCCATATCAAATTTCTCACATACAACTTCACACTTCCCACCCACATATTCTTTCTTCTCATTTATATACACAAATTGCCCACCATGATATTAAGAAGTCTAACAAGAGTGTGAGACATGCTGTATACAAATGAAGAAATGATAGCACATAATTAGATTTGCAAATGCAAACATTAGGATATAATAAAATAGATATCAAATGAAGGAATTCTGCAATAACACTTGTCAACTTGAAATAAAATTAAATTTTAATAAGCATAAATGGGAGAAAATTAGAGTTCTAATAATGTGTAAAAGGGAAATAATAGAAGAATGTAGGAAAAATAGTAAATATAGTGAATGAGTTACAAATAAATCACTCTCGATCAATTGAATAGAAGAACTGGTGTCCATCTTTTATATTTTATCTTAATTAATAATTGGAATTTTTTTTTTCCAAGGATAAAATCAAATCCTAAATTTTTTATATTAATCCAATTGTTCCACACAACCATAACACCAAAACAGTACAACCTTAGAAGCAAGCATTGAGAAGCCATATGAAACTCTTGGTGCAACTCTCAAAAGTCTAATTTTTTAGTTGAGGCATATCCACTTATTTCCTAAGTTGAAGGTTTCATGTTGCAAAAAATTTCATTATCTACACCAATAATAAACACAAATACACAATTATACAAATAATCGTTGAACCTCACTCAAACACAAAACAAAGAATTCAAAGTATTCCAAAAACACAGCAATGTCTTAGACATCAAAGGAAGGATAAAGCAGCACAAGCTCTCAATTCAGGCCAAGGTGAAACCTCTTATGCTAGGATCAAATGAATAGTTGGAATGTTTAATAATAGTAAAATAGCTCACTTAATCAACTGGTTAACAAAGAGAAATTATTTATAATAGTAAAGGAGTTGATTAAGCTTAATAATAATTGGAACGATTCCTACATCAATCAAATATATTTTTCAAATAAATAACACAAAAGTTACAACACTAACCCAACAACAGATAGAAATAGAAATATACAATAAATAATCTCTTCAAATATTTATCTTCTATCTAATCTTTTACTAGTTTTTCTTTCCACGTACACAAAATATAAGGAAGTCTAAGCTTTTCTCAAGCCTTGTATATTTGATCTTCTCTAAAGAAAATCTATATAAATCAAACCTCAACTATTTTACTTTCATATGATGGTATCAAATTAACACATATTTATATTTACCTTTCTAGTTTATCTCAATAACTTAGCTAAGTTCATAAATAGGAGCTGTCACCAATTGCATAAAACAATACAAATAATCCCTTTTAAACAATTAAAATAATACCCCATGATTTTAAATAATCATACCTGCAAAAAGCAAGAATCTTTCCCAAATATGTAGATCCACCACCAATTAAATAATCATCAACCCTCATTGGAGTAATTTGTTGATAGGAATGAATCTAATTGTAAATGTCAAATTCTGTTATGATTTGATAGTTTAAGAAAGAATGGTAATTGATAAACCAGATTATGAAATATCAGCTGAGGTTGAAATCTGTAATTTATGCAAAACAATTAAAAGCTGTATAGGCTGAGATGGACATAACAGAAATTAATGAATAAAATATTAGTTTCTCTTCTCTCTCTCCCTCTCTCTCTCTACTTACCTTTCATTTATTTCTTTTTCACAAAAACCCTTTTAGGCTCTAAACAACGGAATTATCATTCCTAAACTTGAATTTGTAATTGAAAAATACATAAATTTCAATTTCCATAATAATAAAATATCTCTTATATATTATTATATTTCAAACTAGTCCTCACTAGAAAGTTGAGGAAAATGACTTATCGAAAATTATTATTTTTAATTTAAAAACAAATAAAGGTTCCATTTTTTTCTCTCATGCACATGCATTTTTTTATTTATTGGGAGACTCAATAAGCTATAATAACATTGTGAACTATACAAAAAGAGTAACCCTCTCTTAACTCACACGAGTGATGAAAACTATTGTGTTTAAGATGAAATGCAATAATCAACTTCAATTTCTTCAAATAACCAATGCTTATTTAGTGAAGACAAAAAATAACAATAAAAAGAAAGCTAAAAAATAATTGATTCATTCTTCCTACTTTCTAAAATCACATGTTAAGTGAAAAGAAAGAAAGAGAGAAAGAAAGGAAGAAAAAAAAGTGAATACAATGATTGTTAAGAATCCCATATCGACTGAATACTAAATTCACAAAAGGCATATAAGGATAGCAAGCTAACTGACAATTGGTTGGTACTAACCTTTTAGCATTATTGGCCCAAGCCTTTACCTAGATAATTGTCTAACCTAGTAAGAGTTCACTGAATTATTTTCAACGCAGCTTTTGTTAACCAAATTTTTTTCGGCACAGCTCAAAATCTGTGAGAGTTCACCAAATTTCACCAAATTGTTTTCGGCGCAGCTGAAAATCTGTAACATGTCTGTCACACTCGACTCCAACCATCAGAGGAATTGTCTAATGACAGCGTTTTTTCGCAAGTATACGAAATCGCAACAAGTAATATAGAGTAAGAGAGTATCGTATCCACAGGGATTGTTTATCAAGTACCAAAGATAATATAGAGTAAGAAAGAGTAATCGTATCCACAGGGGATTGTTTATCAGTTACGCCAAAATTATGTTAACCTATTATTATTTAAGACGACGATAAGAGAAGATTCACTGTAAGGTAAATAGAATCTTAAAAGTAAAATAGAAGAGATCAAACATAAAATTTAAGTGAAAAGAGAATCAGGGGATTAAGCTAATAGGGAAATTTGATTTACTTTATATTCTATCCAGTGCTTATTCTATTAGTTCAATTATCAATTTAAATTGTCAAGTAGGAGTAAGCAACCCATAAAAGTCACCTATAAGCTGCTCTCCCGATTTATTGTTAGTATTCTAATATCAGTTCAATTACGCTATCTTTTAATAGTGAAATTAAAACATAAAATCAGATTTTATTAGGTTTTAGGTTTATGGTTGTTTTGTGAATTCATAACTTAAGGTCATTAACTTATGAAAACCCCCCTTGAGTCAAACCATATAGCTTCCGCATCAAGTTGTTATTCTCAAGTAATTTATTACATTTTTCATATCAAAAACCCTTCTCCCGATAGTGATTAATGAAATAATTCAATCCAGGGGAGAAACTCTGCCTGGGAGCTTTAAGTTCAATAATAAATTATAACAAGAATAACGAAAAGCAAATCTAATATTATAAATTGGAATCGAATTAAGCTACATCAAATCCCTAGTATGAGAGTTTAGCTAGACATAGTAATTAAATAAAAATGTAAATTAAATCAATCCAATGCCTTGGCAGCATTCATCATATTCATAAAGACAATAATAAAAGAAAGAAACAAGATGAGAGTTTTACGAAATAAAAACATGTATCACAAACTATGTTTGATGGCTTCCTTGAATCTTGGCACAATTGTTTGATGCTTGAAATCCTTGAGAGAGAGAACGAATTAATGTAAAAGAAAATTGCCTAAAACAAGCGAGAGATATCTTTTGCTTGAGATAGTTCCTTTCTTTATATAGAGTTCCTGAAGGCTAAGTCCTGATTTCCTTTTAGGAAATAGAATGCCTTATTTAATGCAAAATCCTTTATAGGAGAATGCATGACTGTTTAGAACTTTTGATTTCTTCTTAGATTAGGACTCTTTTTTTTCTCCTAGAAATAGGTCCAGTCCTTGTTTAGTGTGTTTAGGAACTCCGCTGAAGGTTCGGCCCATGTGAGAAAAAGGCTTGATTGCATAATAAATTTACGCTGGTTTTTGCCGCCTGTGCAGTGTGCACGGGGTGCTTCCTGGCACGGGCCTGGGTGTGCTTTTTAAGTTCTGGAAGTCTGGCCAGTGGAAAGCAACGGGGCCGTGCTAGTCAGCACGGGGCTAGCGAAGCATTGAGGCACGGGCGTGCACTTAGCACGCAAGGGCGTGGCCTATTTCTCTGGAAGTCCTGCTAGAGTTTTGTCAACGGGCGTGCTATGCTTGACAGGCTTGACACGCCCTGGTCCCATTATAGCACGGCCGTGCCTTTTGGCACACCCTGGCTATGCTCTCTTCTGTCTCTCCTTTGGTTTCCTTGGCTTCTAGCACGGTTGTGCTTTTTAGCACGGCCTGGGCGTGCTAGAGGCTAAGTGCTTTGTATTATAAAGTTCTTTTTCTGCGCCAAATTTCTGCAATTTTCTCTTAGCTCAAGCGGATTAAAGATCAAGAAAGCTTTTGAACATAATTATACTAAAAGTGATTTAAAATTAAATTAAAGCAATAAAAACTTACTAAAATTTAAATAAAAACTATATTAAAATACATAAAAACTATATTAAAAACACTATAAAATTTACACTTATCAAAATTCCCCAAACTTAAACCATTGCTTGTCCTCAAGCAACAAAACTAAAGAAAAAATAATTTGACGATACTAGTTTAACATGGTTGGAGATGATTTCCATCATCTTTCATGATATCATGATTAGTAAACTAAATGAGGGTGTCTGATCGTGGCACGGTCGTGCTGATAAGCACGGCCTGGGCGTGCTCTCCTCTGACCTGCAAGTGAAAGAAAGGGCGTACCTGGCACGGACGTGCTGATGGGCACGCCCTGGGCGTGCTCTTCCCTGCCTCTTGAATTGAAAATTGCCTGTGGATAGCACGGGTGTGCTATCTGACACGCCCTAGGCGTGCTTGTCTCTGACTCTCAAGTGTCTTTTCCCTTCTTCAGTAGCACAGGCGTGCCTCTTAGCACGGTTAGGGCGTGCTCTTCTCTGACCTTCAAGTGTGATTGACCCTTTTTAATGACACGGGCGTGCTCTTCTCTGACTCTCAAGTATCATTGCCTTGGGCGTGCTCTTCTCTGACTCTCAAGTATCATCACCTTTGAAAACCGCACGGGCGTGCTGCTGAGCGTGCTTGGGCGTGCAGGATCCTCACCCCATGGCACGGGCGTGCTTAATAGCACGGCTAGGGCGTGCTCTGTTCTGAATTTCTACTTTTTCCTAAAAAAAAAAAACTCTAACAAAACAACAATTGTGGAGAAAATTTGGGGGTTTTTTTGCAAATAAAACATAAAACAAGACACATGAATGGAATCAAACATAAACAAAACACATAAGAAAAATTAGATGGGTTGTCTCCCACAAGCACTTTTGTTTAACGTCGTTAAGTTCGACGCACTTATCCTAGTTTAGGCTAAGCAAGACCAATTATGCCCCTAGTTTAGGCTAAGCAAAGACGGATCCGCACTGCTTGATGGGGTTCGATAAGTTGTCATTATGATAGCTTCTTTCTCAGACGTTGAGTATTCACCATTGAAAACTTCGATGTTTGTCTTACCATGCCACTATTTCAATTGCACGCAATGGGAAAGATTTCCCTTTATTGTGAATGGTCCAGACCTAATCTAGAGCGTACTTACCGCAGGAATAACGGAGCCCTAAGAGTTATATGAGCAATACTGCTGGGCACTACTTCAGATCCCTGCATGATAATTACGCTTATCCGGTGCCCAATTGTTTTCGGTGCGATCACTTTGGTATATTTTGGCAGTTTTTCTTTTCATAAGCATGGTAAAGGCGCATTTCATCCATTTCATGTATTAAATTGTAAGCAGTCGGGCTTTTGACCATTTTTGTCCCACTTCCTTGGCATTAAAGTTGAGAAATTGAATGGCCCAAAATGCCTTGTGTTCTAACTCTACAGGAAGATGACAAGCCTTACCATACACCATGCGATATGGAGACATACCTATAGGTGTTTTGAATGCAGTTCTGTAGTCCCATAGAGCGTCGTCTAGCTTTTTGGACCAATCTTTTCGTGATTGTCCAACAGTGGTTTCGAGGATCTTTTTGATTTCTCTGTTAGTGACCTCTACTTGTCCACTGGTTTGAGGATGGTATGGAGTACCTACTCGATGAGTGACACCATATTTTGCAAGAAGGGAGTCTAAATATCGATTACAAAAATGCTTACCTCCGTCCGTGATTATCGCCCTGATTAATTGCCCTAGTGATTATTGCTCTTGGAGTACCATGCCTTGTAAAAATGTTTTTCTTTATGAAGCTCATCACACTTTTGGCATCGTTATTTGGAAGAGCAACAGCCTCTGCCCGTTTTGATACATAATCCACCGCCACTAGAATGTATTGATTTGAATATGATGGCGGAAAAGGTCCCATGAAGTCCAGACCCCATACGTCGAAGATTTCGACTTTAAAGATGCTATTTAGGGGCATTTCGTGTCTCTTCGAAATGTTACCTAACCTTTGACAACGATCACATAGACGAACATAGTTATAAGCATCTTTAAAGAGATTAGGCCAATACAAACCGCTTTCTAGTGAGGGCGCAATACAAACCACTTTCTAGTATACGGCGCGCTGTGCTTGGCTTGCTCCAAAGTGGCCTTCCGCATTCCATGGATGGGCATTTAGGGCACATTTCTATTTCCAGTCTTTGGTATACATCTCCTGAATAGTCTTGAATCACTGGCAATACTTTGGAACCAAAAATGGGGCTCCTCCCCAAAATAGTAGAAAATTGATATTGCATGAAAAAAACTTTTCTTTTCCTCTGGGTTTGGTAAGGAAAAAATTGGGAGGGGAGAACATTTTTGCAAAAACAAGATAATTCTAACTATGTCTAGCGGTACGCAGGGGGGTTTTAGGCATTTGGCGTACTAGGAAGGAAGGGTTGGCTCATGAGGGGAGAAGGCTTTCCATTGATTTGTAGGCTCGCTTCGGGGTATGCTTCTTCCCCCAATTCAAGGCGCTGGAAAGATGGTCAGCAACTGAGGGTTCTTCGGGTCCCCTTTTTGGGGTCGCGGAATTTCTAGGTCAACATTCTTGCAATGAGAAAGTACCCAACCGAATGAGTCTCGTTTTGCATCTTTCCTTGCGTTCCAGCAAGCTAATTTGGATAGGCGGAGTGGATCTGTGTGACTATTGGTTTTAGGCTCCAATTAGATATGCCCCTGAATTTGTCCAAAAAGCAAAAACAATAGCCAAATAATTCTTTTTTCCGCGGAATTTGTCAAAAGCAAAAACAATAGCCAACAATTCTTTTTCCGTAGTTGCATAGTTTAATTGCGCATCATTCAATGTGCGACTCGCATAATAAATAACTTGCAACTTCTTGTCTTTTCTTTGTCCAAGAATAGCTCCTACAACATGATCACTAGCATCACACATTAGTTCAAAAGGTAAAGTCCAATCTGGTGTAGTGATGATCCAATCTGGTGTAGTGATGATAGGTGCTGAGATCAACTCCCTCTTTAACCTGTTAAAAGCATCTAAACACTCTTTGTCAAAATTAAAAGGCACATCTTTTACTAATAAATTACAAAGAGGTTTTGTGATTTTCGAGAAGTCTTTGATAAACCTTCTGTAGAATCCTGCGTGACCAAGAAAACTTCTTATACCTTTCACTGAGTTAGGAGGAGGTAGTTTCTCAATTACCTCGATTTTGGCTTTGTCTACTTCAATTCCCTTTTTAGAGATCTTATGCCCTAAGACAATACATTCACTAACCATAAAGTGACATTTTTCCCAATTTAAAACAAGGTTAGTGTCTTCACATCATTCATTACTGAGGATAAATTATGAAGACATGCATAAAAAAAAGAACCAAATACAGAGAAGTTATCCATAAATATCTCAATAGATTTCTCTACCATATCAGAGAATATGGACATCATGCATCTTTGGAAAGTTGCAGGGGCATTGCATAGTCCAAAAGGCATTCTCCTATAGGCAAAAGTGGTTGGCAGGGCATCTGGGCTATAGCGCCAAAAAGGGCCATTCTCCCATGTAGGCAAAAGTGCCCATAAGGACACAGGGTGAATGGGTGGTTTCCTCCTGTGGTCTTCAAGGAGCTATAGGTATTTGGAAGTAGCGCCTGAGTAGGCCATCTAAGGCGAAACAATAGAAAGGATAGCCCAGCAAGTCTCTCGAAGCATATTGATCAAGTAAAGGGAAAGGGGAAGAATGGTCCTTTCGTGTTTGGCTTTATTTAGTTTTCCTATAAATCTATGCACAGCCAGCGCTCAAACTCTGTGACTGGTTTCTTGTGGGAAATGAGTTCATTGGTTTTTTCATTTAAGAGATAAAAGCAGTCTACCTCCTTCTTTGAAGCAAGCTTGGACAGGACTTCGCCAATTACTTGTCCTTTTTGAAAATCGGATAAAATGATACCCGGGCATATGAGGAGTTTTGATTGATTTCAAGCTTCTTTGTACTACTCCTTCATCATTTGGGTTCGTCCGCCTTTGATGCTGGCGAATATGAAGGTTTGTGAGTCTTCTGATTGAAGGTTTGTAGTCTTCTTCCATCAAGATCTTATGCATGCACACACTTGGGCTTATTCCTTGTAGATCCGAGATCGACCACCCTAATGCTTTCTTATGCCTACGTAGAACCTGCAACAACCTTTCCTCTTGATCAAGTGTTAAGTGAGAAGAAATAATAACAGGAAAAGAATGCTCCTCACCTAAAAGTGCATGTTTTAAATGAGGTGGAAGTTGTTTTAGTTCATGCTTAGGTGATTCCTTTTCTTTTTCATTCAGGACGCTTGATGCTTGATTCATTAATGTTATTTTCAACATGCAAAGTGGTCTTCACACATTCATCAACAACATCAATTCTAAAACAGTCTCCATGATCCATAGGAAGCTTACAAGATTTAAGTACATCAAACACAATTTCTTCCTGTCCAACTCTTAGAGTCAACTTACCTTCATAGACATCTATTAATGCCCTTGCAGTTGCAAGAAAAGGTCGTCCCAGGATTAGAGATCCTTCCCTGTCTTCATCGATGTCAAGGATAACAAAATCAACAGGAAAGATGAATATACCTACCTTTACAAGCACGTCTTCTACAATCCCTCTAGGATATTTAATTGATCTACTAGTTGCAAAGACATCCTTGTTGGTTTGAGCTCTCCCATACCAAGCATCTTAAAAACTTCATAGGACATAAGATTGATGCTAGCACCTAAATCTGCCAAAGCTTTTTCAAAGTCAAGATTACCAATGTTACAAGGGCCTAAAGCTTTTTCAAAAGTCAAGATTAACGCAATTGTTACAGAGGGATGAAGAAAAAACTTCCTGGGTTTCTTTTTAACTTTGGAGGCAATTTGTTTGGGATCAATGCACTGCACTCCTCGGTTAACATTTAAACCGTTTCTGATCATCAATTTTTCGTTTCATTGCGTAAGGATATCTTTTAGTAGGAATTTAGCCATAGCTAGGCATTTGAGCAAGAGCTTCAGCAAAAAGGAATATTGATTTGAAGCTTCTTAAAATACATCTAAGGAGAGGAAGCTCTTGTCATCTTGTGCTTTCTTTAATCTTTGTGGAAAGGGAACAGGGGGAACATAGGGTTTTACCTTTTCCTGTTCTTCTAAGTTAATGATAGGCACCTTTGTTTGTTCTATTTCCTCTTTTTCTTTCCTTGGTGGTTCATCTAATTGTTTTCCGCTCCTCAAAGTAATAGCCTGCACTTGTTCTTTCGGATTCTTTTCCGTATTGCTAGGTAACGTACCTTGAGGTCGAGATGCCATCATGTTTGCAAACTGCCCTAGCTGAATTTCCAAATTTCTTATTGCGGCCTGCTGGATTTTATGGTTCTCTCTAGTTTCATTCATGAATTCCATGTGTGATTTGGAAAGAGCAGTGAGAAGGTCATCATGGGAGGAAGGTCGTCATGAAGATTTTCTTTTTCCGGAGGATGGAAAAACCAGGTGGTGCATCAGGCATTGTTAGGATTACCATAAGATTAGATTAGGTATGATTCCTGAATCTGTTATCATATGAATTTGAATTAAGGGTAATTCTTTCTTCGCTTGATTCATACACTATAGTTCACTTGCTCTACAAGTTTTGTAGGAATTTAACAGAGTCCGTATAATGCATTCTCGCAAATCGCATGTTGTCCATTGCAGCCTATGCACAAAACTTGCATACACGAATTTTAACAGATTAGTGGTTAACATGTGCGCAATATTCTTACCGTGTATCTAACTGGCATTAAGTGCCTGTAATAGCCGTCTATATTGCATAGACTGCGCTTGCAGTTTCTTCTCGCTTTTGGTAATTGTGTTTTGGTAAATGGCTATTGCTTGGCCATTTCTCTATCAACATCATTATGCTTCATCAAATTCCTGTCTTTTCAAAGGATCCACCTAGCGCTGCATTGCTAAGGGTAATTTTTATGATTAGGAGATAATGCACTTATAAAAGTGTTGTACCTGTAACGGCACTTGGCAAACTGTGATGTGGGCACTTTCTTAACAGTCTTTGAATGCTATTGCCCAAGCTTTCTACAAGCTCTCTGATCATGAATGAGGCCAAATGTCATTATCTCATTGCCAACTTGGTGGTTTTTTTGGAGGATGGAAAGAATTTAGCTAGGAATTTTTGAGCTAAATTCATTGCTGTTTGTGAAACTTCCAGGCGGGACACGATTGTAACCAAGATGCTTTCTCGCTTTAATCGCGCTAAAGAGTGAATGGGAAAGTCTTAATTTTGAATTTAGCATGCTTGCAGAAACACCGTTTTGGCTTGAATGTGTCCACAAATTTCCAAAAATGGTGTGTGAGCTATTAGGATCTTCACTAGTAGACCGCCCATATTGGATCGAGGTAGAGAGGCATTTGGATATTGCTGGTTTAATCTCGAAGCTTGTTAGCTTCTACGCCCTGGTGCTAGTAAATACTTGAGGTTGTCCCAGCATTCAGATTAGGTGTTGTATAATCCTCAAGGTACACGGCCGGCTGTTGAAGTGGTGGTCGCAACTATGTTTTTCATTTTATGTTTTCGTTTTCGTTGGCCAATGTGTTGCTTATTTGCTTTGTTCGCGGTTTTATTTCAAGCAGTGTTTTCTCTTGCCGGCGTTGTGGCGAGCGACTAAGTTCGTTCAATTTTCCAGGATCAAGACTAGAGGTTCAGTCCCTCCTCGATGCATTCCTTTGCATAAAACACCGCTGGGATGATTCTTAGAAGAAATTTGAAATAAAAATAAAAAAAAACAGCACTTAAAAGAAAATTAAATAAAAATGAAAGAGTGTCTAAATTAATAACAGGGTAATTCGTATTGATATTGATACGCCAATCCCTGGCAACAGCGCCAAAAACTTGACAGCGGTTTTCGCAAGTGTACGAAATCGCAACAAGTAATATAGAGTAAGAAAGTATCGTATCCATAGGGATTGTTTCTCAATTACCAAAATTATGTTAACCTATTATTATTTAGACGATGATGAAAGGAATTCGCTGTAAAGTAAATAAAATTCAAAGTAAAAGAGATTAAACACAAAATTTAGGTGAAAAGAAATCAGGGGATTAAGCTACTAGGGAATTTGATTTCATTTAATTCCATCCAGCCTATTCTATTAGTTCATTAATCAAGTTTAATTGTTCAAGTAGGAGAAAACAACCCTAAGGTTACTAACAAGCTCTCCCGATTTATTGTTAGCTATAGCCATCTCCGATAATGGTGAACTGTTAGATATTAATTGCTAAAAATTCGAGTCCAAATACCATGAACTCTATTAATGAGTTAATTAAAACATATAATCAGATTGATTAAGGTAAATTTTAATGGTTGTTTTTTGTGAGTTTCACAACTTAATAATTAATATTTTTTACAACTTAATGAAAGCCGTCCCTATGAGATCAAAAACGCCATAAGATAAATGCTTCTCAGCATCAAAGATAAAAATGTATATATCTGGCCACTTAAGTAATTTATTATCGTTTTTAATCCAAATATCAATAAACCCTTTCTTTTCCCGATGTAGTTTATTGAAATACCTCAATCCAGGGGAAAATTCTGGCTGGACAAGCATGTGAAAGCTGATAACAACAAATAAATAATTTATAACCAAAGAAGACAAAGAAAAAGCAAATATCTAATAATATCATAAATTGGAAATCTGAAATTAAGCCTTAAAGCATCAAAATACCTAGTATAGCTAGTAGTTTTGAGGGCATTGGAAATATGTAATTAATTAAACGTCACTAAATATTAACATGCATTTGGCACAAATAATTCATCATATTTTAATAAAAAGACATAATATAAAGAAAGATTAACCAAGATGAAGAGTTTTAGAAATAAAAACTGTAATCACAAAACTATGTTTGAATAAGGCTTCCTTGAATCTTGAGCACAATTGTTTTGAAATGCTTGAACACTTATCCTTAGAAGGAGAGAGATTAAGATATATTAATAGAAAGGAAATTGCCTAAAAAAAACGAGAGATATCTTTTGCTATGAGAGTTCTTCATTTCTTATATATTGAGTTCCTGAAGGCAAGTCCTGATTCCTATGTTAAGGAAATAGAATCCCTTATTTTTATTTAAGGCAAAAAATCCTTGTAATACGGAAGAAATGCTATGGAACTGTTTTAGTACTTATTTGATTTGCTTCTGATATTAGGATCTCCACTTTTTTACCATAGAATGCGAATTCAGGTCTTGTTTTAGTTTATGTCGTATTTAGAAAGCTCACTGGAGTACAGAGCCCATATGTAGAGAAAAGTGCTTGATTACTAGCATATATAATAAAATATCACTACGCTGGTTACATGCAATGTGAGACTGGGCTTGGTTTGTCTTTTCCTGGACAAAGGGCTGTGAGATCGATTTTCTTTTTAATTGCTTGGAGTAATAGTATCTGGCTCCAGTGAAGCTAGGGGCGTGCTATGGCAGCTACGTGGCTGTCCGAAGCATTAGGGGCAACGGTGGGTAATCGTGCCATAGCTAATAGCACCGGCAAGAGCAGGGCCGTTCAACTTAATTTGCTTCTGGAAGTCTTGGCCTAAAGTGTCAGCGGGCCGTCGCTAATGCATGAGCGACGACCACTCAATCTTGTCCGGCGGTCCCCAATATAGACGGTCGTTGCAATTATTGGCAACACCCTGTAGTCTGTTGAAAGCTATTATAAGGTCTGTCTCTCCATGTTGGTTTTCCTTTGGCTTTTCTAGCAGGCGCTTTCAGTATGCTTACTTATAGTCACGGCCGCCTGGGGGCGTGCTAAGGCTAAGTCCCGTTCTCTCTCGTATTATAAACTTAGTTTCTTATTTATCCATATTTCTGCAGCCGAAAAATTTTGATCTGCAATTGTCTCTCTTTAATCAAGTCGGGATTTAGAGAGATCATAGGATAGCTTTTGGAATATAATATATACTAAAGTGATTTAAAATAAATTTAAAGAATAAAACTTACTAGAATTCAAATTAAAAACTATATTAAACCACTAATAGAATTAACATTCGAGCATATACTAAAATCAGAGAGTTCCACAAACTCCAGATAATATCGTTTTTTTCGTGCGATAGATAAAATTCTCTGTAACATGTGCTGTCACGATATACTATCCCAACATCAATTATACTAAAAGTGATTTAAAATCAAATTAAAGCAATAAAAACTTACTAGAATTCAAATAAAAACTATATTAAAACACTATAGAATTAACATCTATCATCTAACCTAGTAAGAGTTCACCAAATTGTTTTCGGCGTAGCTCAAAATCTGTAACATGTCTGTCACGTCCGACTCCAACCACCAAAAAAATTGTCTGCTTTGGATCACGTCAATTCCATCCCATACTAAATTGGCAAGATCCGCACAGTTTTGTCCCGTAGGTGAAATGGAAGGTGAAATAAAATGGGAAACTTCTACTAGGAGGTCACCCATCTTAGGATTTCCCTTAAGCAAACCATTTTAGATGCTATTGGGGAAAAATAATTTTGGAATATTGTTTTACTATTTGATGCTTTTATGAGTAGAACATTTAAAATTCATTTTAAAAATAAATTTTGATGACCTCTAATTAATATATTTCAATAATGTGTTTTTCACAAAAGCAACTAAGAAAGAAACACCTAAGTAGTCCAATCTTAAGCTAAGATTATGCAATTACTCAACTATGAATAGTGAACCTGAAGAGAATATTCAGCTGTTGCTGTTTAATATTCTCATATGGTATCTTGTTCCATTAATATGCCAAAAATTGGGTGTGAGATGAAGAGGAATATTTTCGCTCTTTTTTTCGATTTACAAAAATGCATCACAAAGGTGGATTTGACTTGCAAAACATGACATTAATGACATTAGTGCTAAATGGATCATGTCTTGAACATGTAAAATGCGAATCAAGGAAAATATATTTAGATAAAATTTTGGGTACCTTTCATACAGAATTTCTAAACATTGTAAGAACAGATCCATAACAGATTAATAAGCACCATTCAACCTTCTTCCCAATCTACATCATCCTCATCCTCTGATGAAGCTTCTGCTTCAACATTCAAGTCATTGATCCTGTAACTTTCAGTTGTATTGCCTGTAAAGTCACAAGCAAAACAGAGAAAACCACCATGATTATGTTAGAGACTACTTAACATAACCAACCAAAATTGTTTGTCATAAAATGTTTCAGGGGTCTAATATTTTATCTAAGCTCCTTTATAGGCGCATAGGGGCCTAACCTCTTTGTCCCTCCCTCCCACTCTCCCCTCCATAAATGCCAAATATATAACATGAGATTCACAGATAAATAGTAGAGAGAGAGAGAGAGAGAGAGAGAGAGAGAGAAGAGTATATGCAATTAGTTCAGCTTGCATAGACATATTATGGCTCTTATTTGTCTCCAATAGGATTGGAGAATATGGGATTATTGAGGCCTACCTCCAGCTTGGGGCTCTTCCCACTCAACATCATCTTCCCCTTCATCCTCCTCACGTTTGAACTTCATGCCCACTTGACGATTAGAAGGTGATCCAGAAATACCATTAGATATAGATGTCTGCGACGCCTGTTGCTTCTTACCAGCTTCTTCTAGTTCTTGTTGTTGTTTAAGCAGAGCTTCATAATAAGCTTTTACATACTCATTCTGTGAGAATTAATTAGCAAAAAGTAAGACTCAAAAGATGAGAAGAGAGTCACAAACCAAATAGCAGAAACTAAGATAGGGAAAAGAGAGAGAGAGAGAGATAGAAGAAGACAAAACAAGCAAAACTCTAATGTTGTCGTTCTCTGGACCTGTATACTTTGTTTATCATCAGCGTTATTGGACTTTTTGTCGTCTGAGAATCCTGATGCTGCTGTTGCAGAATTGACATCCATCTTAGACTCCTGCTTGACCTCTCCTCGTTGCTCTTTTGTGAGGTTCATTCCTTGTTTGATCATCCATGGTGGTAAAACTTTCAGACCTGTACTTGCCGTTTCAGGTTTGACATCCCCTTCCTTGTCATCAGCACCAGACAAGTTAACTTCAACCTGCCAATATCAGTAATAATCATGACTGGTCCAATCTGATTGCAGAATATGCCCACTATCTGAAACCAAGAAATCTTATTGAATGACGTATCATCATAACTTCTAAGTTTTAACTACAATTTTTCACTTTCCTGAAATTGAATCAAAAGAGCTGCTTGACAAACAATATAAAAAATAAAATAAAACCCCTTGGCATAGAGCATAAGCAATAAGCCCATTAGATCATCACCCTTTACACCATTGCTAATTAAGGTCTACAATGCCACTACAGGAATTGTCATCAAGATAGAATTGGCCACTACAAGTAAGAGAAATCTTTATTGAATGATCGGTGAGTCATCCATAAAAACTTATCTAAGTTTTCAACTTACTAGATATCTATATTCACTCTTACCTTGAAAATGCATGTAAGGTTTGAAAAAGACTGCGTTACGCAAACATTACATGAAAAACTACTAATAATATAATCTCTTCTTCTCTCCTTGGCATAGAGCATAAGCGAGATAAAGCTCACCCATAAAGTAGCTCCAAATTCTAACCCTTTAGCACGCACATGCTAATTAAGGTCTACAATGCACTCAGAACATGTGAATCTGTCATCGAAAGAATGAGTATATTTGGTGCTCACTACAAGTTCTTTATATCAATGCTTCATCTCGCTCCAAATAGCTTTCCTCTCTCAGTATAAGAACACAACGCAATGACATTCAGAGGTGGAGCACAAAAGATAAAATGATAGGTGTAATTCGATAAAATAAGACGACACATAGCATTGCTGCATTGAATTACCCAATGATGGCCTTGTCATAATAAATTGCAAATTCATAAAAAAAAACTACATAATAATAGTAGACCTTACAATTTACAGAGTCATATTATGAGTATGTTGTGGGTTGAGGTCCCAAAAGGTTGGAATACCCGTATGTGTTGCCGAATGTTATTATTATATTTATCTTTGGTATTTCACGAAAATAGTGGTGTTACAGCAGAAAATTCATATATCTCCGAGATTTCGAGTTATCAAAAGGCTTTTATGGTGAAAAGGAATATTGAGAGGATTTGCCTATTTACTCCTTAGCCTATTAACATCTAACCGAATAGAAGCAATACTCTCACACATTAAATCCTCTACAGATCGTTTTAAGTGATCGAAGCAAGCTATTATTGATTTTGAGGATGAGAAAACAAACTTGATTCAGAATTAGCAACCATGATTAATAAATAAAATAATCACACCGTGTAATTTAACGCGAGAATCAAATATATATTGAGAGGACTCCAAATTATCTCAATTTTCAATATTAACTGCAACTGAAATAAGAGGAAACGGAAACCGTATATTAAGTGTCCTCGAGACTATAATTAATTGAACACTATAGAGAAACTAGTCTCATTAACTCCGAGATGATTTAATACGTGGTTCACCCGAACGCTCTTTATATCCCAAACTATTATCTGAGGATCCATTACGTCTCCTATCAACCAAAACTATGGACAAACTAACCGAGCTAAAATAAATTATTTCTTTTCTTAATTCTAAACACTAATACGCACTCGCTTTCACAGTCTTATTTAATATTATTCTCTAACGCTCTAAAGTTGGTTATTAATAGCGATTATGAAGTCACGAGTTTTATCAAAAAACACACATAGATGAGCCACAATACTAACCAATATCACAGAACAACTAGTGATATATTTTCTTTTAAACAACCAGAAACTAAACCATGCCAACGCAAAATTACAAACTCCGTGATTCCACACTATTCTTGAGTACCAGTTCTTTTTGGCCAATTCTTAGTGATAACACCCTCTAACACTATATATTTGGATATATGACCAATCTTTTTTTTTTTCTTTGCCCCTTTTGAGCTATAAGCGATCCAATTTGAGGAGAAAAATACCGCTTTATCTCAAAACCATTTTTCTAACACTAAAGGGCCAAGTTATTTGGTAGTGGAGATAAGGTACCCGCAGTGGACGCGTTCAAAACGCATTAACTACTTGTTCCTCTGCATTCTTGTTTTTGGCTCTCTTTTGACCAACAATTAACAATTGTTAATATTTTTGAAATGACTGGATGAAACATATGTTATATTCATACCACATTTTCTTTAGTTTTTTCATGTTGTGGTCAAACAACCCAGGTTTCAAATTATTTTTGTCTCTTAAGTGAACCAAGAATGCAAAAAAATAACAAAAACAACAAAAAACTAAAACTGCGAACAATTAGGAACCATATATATTTTTTTATATTATTCTATCTATAAATGATCAATATCAAACAAAGTATAAAGTATTCGTATAAAGACAGCGCTCCTCACCACACCTTTTTCGAGAAAGATCATTAAGTAAAATTTATTTTCATCTATGTTCATTTTTTTTTTCTCTATCTCATACTTTGTCAATGCAGGTGCATACATAAAACCCCCCTGGTATGCGATAAGAAAACAGTCACTAGTCTTCTCTACTTGTCCTTGTGCAACCAAATAACTATTATCAGATACACATGCTAGTTTGTGTTTATCCTAATATATTATGCATCATAAATCATTTTTAAATTATATTACGTTAATATTCAACAATTGGTGCTCGATAGGTGACCCCACAATGTTGGATAGTGAGATCACAGTGCTCCTATCACATAATATATCTCAATACAACCTTTTGGAAATTCGTGTGAAATAACTAGATCGACCATAGTGTGGCGTACTCATCCAATTAGCTATGATGAAAAGAGAACCAAGTAATAGATTCCCCTTGAAACATAGTTCAGAGAGAAACGGAAAAAGGAATTAATGGTTATTATGATCTTTAACATTGTCTTTCGAACAGAAGCAAAATACATGTTCACCCAAAAAAAAACAATAAATCTTCTCTCTAATAGCAGAAAATACAGAGAAACTGTTTGATATACAATGTAATACCACAAAACTCTCCTGCGCGAGGATAATGCTAAGAAAATTATCATTGATCGTTGTGGTGGATCTCTCTTTCGCCAATCTTTGCGCGCACTGCCTCTATAAAATCTTTTCATGGTGACGTCTAATCAACAATTGAAAAATTCTCAGCAATGCACAAAAACTAAGTTAGACATCTAACAAAATATGTGTCTCCATAAAGCGACTCACCTTGTTAATTTAAGACTAGGAGAGCGAGGAATAGTTTGTCTCTTTTTAATGAGAGTGCTTGAGTCCAAGATCCTAACAAGCTCATCAAGGTGAGATATATGTAATACGCGAGTAGCCTAATCACAATAAAATTATATTTGAGTCGGGACTTTCTTTTCCTGCTTGCACAAAACGATTCGAGTCCCAACTTCTTGAAAGCTACACTACGCTTCTTTAGAACTCACAAGAAATACATATGTCAACTCGCTTTCCGTTGCTGCAAAAAAACAACAACATACTTGCGCAAAACAAGTACCATTTTTGTCAACGGGCACTGTAGACTCTTCTCCACGATATCTGTCCACTGATTGCGGTGCCTGAATAATATCGGTCCATCATCAAAAATGGATATCCAATGATATTCCCAGCTCAAATTAACACAAACGAAAAGAGAGTGGCACAGCATTTGAGTCATTTACTGAGCGAATGTATCTAGCGCGCGCGTTAATTACAATTCACCTTTGTCTCTCCTAATTGCGAAAATCTAGGTAACTCCACGGCACATTCGAGAAGTCAATGCGTTTAATTCTAAGATATCCAATTGCAACATGGGACTCTAAGATGTATGATTTACCTTTCATACATAGTACTCAACCCAAAACAAAAGAATAATAATAAGTGCCATCAATATTTTCACTTGTTTAGTTCTGACCTGGGTTTTAGGGTTCTAGAATAAAAGAAGTAGATGGCACCAGTAAAAATTTATAACTAAGTTATGTTCCCAGATTCAAGGGCGACTTCTAAAAAATCTCCAATAGTGAATCAATGAGAAATTCTTGTATCACAAGCTCGAGATATCAGAGTTATATACACGCATAACTCCTTGAGAGCAGAGAACTACACTTCAGGTATTTTCAGATATCGAGAGAGCAATACCTACACATTGTATCAAATTGGCCAAATTAATTTTCATATTAACTGCACTGAAATAAGAGGAAACGGAAACCAAATTAATTGACCGATTTTGACTGAAATGTCTCATTAACTGATGTTAACCGAAGTTACCCTAATATTTTAACCAAACTAACCCTAATATTTGTTCTTTAATTCTAAACACTAAAACGATGCCAGTTTATTTTTCTACTAATTTGGTTATTATGGTTAGATTCAGTTTTAACCAAACCATAACCAATCACAGAACAACTGTAAAATTTTTTAACCGAGTCTAAACCGAACGTCGATTCACCGAACCAGTTGGCCAATTTAACCAAATTGGTTGAACCATTTTCTCGCCCCTAACATTGACCAAGGAAAAGGATCAAAACATTCACCAAGTGCCATTTGGTAACTGGTACCAACGCTATTTTTGTTTTTGGTTTTTGACCAACAATTAACAATTGTATATTTGAAATGACTGGATGAAACAAGTAAAAACCACATTTTTAGTTTTTAGTTGTAACACATTTCAATATTTTTGAAAACAAGACAAGTAACAAAAACAAATACCACTGGAACATAGAATTATTTTAAATTACAAAGACAATAAAAAATAGAAAGTATTCTAAAGAAGCCCCCAAGCTTCGAAGAATTAAGAATAGTTGACATGCCATTTCACAACTTCAGATGCATACATAAACCCCCCTGGTATGCGAATAAGAAAATAGTCTCATTTTGTGCACCAGTTTCAGCTTCATCATGGTTTCCTAATATTGACATAAATCTTAAATATAAGAATATGCATGGCCAGTACATATATAAATGCTTTTTACTAAGAATTTGGAATTTGTAAATTAGTGCCAATCTAACTAATTAGAGATGAAAGAGAAACCAGTAATAGATCCCTTGAAACATATTCAGAGAGAAACGGAAAAAGGAATTATGGTTATTATGTCTTTAACATTTATTTCGAGCAAATACCCCCCAAAAAAAAAAAGAAAATCAAGAAAATAAAAAGTTTTATATGACCACAAAACTCCTGCAGAAATGTAGAAAAACAGAGTTTGGTCCTTTACTCTTCAGCAAAATTTACTATACCATCAACATGAAAAATGCACCAAAATAAGAGTCAAATGTCCCATAAAGGACTCCTTTAAATTTAAATGGAATTTTTCTTATGGAATTGGTCAATCAGTTCATTCAAGTGAAAGTAAACAGTTGCATTGTCGGGACATCTATTCACAAAACATTGTCCACCTCATCTGACCAAAAAAAAGAACCGCAAAAACAACACATACTGCCAACAGTACCATTTTGTCAACGGGAATGACCAGAATGCTATGGGCCAATATATCGTCATCATCAAAAATGATTCCCGTTTTCCCAGCCAAATTAACACAAGAAAGAGTGGCACAGCATTGAGCTCTACTGAAGACACTTTAACACCTTTTCTTAAAATTCCAAATTCTGTAAAGGACATTAATCATCTTTCTAAAGAATCAATGCACATGGGACATGTTAAATATACTAGTGCCAAAAAAAAGATAATAATAATCATTTTCATTTTGTTGACCTGGGTTTAGGGTTCTAAAAAAAGAGTAGATGCACCAGTATTTTTAACTAAGTTATTTCCCAATCAGGGATTTAAATAATGGAAATGAAAATGGAAAAGTGGTTCAGATTCGACCTGAATCTGAAACAATCAGTCAGAATCAGGAGCAACTAATGTAACATAATTAAGACCATAAATGAGATTCTTTATATGAACAATAAAAAAAGATATTAATAACATTTGTGAAATACTACTTTTTATTTGTTAATATTAGTAAATTACATGAAAACTAAAAAATTGGCATGAGTTTACAATAGTCTTTACCATTTTGTGACCCTTATTTATTTATTTTGTAATTCATTACATGTTTGAAAGGAAAATAGTAAGAAATTTTAATCTTGGGACTAAATCATAAATTTTTTGAAATTTATTGTTGCTTCACTTTTAGGTCTTTTCCAGGTCCCTGCACAGGACCGAAATTTTTTTGTTTAAAAAAATAGTAATACAACTTAGTTAAACCAACTTAAATTATAAGTTTATTTAATCTGTAATGGCCTATAAAAAACATTAACTTTCTTATTTTAAGGACAATAACAAACTCTTGATGCTACTAAAGTATTTGGTGCAAAATAGAAAGCCCTTGTTAAGTATAAAAAAATAAAAAAAGCTCGTTGTTTATGTTTCAGTGCAAAATAACACACAAATTGTACTTATTGTCTGATCCGATTTTTTCACCATTGTTTCACAAGTGTTTGTTGAATCACTCATGTTGGATCCGATATAACGAATTGGCCCGTCAAAATGAAGTGTTGAGTGTTTTTGCAATTACAACAGCAGTATATGCACTTCAACCCACCCCTCAAACTTCTAACATCTGTGTGTGTGTGCGTGTGTGTGTGTGTGTGTGTGTGAGAGAGAGAGAGAGAGAGAGAGAGAGAGGGAGAGAATAGATAGCCAAGAAAAAATCATTACCTTTGTCTCTCCAAGAAACGGCATTGGTGTTCCACCATACCCCAGCCCTTGGGATTTGGAGGGATCATTGGAGCTAGAATCACCATTTCCTAAACGCCCAGCAATACTTGCTCGAGCTTCCCATGCTTGAAGGCTTCCAAATTCAGGAACATGCAAATCCTTCACTCTGTTAAGTTGCTCCATTAATGGCTTAAGTTGTTCCTGTAACCAATTTATGTACGTATATAAAAAGTACCAAGTTTCACGCTTGGTATGTCAAAAATCCCCTTCCAACTGTACATAATTACAACTTTGTAGTTTCCTGTTATTAGGTTCATATATTTTCTTTATTTTTTCCCATATCTATGCCCATTAAAGAAGCAGCTCGGGTTTTACCATTGGCATGTCTATCATACCTGTCTAAAAACTAGTTAATTAATTAAATTTAGGCTCTCTCTTTTTTATTTCCTATACCTAAATCATAGTTGTCAAATCAAGAATCAAAATCTTATTTTTAGAATCAAATCATAAGATTTAGAATAACTTTTCAAAATTAATTAAAAATTATACTTGTAAATTTATGGATATATTTCTCATTAATTTTATCAATACGCTACTAAAAATTTAATTGCAAATAATTTATTTATATAAATTTCACTTCCCAATCATGTACTAAATGCAAAATGAAAAAGAGCATAATGATTTGTGCAGTTGACAAGTTCAAAATATCAAACTACTATGTCAAAAATTTTAAAACAAAAATAAATTAAAGCTATCAAGCCATTAAATATCCCATCCTAATCCATATTTATTCATTATTGTTTCGAAATTCAAGCTGTTCATCATTTTCATCTTCTAATATAACTATATCATCTTGTCCTTCTTCCTCTAGATTGACTTTTCCACTTGAATTGTTGGATAGGAGAATCATTGGACATGAGAATCCACCCAAATCGTAAGATTCAAATCGTTAAGCATGAAAATTGAATAGAATCGTAAGATTCTAATAACACTGACCTAAATATGATTCCGTGAAGAGTGACACCATCCATGATTAAATATTGCATCTTATATAATTACGTTATTTTGTACCTAAAACCCATCCTTTTGTCATTATTCCTGAAACCGTGACAAGAGGATGGGCCAAATCTTCACATGGCCTAGTAGTCTGGATAAAAAACATAGCCATATTATTAATAATATACAGTTTAATTTTTGGGATATCATTTTTCCAGATTACTGACCTATTAAGCACTATATCAGTTGAAAATTTCATCTGAAACAATTATAGGATATTAATTTAAAACTATTACTGATGAAATGGAAAAAATTACTTCATTAAATTAGATTTATTTTATGATAATACCCTTATGACTAGTGAGAGTAATGGAGCCATAAAAATTTTCAAATGAGCGATGAAAGATATCAAATCAAAGAAATAAATGCAATTTTGAATCTAAACTTAACCAAAAACAAAAACCTTATAAAATAATAAAATGTAAAATTTCATGTAATAATATGTAATTATATTTATTGTGAATAGAAAATAAAAAATTGAACATATAATAAATAAAATTCAAATAATAAATGCAGTTCCATAGATTCTTTTCACTTAGTTGAAATATATATATATTTTTAAAAAGAGTTTTATGACTCAACTTAGTGCCTACATTTAGTCTTGATAACTTCCATTGAATTAATATCCAAATAGTCATGCTATACAACAATTTTAGTTTTAAAGTTTGAAAATAATAATAATGTGAAGGGAAGTATTATGCACTGCAAAAAAAGTGTGTATGTTTTGCTTTTCCTTGCCTAAATATGATTGTCAAAATGAATTATTTAAAAATGACAGCTAGAGTTTAAGGGCATGAGACATATGCTCTAGATGTACAGAAGTTTCAATAGTTATGCAACTTTTGGATTAAAACAAAATTATTCTATTCATTATTATGAACATTTCTAGTAAAATAGTGTCTAAGTGCAATAAGGTGACCACCACTTTCAGAAATACTTCCCTAATTCACAATAAATTGCAATATTTTTCAAATCAAAATGTTTTAATTTGTTTCTTTTGAGTGTTGCACATAATTAAGAGGTATATCATGCGTTCTATGAACATAATTTTTATTCTTTGTGGTGCTTGATTTTGTTTGAATTAAATGTTCGATTCACCAACCCAAGCTAGAATTTTAGTTTGACACTAGAAAATGAAAACCATCAAAATAAGGATAAACAGAAGTCTGATTACGAACAACATTAAGATTTCATGCCAGCAGTTATGAAGAGAAAATAAAAAGGACATTCCCTAACTTCTAGCAAACACAAGACCCTAAGCACTATAACGTCACGAAATTTGATTCTAGGAAAGCCTTCAAGAAATAATTATTATGTATATTTCTCTATTTCTGAAGGAACTAAGGAAAGTAAAACTATGAAAACAATATGCAAGCAGGCACTGGTTACTGACTTTCAACTTAATTATATCTAACTTATATTCCTAAATTTCCTAATATAGACAAGAACTACTAGCTAAGCTACATAATGTCATACATAACATCAATTCAAAGGATGGTGTGGCTTCAGAGTTTTAATATGGGCAAATGATCCTAGAGCTTTGAGGGGGATCTCTTTCTTTCACTATCATGCAACTTGGTTGAGAGGTGTTACTCATTTAGTTTGTCTTCATGTTATTGTTTGTTTTGTTTTTAATGAGGATTCTCTGTCTGACAACCTTGTATTCTCCTCCACTGTTTCTCAACAAAATTTCTTCTCTTATTTAAAGATAATAAATAAAAATTCCCCAGCAAATTTAATGAATAATTAGCATTTGAGAGCTAGAAAGGGGGGAAAACAATTTGCTAAAATCCTAACCTTAAAAGAATAATAATCATTGTAGCCATAATGAATAACAAACCTCCATTTTTTGAAGCATGTCCTTCAATTTTTCACGCCGACGCCTCCTTGCGTTGTCATCTCCATCTCCTCCTTCTTGAGCAGCTAACTTGTCACTCTCTGCCACTAGCTCCCCATTGCAGTTCTCACAGTGAAAGTATTCATCTTCTAGAGATATTAATCTTAGTGCATCCAAGGCATTGTACCTAATTGCATCAATTATAATGTGAACTTTTAGGAATATAAAGCTCATCACGATACATTCACAGAATAATCCTGCACACCCTCCCCCTCGTCCCACAAAAAAAGAAAAGGAGTAATCTTAGCAATGCAAAAGTGAAAGACTGATTGATACCGTCTGCCACAGTTGGGGCATATATACTCTTGAACAGTATTCTTGTTTTCTAGTTCATCCTTCAGCTTCTTCCTCATGCGATGCAGTCTGTACCTAACAACATCATATATCTGGAATTCAAATTAATTTAGGCCACTTTCTCAAATGCAGAAGCCAGCTAAACATTGGAAAATTAATACAAAGTTAAAAAAAAAATCAAAATGAAGGGTTCATGAAGTAACAAAACCTGGGCATAATCCAGACAACAGTAAGAGTGCGTATGTAGCTTTATCTTTTCATCCCCTTCTTTCACAATCTGACCATCAGCAGTGGCAGCTACGGCAGCACTATGCATCTTTGCTGCCTTAGCTGTCTGCAACATGTCAAAGAGCAATGCTAACATATGGAAGAAATAACTAATAAAGGAAGGGGCAAATTACAATTTCATCCCCAAGGTTTGGCTTAATCAACAAGTCGGTCAAAATTTATTATTTTGATAGTCAAATGGAATATTATATTGTAAAATACCAAACTACCCTTGAACTTTAATCCTACAAGAGAGAGTCTTCAACGACAACTCCTATATCAGCTCCAACTTAATAAACAACAAAAAGAAAAAAAAAAAAAAAGAACAATTAACTTCCCCAAAATTCACAAACAAAGCAAAAAAATGACTCCCCCCCAACATCTCTCTAGGACACAAACAAAGAAAAGAAAAAGATTTCCTTTTTTTTTTCTCTTCCTTTTTGCTTTTTGAAGAGAAACTATAGAATCAACTGTCAAGGAAATTGGAAACTTTAAGGATGGTCTCAAGCTCTCAAAGCAGTATCTTTGGCAAGGATTTAAATGATAATTGAACTCATCTCCTGGCGCTCAAAAAACTCTTCTAGGACAAAGGGACAAATGCAGCAAAAATTAGGAAAATACTACAGTAGGCAAGCCTCTCATACAAGGAAAAATTATGCCTAGCAGTAGTATTTCTTATTTTTCTGTAAATCACCAGTAAGTGTGACCAAATAAGATTGAGAATCCACAAAACAATTGAATGAAAGAAAAAAAAACTGTTATTTCTTCTTAAGAAGGGAGTTACTCAAAAGAGTAAATAGTAATTTGTAGATAAATAGTGGTACAAATTAAGAAAAAAATAAAAAATAAAGAAACCCATAACTATAAATGGGTAGAACCTTGCAACTACGGAGCAGGGTTTATAGATTACGTCGTTGACCAATTGGTCATATGCAAAGTTCTCATAGTTTCTAAAACATCTTTAATATAAAAATGTTATATTATAGATTTCTGAAACATCTTTCATCAAATAATGCAAAGAGAGCCTAAAAGTAGTAGGCAAGAAATCAGTTATAACAACTGAAAGGCATGAAAGAAACTCAATTCATAAAATGAGTAAATTAACAGAACTCAAACCTCTTTCCTATGATCCCGTGTGACTAGTTTTTCTTCCTCAAAAAACCTCAGCATCCGGCGGAGTTGCTTAGAGTGCAATTTCAAATCCTTTGCCAAATCTTCTTCCCTAACCCATTGTCGTCTGCAATATGACATGTCAAAATTACAACTAATGAATACAAACTAAGGAGCAGAGACACAGAAATATCATTTTAATGAATCATACATATATACAGCAGGCAAAACAATAATTTTAAACAAATCACATAACCAAATTCTCTATTTCAAAGTTATCAGGAATCGAACATTCATCTTATCTAGTGCCAACATAACATAGCCACCTCAATTTTAGTCAAGCAAGCAATTCCAAATTGTAATCACTAGTTTACGAGGGCAATTCCTTGACAAATTAAGAATCCAATTCCAAATTGACTCACAATCCAAACATAATTCCATAACCTATTAAATCTGGATATTTACTTCAATACTTCTACCTATAAAAGGAGACAAAACGTATTGCAAAATCAAATAAAATTAAACATACAAGTTCTACCTTGTGAGAGCATCAAGTACCACCACAGCAATGCCTCTATTATCGCTCCTCCCCGTTTTGGACTGATTATCCCCTTTCGTCGTTATGTCATCATAAAACGCTCGAGCCGCAAGCTTCACAAGCCTGATTTGTATTTTTTTTTTTTTTTTCAATTGTTACGTTATGTCATCATAAAACGCTCGAGCCGCCAAGCTTCCAACAAGCCCTGAATTTGTATTTTTTTTTTTTTTTTCATTGTTTTTTTTTTTTTTTTTCAATTGTTATTGAAAAGACGAGTAACAAAACAGATTCAGATTTAGAGAAATTTCAGACAATAGAGGTTTACAAAAGCTATTATTTTTACCGATTGAAAGGTTCGATGCTCATGTTCTTGGCGTCGATATGCCAGCGATTTACAGGTGAAAGATTTAGGATTTTCAATCGATAGCCTATCTGAACCGATAAGAGGAATAGAGACAGAGAAATATATGTTGACCCTCCGCTTGGTTTAATGCCAATGAAGGAGGTAAGAAGGCAAAAAGCTAACTGTGTTCTGTTATTAATTGAAGAAATTATGCATATATGAATCTTCGAGGGCCTGGTGATCTTCTCAACTCCGTTTCGTTGTGCATTTCAGGCGACTTTTATGATTACAACACTAATCCCCGCCAAACCCTAACCTGCAGCACAGTAGAGATGATTCTCCATGCTTGCATTGCAAGTGAAATTGAATAGATGCAGACAGAACAGTAAACGAGCCAAATTGAGACTGAGATGTGAATGGCCGCCCAGTAGATGAAATGAAAATAAAGAAATGATTTATTAAAAAAAATAGTCGTAAAAAATTTTATAGAAAAAAAAAATTAATGTATAATTGTGTTTGAAAACCAATGTATAATTATGCGCAAACAATACTCAAAAAAAAAAAAAAAAAACAAACAATACTCAAAAAAAAAAAGAAAAATCAAAAAAAAAAAAAAAAAAATCACATACCAGTGGGGATGAGTATTCGGTCGATTCGGTTGGTTTTAGTGATCAAACCAAATTTGAAGTTAAATGAATCAATTTGAATTGACTAGTATTTTGAATGGACTAAACTGACCTGATTAAAATCGAAATTAAATAAGCAGAAATCGAAATGAATTGAATTTAAATTAGAACCAATTTCAACTGAACTATAATATCCAAAATAATCGAACAAATAGACTAAACCAAACCAATTGAAAAAATAAAAATAAAACAAATAACAATTGGTGTAAGTGAAGCTAGTCCACTTTGACAAATCTAAATGATAACATAAAATGCAATCAATCAAAACAAAATAGTACAGCTAAAGAAACAAATATCCAAATCCAAAAAAAAATTTAACATATCTACAAACATCTAAATACAAGTAAATAAACATAGTGACTGTGAATACTCAAATTTTGAGGCTCAAAAAGCCTGTTGGTTGACTTTGCTACAGTAAATAAATAGTCAAGAGGCGGGTCTTCTGGACGCGTCTAGTTTTCGCCTACAAAATTTGCGTTTCAGACAACCACCGACTCCCATAAATCATTTTTATGGATGACGGTGGGGGGCAACTGTGAATACCCAAATTTTGAGGCTCAGAAACCCTGTTTTCCCGGATTGCAAACAGTCCGGCCGGATCGGAGGCTATTTCGGAAGTTCACCGAAAATATGTCAATATGGTACTTAAAACGTTTGAAATATCGCGAGGATCGCGGAACAGGTCCCGGAATATTTTTCGGAGGTCCGGAACTCCCAAAAAGGCCCTCGGAACGAGGCACAGTGTCCACACCCGGCCAACGACGGGCGCCAGCCCACGCCAAGGCGGGCGGGGATGGCGCCCAGCGCGGGCGAGGGCCTCTCGCCCCGCGCGCGGCCGCCGAGGCCTCTCGCCCTGCGCGGGCCGAGGCCTGTCCGCCCCACCGCGACCATGGGGCCGGATAGGTACCGCCGAGCATGGCGGCAGCTACCGCCCCAGATTTTTTGTAGCGGTGGCTACCCGCCATGCCAGGCGGCAAAGCTACCCGCCGGGACCCCGAAAATGGCCTATAAATAGGCCATTTTCAGGCTGTTTTTGGCACACCGTTGTCGTTTTTGACGGACGAATCCTTCTCCTCTTCCAGCGGCTTCTGCCGTTTTTCTCTTTTACGCTTTTTGCATTTAATTTTAATTTTTATTGCATTTTTATTGCTGATATTTGGACATTAAAAATTAAACAAATTAGAAATTAAATTAATATTTCCTAAGCCGAGGAGCTTAATCGGGAGTTAAAAGAAAAGGCGGTCGTCGATTAAATCCAGGTATGTAAACAAACTCTTTTTTATGGGTACTTCATGCATATTTCTCTTCTACTATTAAAATTCTAACAATTGCAATAAATGGCATCCAAGTCATTATTTTTTGGTACATAAACTGCTGTATATAATAATTCTACAACTGCATAAATGCATTCATATCATATTTAGACAAATAAACCGTTTCAATTAAAAAAAAAAAAACAATTTTGGCTAAAGAGCCTAGTTAATTAATGACTACGGTTCAACTGCCTTATTTCAAATAAATCGGGCTTAAGTCCAATTAATCAATAATTGTGACTAAAAGCTTTAATCAATCACGTTTTAACAACAAATTGTTTAAATGCGGTTAAGCTCGAATGCCCGATTAATCAATAATCGTGGCATTAAAACTTAAATCCGACAGAATTGGCTAAAGAACCTAGTTAATTAATAAACATTTTCGGCTCAAAGCCTAAAAGAATCGACAATTTTTTGGCAAAAATGCCTTAACAAATGAACCATTTTCAGCCAAAAGGCCTATCAACCATTTTGCGACAAAAATTATCAAATCAAAATCAACTCCTTTGCGCAAATGCCTAAACAAAATGCACAAAGCAATACACATCAATCTGCACAAAGCATGCACACAATCATGCAACCAAAGGCAATACACAAAATCATGCACAAGCCAATACACTAAAAATCATGCACAAAAGGCATTACAATAAAATCATGGCAAACAAAAGCATACTACAAAATCATGCACAAAGCATACACAAAAATCATCACGAAGCATACAAGCACAAATCATGCACAAAGCATACACAAAAATCAATCGCACGAAGCATTACACACATGCATTAAAGCATACCACATATTCAAAGCCCTCTAAAAGAGGCCTATCGAACTACGTTGACTTTGATTTTCCATTCAAACGGAAGTACGTAGGCACGTCCGGGATTTCACCCCGGGCGGCAAGTCGAAATCACCAAAATCACTCAAACATTTCATTAATCCCTCATTTACCTTGCAAAACATTCATTCATCGGTTAGTTTATCAGCATGACATAGTCTCGGGATCCATCTCGGGTTTGCATACCATGCTTTACACATTGGGATAATTAATCTAGTAACTAGGTTAATTAAAATTGAAGTCATTCAGGGTTTTTTCCTAGTTTACCCTAAAATAATTAAACAAATTAACAAGGTGGCGACTCACCACACTCACGTGCATTTCTTCTTTTGTCATATGCATTTCCACTATGCTATGATATTTGGGGGAAAGGGGTTCACAGTGAACATGTTTCACAAAACGTAAAATGATAAAAGAAAATGGCAAACAAGGTGGCGACTCACACACTCACGTGCATTTCTTTCTTTTGTCATATGCATTCACTATGCTATGATATTTGGGGAAAGGGGTTCACAGTGACATGTTTCACAAACGTAAATGATAAAAGAAAATGCAATCAATCAAAATAAAAATGTTAAATACTCTATTTAACATTTTTATTTAAAATACTCTATTTTAATATCTCAACAGAAAATGTTTATAATCAAGTATTTGAACCTATTAACAATATTCAACCAAGTGTCGCCTATTTACGTGACATGTCAGAATTACAATTAAGATATGTGGTACTATGCCACATTGGAAAGATTGTTGACATGTAAAAAAAAATATTGATATGTCAATCAGTGACGTGTCAATCTTAGCGGATATAAACATGAAATTTATCAATATAGCCTTTTCATTTTGATTCCTCTCTTATAAGTTGTCTTCTTTTTCTATTAGGTTTAATGTTCTTTGAAATTGAAAGAGAGAAATCAAGAAACAAAAGTTGTTTTCGTTGGAGATGGAGACTGGAGTTTACAGATGTGGGAAACCATGTATTATCCGAAGTTCATGGACTGATTTGAACCCAGGAAGGAGACTCATGTCTTATGAGACAAGAGCTGTAAGTTTTTTAATTTCTATTGAAAGATAATGAAATAGCAGATTTCATTTGTAAACCAAATATGAGATTGAGAATGGATATTTTATAGGTGAGGCAGAGTGGTGGCTGTGAGTTCTGTGAATGGGTGGACCTTGTGACTTGTAATAGGTCAAAGCAAACTATTCCTAGATTACTAAGATAACATCTTAGAAGCACAATTGAAGAGGCAAGACAGAAGAGTGAAGTTGTTGTGGGTTTGGAGGATTACATCTGTCATTCTAATATTCTTCAAATTGAACGGTTTTGCTTATATTGTAGGATTTGGTTTAATTCATGGATTTGCGTCGGTGTTTAGGATTTGCTTTTTATGTTCAGTAATGTAAGCATTGAAATATTGGATTTCATACATTCAGAATTGGAATATAGAGTTTTGTAGCCATGCATGGCAATTATTTGATGAAATGCTCAATGAAGTGCAGCTGATTTTATTTAATTTTGTTTTCTTAATTGAGGATGTTTTTGGGCATAATGATGCTCAATAATAAGGAATAATAATTGTATACAATTGCACTTAATTCTCATAAGTTAAAGCAAAGCTAATGGTAATTTAATCCAACTCCTGTTAAGATATTTATTTATTCAATAATTTAATTCAACTCATGCTAACAGTAATTCACCGGTAACATTCATTCAATAATAAAAAGCTAATGTTATATAAGTACTTCCATTAACATAATAGCCTGATTGAAAATGTTACATCAATTAGAGGTAATTCAATTGATCCCAAAAAGAAAATTGTTTATGCACCATTGTACTTAAATATTAAAACTGATAAAACAATGAAATGCATTCAATAAATTGCATGCATTGAAGTTCCTAAGTGATACAATCTGCTTAACAAAATATCACTAAATTCATAATAACTATTCTTCTTGCTTCAATTGAGTTGTCTTACTATTGATTCTTAAGTTCCCAAATCTGCATCATTAACCTCATCTTCTCCAACAATGCTTCCATTTCTTTTTCCCTTGCTTCTAGTGGTAACCCTAACTGGCTCTAAGAGTGCACCAATTCCAAGCCTCCTCTTTTGTACTTTTGCCTATGGTTACAATCAATCAAACATCTCATCAAAATAAGTAGATGCAAATACCACAACATGTGTGGACTCTTGTCACCCAGATAAAACTTAGGACAATTGCCACGTAGCGATTTGATTCCTCACAGAGAGCCCAACCGCTTCACTAGAGTCTGGATAAGAAAGTTAGGTGTGCACATGGGAAGGTGTTAGGCACCCAAGCCCGCCCGGCTATGGCATCGACCTCTACTTTGTTGGTTTATTTAAATAAAGGTTGATGTTAATTTTTAAGCCTGATTACTATAAAAACATCTTTTTGAAAATATTTTAATTTTAAAAATCAAAAGATTGTTTTTCATGTTGATATGGTATAATCATGAACATAAAAATAAATTAAACACCCATAACAAATAATTAAACATATAAAGAAAGGAAGGAGGAGAAAAGAATTACATAAAAATGATAAAAATAATCCTACAAGTAATTAATTACATCTCCTTTCAAGAAATAATTAAATAACCTACAACTAATTAATTACATTTCCACATATAATAAGTAAATAAATAAATAATTTAATCAAACAATCCTAACCATTCATCTAATAGATACAACATACACCATTCATCTAATAAATATATATAGTAACGAAATAAATAATAAAGTCTTAGTTAATTAAATATAATTACAAAAATAAGACAAAATTAATAATAATTTAAATTATGATGCAAGTAAACAATTAATACAAGTTAAGTTAAAATTATCATAAATCAACTAAGAAAATAATTTAAAATCAAATAAAATTATATAAATTATTAAAAATAAAAAATAAATTTAGAAGGTCATAATTAAGACAAATAAGAAAAATATAATATAACAAAATAAATAAAATAAAAATTAAACAATAAAGACAATCAAAATCATTAATTGGTATGCTGCCTTTGATCAACTAGTGCGTAAAGACTTGCTACTGCTACGTAAGGCTCAACAACAGGTGCGTAAACCTCTCACATATCAGTGTGTAATACTGTGTATATGATAAAGAAATGAGCAACTAGTGCGTAAGGAATTGTTACTGATACGTAAGGCTTAACAAGAAGTGTGTAAGCCTATTACATATCAGTATATATCTGATATAAACAAACGAGTTTCAATGTTTTTAAAGATAAAAATCATTCAATTAAGCTATAAAACTCAGATTCTTCATTCATATTAGTATTCGATTGATTATACACACCTTAGATTCATTTTTTATAATTAAAATCATATTTAAATGATTATTTACAATAAAACAAATAGATTAAATGGAAAACAAAAACTGAATCAAAATATAACTTTATCAAGCAATTAAAGAGAGAAGAACAAGAATGGATTAAATAGATTGATGCTCTCAGCTTAAATAGTATTTTTTTTTTTACTTTTTATCAATTATCAAATTGAATTCTTTGTAGGTTGTTTGCCGATGTACCTTTTCTTCTTTTTCATATGTTCTCTCTTCCTCTTTTTTTGCTGCGGTTTTTATTTTCCCTATCTCTCTCTCTCTTCTTTTTTCTTGTCTTCTTCCCTTCCATTTTGTTTCCTCTTCTCCTTTTTATTGTCCACGCTAGGTTTTTTTCTCCCATTGGACTCTTCTTCTCTCCTCAATCTTGATCCCTTATTTTTTCCTAAAGCCTACTTTTTTTTATCCTCCAATATTTACTAATTATCTTAGGGTAATTACTATTTATTTTTTGATTTTATCTTTTTGGCTATCATTAATAATTGCTAGACTTTAACTATATTCTTAACCAAATCCAAAATTCAATTAAAATATAGCCAAAATATAGAAAAATTATAAATCGAGCAATCTGAAAATTTACCGGCAATAAATTAATTAGAGAATCGAAAGATTTTCATCATCAAGCATAAGGGTAAAAGTTGAGCGTTAACAACATGCTCAATCAAATACCACATATTAACAATAAAATGTAATAGTCTAAAATGGATATTAAGTACCAGATTCAGATCAATTTCATTAAAATAAGTAGAGTTTATAATGCAAATATCTATAACTGGTTACCAATGATGTAGTGGTTACCATGATTCTTAAAACTCTCAATTTTCTCAAACATGAAACTTAACTCAAGAGGATTTCTCTCTCTTATCTTCCCATTAGTAGTCAAGTGCCTTTCACTTGAAGTTCTAGGCTATTTTATTAGAAAACAAAAGGTAGATACATAAATTTGGCCCTAAACTTTCTTACTTTAATCTTGCTGCATCCTCAACTTTTGGTTGACATATCAAACACTTCAACTTATAAAACTACATCTATTAAACACTTTGGTTTTCAAAATTATTTCATTGAACAATTCAACTTGAAAAATTAGATCAATTAAGCACTTATTAGAAAGTTAAAATTTATGAAAATTACTATTCCAAAAGTCATGCTAACTATATATCAAGTTGATATTTTATATATAAAAGCCAAAAACTCTAAAAATTATTATATCGGTGTCGAAAGGAGCATAATATTATCAAAATTTACAAGTTCAATTGCATAATATGTCATCCGCAAAGTTTAGGGTGCCATAAGATTAAAGTTACAAACTTTAGGGATGAATTCATGTATTCAACCGAAAACAAAACATTCATACAACTATAAGATGCCTTATCATTATAATCAAACAAAATTGCTTTATAAGCAACTCAAATTGATAGTCATATTGCCTCCTACATTAATGTATGCACCAAATCTAGTGACGTTTTGGCACTTGATATTTTTCTCATCTCATTGAATATATATAGCTCTTTTTTGGTGCTTCAGGCTTGTTGCCTCCTCTCACTTGGGCATAAGGCTGCTGGATAGGTCTTGACTGACTACTTTAACTCTTTTGGGCTTGAGGATGCTGGATAGGT
>NW_023591578.1:129108-294206 GCF_014843425.1 Jatropha curcas | reverse complement strand
AAATTATCTTGATGTAATTTTTCGTTCTGCCTACTACCAATTATTAATTAATAACCTTAATTACTATTGGTATATTTTGTTTTTTTTCATATACTAAAAAGATAGAATTTGCAGGCAGCTGATCTTAATTGATACTTATACGAACGAATACTCACAGTTCCCTCCTGTTGTGATTTATTTTTTTTTATTATATTTTCTTTTTTCTGCGAGAGAGTCTAAATCTTCTAAGTTAACTTATACCAACTCTAGAACACAACATACATCTCAGTGAACACAAATAAAATTCGGGTTGGCCTTAATTCTACCATAGGACACCATGCATTTTGCAACCAATTACCAACTCAAAATTCAAAATCATAAAACTAATAAGAAGACATTAACATTTACAACCAGTGGCTAGGGGTAAAGTCGCCTGGTTGGTTCAGCCAATTTGGGTTAATTTTTATCAAACATAATCACATCCAAATTATTGTTTGAAATCAACCAAAATTACTGATTTACCGAATCAAATTGGCCAATTAATTTTCCATATTAAAAGCACTTGAAATAAAAGAAAATAAACCAAATTAACCTGACTTGACTGAGTTTGACCAAATGTCTCATTAACTATTTTTAAAAAAAGACTAAACCGAAATTTTACCCGCCCTATATTTGGTTTCTCTCTTAAACAACTAAACCGATGGGCAGTTTAATTTATTTTTATAATTTGATTATTACGTAGATTCAGTTTTACCAAACCATCACCAATCATGGAACACTCTAAATTTTTTAACCGAGCCTAGAATCAAAACGCCCGATTCACCAAACCAGTTCGCCAGTTTAACAAATTGGCTGAAACTGTTTTCTCAACCCCTAACAGTGAACCAAGTAAAAGAATAAAAAACATTCACTAAAGTTGCCATTTGGGTAGTTGGTACCAACACTATTTTTTGATTTTGGTTGACTAAAAATTAAAAATTGTAATTTTGAATGAGTGGATGAAGCAAAGCCCCAACCATTTTTGTAGTTTTTAGTTTGCAACAGCATTTGAAATATTTTTGAAAAACAAGACATTAACAAAACAAATACCATTTAAAACATATAATTTTTTTTAACTAACAAAGACAACAAAAAATAGAAAAGAAAGCTCACCAAGCTTCAAAAAGAATTAAGAGTAGTTGACATGCCAATATCAAAACAAAACTTCAGAAATGCCTATATAAACCCCCATGGTATGTCTGAAAGCCTCAACCTTGGCTGTATGATAACAAAGGCCTGCTAACTAGCTGCTCAGAATCCGGTCAGCATGAATAGAAACAAAGCACAGAGAGATCAATTTAGACACTTCATAAAAGAGAATCATCCAATATGTCTTGAAAGCTTACTCCATGTGACTTCCTGTATAACAACTAAAGTGGATATCTTCACTTAAAGGCTAAGTAGTAAAATTTTTCACAACTTGGTATGCAAGCTGGGTAATGTGCAATATTTATGCACCAACTTGCAAGGGAGTGCTGTCTTGTCATAGTGTATATGTTGTAGGAGCTTATTCTTTATTGTAAGGGTAAGTCTAGGTTTCCGCATAGTCCTAGTTCTAAGTATAAATAAGGCTTGTAACAATTTATTTCACAAGAATGAACGATAAATTTTCACTCTTCACACAAAAATTCAACAAAAAACATTAGCTTTCTTATTTTAAGGAACAATAATGAACTCTTGGAATGCTACTCAACATTTAGGCAAAACTAAAAGCCCTTGTCGTTTATATGTAAAAAGAAGAGAGAAGAGAAAAGAGAAGAGAGAGAAGATTAATGTTTCAGTGCAAAATACGCATAAAATGTACTTATTATCTGATCAATCTTCTTCACCATTGTTTTCACAATAAGTGTTTGGGTGAATACTCATGTCGAATCTCATATACGAATTGGCCCGTCGAAAATGAAGTGTGAGTGCTTTAAGCAATTACAATAACATATATGCATTCAAAATCAACAACATCAAGCTTCCAACATGTGCGCATGAGAAGAGAGAGAGAGAGAGAGAGAGAGAGAAAGAGAGCCAGAAAAAAAAATTAATTAACCTTTGTCTCTCCAAAGAAATGGCATTGGTGGTTCCACCATAACCCCTGGGAATATTTGGAGGGATCATTGGAGCCTAAGAATCAGCATTTTGCTAAACGCACCAGCAAAAGCACTTTGCTCGAGCTTCCCATGCTTGAAGGCTTCCAAATTCAAGGAACAGGCAAAATCCTTCACTTCTGTAAGAAGTTTGCTCCATCATGGCTTAGTTGTTTCCTGCCACCAAAATTTATATGTTACGTATATAAAAAGTAACCAAGTTTGAACTTCGTGTGTCAAAAAAATCCCTTCCAACTGTACAATAATTACAACTTTGTTTTTCCTATTATAAGGTTCATAATTTCTTTAATATTTTTCCATATATATATATTATATATATATATATATATATAATTATCCATTAAAGAAGCGAACATCAGTGTCGACCATAGCGTCTAATCACACCTGTCCAAATTAAATTAAGGGTTTTTCTCTTTTTTTTTTCCTATACTAAATCATAGTTGTTAAATCAAGAAATCAAAATTCTTATTTGTAGAATCGAGAATCGAATCATAAGATTCAATGTAACTTTTCAAAAATTAATTAAAATTTTATAACTTTTACATTTAAAGGATATATTTCTCTTTTATCAAATAAGATATCTACAAAAATAATTGCTAATATGTATTTATGTAAATTTCAATTCCCAATCAACGTACTAAAATGGGTGAAAAAAGAACCTAATGATTTGTGGCAGTTGACAAGTCCAAAAATAAATTAAACTGTTAATGTCAAAAAAAAAAAATGAAAAACAAGAACAGATTAAAAGCTATCAAGCCATTAAAATATCCCTAATCCAATTCCAATATACTCCTCTCTTCTTCCTTTAGATTGACTTTTTTTTTCCATTTGTAATGTTTGGGCATGAGAATCATTAGGCTTGAGAAATCCACTCGAATGATAAGATTCCAAATCGTTAGCTGAAAATTGATTGAATCGTTAGATTCTGAATAACACTGACCTCAGTATGAGTCCACGAAGATGATAACCGCTCCATGAATTAAAATATCATAATTAATATAATTATGCTATTATACTAAAACCCATTCATTTTGTCATTGTTCCCTGTAAGCCGTGACAAGACAGGATGGGCCAAATCTTCACTTCCTAGTAGTCTCGTTGAAAAACACTAGCGATATTATTAAATAATATACACACGCATTCTAACAGTTTTAATTTTTTGGGCTATCATTTTCCAGATTAACTGACCTATTACCATCTAACTATCAGTTGAAAAATTTCATCCAAAGAACATTATAGGATATTTAAATTAAAACAACTACTGATGAAACTGGAAAAAAATTACTTCGTCAAGTTTTGATTTATTGTAAATGAATAATAACCTTATGACTATGTTTGAATCCCCCCCCTTACCCACCTCCCCCCCCCCCCCCTCCCCTTCCCCCCCGCCCCCCCCGCCACCTCCCCCCCCCGGCCCTCCACCCCCCCCCCCCCCGCCCCCGCCCCCCTCTCCTCCCCCTCCTAAAAAAAAACTTAACCAAAAAAAAAAAAAAAAAAAAAAAAAAATTATACAACAAATAAATGGTAAAATTTCATGCAACAAAAATGGTAATTATTTATTGTGAATAGAAATTTTTTTTAAAAAAAAAAAAGAGTTTTATGACTCAATTAAGTGCCTACATTTTAGTCTTTATAACTTCCAAATTGGAATTAATATCCAAATAGTCCATGCTTATAACAACAATTTTAATTTTAAAAGTTTGACAATAATAATAATGTGGAGAAGTATTATGCACTATAAAAAACGTGGATAAGTTTTGTTCTCTTCTTACCTAAATAATGATTTGTCCAAAAATGTATTATTAAAAATAACAGATAGAGTTTAAGGGCATGAGAACATAGGTGCTTAGACATGCCAGAAGTTCAATAGTTATGTGTCTAAGTGCAATAAGGTGACACCACTTACAAATACTTCCCTAATTCACATAAATTGGCACATATTTTTCAAATCAAAATGCTTTAATTTGTTCCTTTTTTGAGTGTTACACATTTTATTAAGAAAGTATATCGTGCATTCTATGAAACATGATTTTTATTATTTTGTGGTGCTTAATTTTTGCTTGAATTTAGTGTTTGATTTCCCAAAACCAAGCTAGAAATTTAGGTTTTTGAAGAACTAAAGAATGAAACCATCAAAATAAGGATTAAACAGAGCCTGATGATGAAGCCAAACATTAAGATTTCAGCCAGCATTTTATGAATGAAAATAAAAAAAACAGTCCCCCAACTTCTAGCAAGACCCACTATAACTCCGCAAAATTTGATTCTAAGAAAAGCCTTCAAGAAAATAATTGCTCCTCCGTCCATAAATCTATGTCCTTGGTTGACTTTTGCACCATGGATTAAGAAAATTTAGTTTAATAATGGTTAAAACTTAATTTTTGCTCATTTTTTTCCTAATATAACCTTTATTTAGTATTCATAAAAAATTAAATGATCCATATTAAATTGTTCTTAGAAATTAAATCAAACAATTTGATTAAAATAAGAATTTTATTGGAAAGATTAAGTTGATAAAAGTTTAATTTTGGTTTATATCAAGGGTTTAATTTAATGACAATTTTGAATAAAGTTGACTATTATATTTGTTGACAAAGAAGCACCATTAAACAAGGGTACAAATAAGTAAATTCAAATATTCTTCATTACTAGAAAAAGAAAACAAGACAAACAAATTTGGTATCAGATGGAAAAAGAAAGTAGGCAAAAATTATGGGAGCGGAGGGAGTAATTATTAATTTCTGAAGGAAGATAAGGAAAGTAAAAACTACGAAAACAATATGGCAAAGCAGGGAATGGATTTACTGACTGACTCTGAATCTTAATTTAACATCTAAACTTTATATTCCTAATTTCCTAATAATAGACAAAAACTACTAGCCTTAAAGCCTACATCACCATCATGATAACATCAATTCAAAAGACGGTGAGTCTTTATGAGTTTTCCTTGGATTTGATCCAAGAGCTTTGAGGGGGAGATCTTTCTTTCATATCAACATCCCAACTTCATTGAGAGGTGTTACTTTATTAGTTTGTCTTCATGTTAATTGTTTGTTGAGTTTTTAATGAGGATTCTGTCTGCACCTTGTATTATCCTCCACTGTTTCTCCAAGAAAATTTCTTCCTCTTAACTAAAAAGTAATAATTAAAAAATTCCCCAGCAAAGAATTTAATGATTAAACTAGCAATTGAGAGCAAGAAAGGGGGTGGTGAGTGGGGGGGTGATTTGCTAAAAATCCCTAATCTTTTAACGAATATAATCTGCCCATATGAATAAAAAAACCTCCATTTTTTGAAGGCATGTTCTTTAATTTTTCAACCCGACGCCTCCTTGCATTGTCATCTTCCCAATCTCTCCTTCTTGAGCAGCTAACTTGTCACTCCTGTCCACTTAGCTCCCATTGCAGTTCTCACAGTGAAAATATTCCATCTTCTAGAGATATTAATCGTAGTGCATCCAAGGCATTGTACCTAATTGCATAAAACATATGTGAACTTTTTAGGATTTATAAAGCTCGTTCAAAGGGCACATTAACAGAATAATCCCGCAACGCCTTTTCCACTTCTCCCAAAAAAAAGAAAAAGGAGTAATATTAGCAACGCAAAATGAAAGACTGATTGATACCGTCTTACTACAGTTGGGCATATAATACTCTTGAACCAGTATTCTTAGGTTTTCTAAGTTCATCCCTTCAGCTTTTCCTCATTCGATGCAGTCTGTACCTAACAACATCATATATCTAAGAATTCAAATTAATTTAGGCCACTTTCACACAAATGGAGAAGCCAGCTAAAACATTGGAAAATAAATAAAAAGTTAAAAAAAAATCAAAATGAAGAAGTTCTCTTGGAGTAACAAAACCTGTGGCATAATCCAGACAACAGTAAGAGTGCGTGTGTAGCTTTATCTTTTCATCCCCTTCTTTTACAGTTGACCAATCAGCAGTGGCAGCTATGGCAAGCACTATACATCTTTGCTCCCTTAGCTTGTCTGCAAACAATTGTCAAAAAGCAATGTTTAATATATGGAAGAAAATAACTAATAAGGAAGGGGCGAATTAAACTATTTCATGCCCCAAGGTTTGGCTTAATCAACAAGTCAGTCTCTGCTTTTGAGAAACATTAAGAACATCCCCTGGTGTTTTTTTAATTTCATAAACAAAATGTCATTTTCCTTTTAAAAATTTTATTTATTAGCAAAGAATTATTTTGATAGTCAAATGGAATATTATATTGTTAAAGAATACCAAACTATACCCTTGAAACTTTAATCCTAGGTAGACAAAACTTAGATGGGGTATTATGAATGAGACAAGAGTCCTTAAACGACATCCTCCTATATCAGCTCCAACTTAATAAATGAAAAAAAGAAAAAAAAAAAGAAACAATTAGTTCCCAAAATTCCACTAACAAAAGCAAAAAGATTACTTCTTTGGTTTTTCCCCCCCTTCATCTCTCTAGGACAACCAAAATAAAAAAGGCAAAAGAATTTCTTGTTTTTTTTTTTCTCTTCCCTTGTTGCTTTTTGAAGAGAAACTTTAGAATCAACTGCCAAGTGAAATTTGGAATTTTATGGATGATCTCAGCCTCTCCAAAGCCAGTAAATCTTGGCGAGTACAACGCTGTGTGTTTGATCACCACAACAGAGGAATGATGGAAGCCTTCCCAGCACAATAGATATGCTCAAGTGGCAGCAAGTGGAAGGTTGAACACCACACTTGGTGAATACTGGTGACAGCGTGCTCCTCATGACACTTGGGTTTTCAATTTTCCCTGGTTGAATGACACATGAAGGCAAAAGTTGGAGAACTGGTGTTTTCCTGGAGATTTGGCACACAAAATAATGGTGGAGGCAGAAGCATTTTGCAATGGGTTGCTTGTTTTCTTTTTATTTTTTATATATACAGTCTGTTAAGTGGAATTTTTTAACAGAAGGACCATCTTTGTTTATGGAATAAAACTAAATGGATAATTTTATGTATTTTCCTCAAATAAGTTTAGAAACAACTTGTTAATTAGTGCACACCCAGGATGATAAACTAATTTCCCCTAAAGGAAATCACATGATTGGAACACTAGTTAAATTTTCAAAGACAAAGATGAAGGCAGCACAAAGAATCCCACATGATAATTGAACCTCATCTACTTGGAGCTCAAAACAACTTGGCTACTAGGAACAAAGGGAAAAAATGCAGGCAAAAATTAGGAAAACACTACAATAGGCAAGCCTCTCAATACAAGGAAAAACTATGCCTAGCAATTAGCAATTCTTAATTTTTTCTGTAAATCACCATGAGTGTGACCAAATTAAGACTTGAGATTATCCAGAAAACAATTGAATGAAAGGAAAACACTTTTATTCCTTTCTGAAGAAAGGGAATCACCTCAAAAAAGTATACCAGATGGTAATAATAGAAATTAGTTGTACAAATTAAAAAAAATAAAAATAAAAATAAAAAATAAAAGAAACCCATAGTCTATAATGGCTAGATCCTTGCAAGTATAGAGCAGGATTTATAAGATTTTATGGTGGCTGGAACCAATTGGTCATATAACAAAACATTTCTTCACTTTGCTGATTCATAAAGTGGTGGAGACTAGGATTCAGTGGCTGAAAATGGATATAAATGAATTCAAAAACATACCAAAAGTAAAAGAAATTCTTGATCAAAAAATTCCCGCGAGTTCTCAATAGTTTCTAAATCACATTTAATATTAAAATGGTTATAATTATAGGTTTTAATAAAAACATCTTCATCAAATGATGCAAAGAGAGCCTAAAAAGTATTACGCAAGAATCAGTTATAACAGCTGGAAGGCAATGAAAGAAACTCAATTCATAGAAAGAGTAAATTAACAGGACTCCAACCTCTTTCCTATGATCCCGTGTGACTAGTTTTTTCTTCCTCAAAAACCTCAGCGCCGGCGAAGTTTGCTTAGGTGCAATTTCAAATATCCCTTGCCAAATCTTCTTCCCTAACCCATTGTCGTCTGCAAGATGTGACCGTCAAATACAACTAATTAATAAATTAAATAGTCGAGAATTTGGAGATGCCCACACTAAGGAGCACATAACACATATCATTTAATTAATCACACATAAACAGCAGGTAGAAAAATAATTTTAAAAACGAATCACATAAACCAAATTCTCAAAAAGCAATCAAAAAAAGAAACTATATTTCAAAAGCTTAAGAGGAATCCAATATTTAAGCTTATCTAGTGCTAACATCAACATAGCCACCTCAATTTTAGGCAAGCAAGCAAAATTAACAAATCATAATCAACTAGTTTTACAAGGACGCAATTCCCTGATAACTTAAGAATCCCAATTCCAAATTTTACTCACAAACAAACATAATTCCTAAACCTATTAAATCCTGGAATTTACTTCAATACTTCTACCTATAAAAGCGAAAAACATTAGCACGTATCTTCCCCCTCCTAAAGCAAATTGCAAAAATAAAATAAATAAAACATAACAAGTTCTAACCTTGTGAGAGCATCAAAGTACCACCACACGCAATGCCTCGATAATCGCTCCTCCCCGTTTTGGGCTTGATTATCCCCTTTGGTCGTTATGTCATCAATAAAAAAGCTCGAGCCGCAAGCTTTCACAAAGCCTGATTTGTAAAATTTTTTTTTTTTTTCCCAATTGTTATTGAAAAAGACAAAGAGTAACAAATCAGATTCAGATTTAGAGAAACTTCAGAGACAGAATATTTACAAGCTATTATTTGTTACCGATTGAAAGGTTCGATTGCTCATGTTCCTTGGCGTCCGATGATGCCCAGCAATTTTCGGTGAAAGAATTTAGGGTTTTCAATGGATAGCCTATCTGAAAATAATAAGAGGAAAATAGAGACAAAGAAATATAATGTTGACCCGCTTGGTTTTAATGCCAAACTGGAGGTAAGAAGGCCAAGGCGAACTGTGTTCTATTATTTAATTGAAACAAACTATGGATATATAAATCTTCGAAAGGCCTGAATGATCTTCTCAAACCTCCTTTTGCCTTGTCTATTGCAGGCGACTTTAAAAGATTACAAACAGTAATCCCCGCAAAACCCTAAACCTGCAGAATTGTAGAGACCGATTCTTGAATTGCTTGCATTGCAAGTGGAAATTGAATAGATGAAGACAAAGAATAAAACAAGCCAAATTGGAGAACTGAAATGCGAATAGCTGCCAGTAGAATTGAAATGAAAAATAAAGAAAAACGATGGGTAATTTAATTTTGGGAGGCACTATTGCCCTCGTCAAAAATAACTTCAGCTTTGTTTATCAACCTTTCAATATATATTAGCCAAGTGTTTAATACTAATATCAAAGAATAAACCCAAAAGTAACAAACAAACAACCAAAAACATTCATTTCAATTATGATGATTTTTGCTCTATCCCTAGGAAAACTATTGAATCCCTCCAAACCAAATCAAACAATGAAAAACCAATAAAAATCAGCGTTTAATTGTAAAATTAGGGAGACGCAAGTGATTTCCTAGGAGCTAAATTGCAAAAAATGATAATATAAAAATTTCCACAACTTATTCAGTTAAAAACCTGCCAAAATTATATAAAAACAGATAAATTAAGGTTAATAATTAATAATTTGGAAGAAATTTACATCAGATTGGTCCTAAAATGATTTCCGTAGAGCTTGGAAATAATTCAAGTTCAGTTTGGGAGATCGATTTTCGACAGAGAGGAGATTAGACTTGAAGATGATTCGTGGACGTGTTTAGAGACGGCACTGATAGGCTTGAGCCTGAGAAGAAAGACTGAGAGTGAGAGTGAGAGAGGCGACAAAGCTTGAGAAGAAAAGAGAGAGAGGATAGAGTTAGGGGTTAAGCCTTTAAGGTATTTTTGGTTTAAAGTTCCGTGACAAGAGAAGCAAAAAGAAAAAGAAAGAAAAAAAGAAATAGAGAGAAAAGCAAATTTACATATTCGCAAGAGAAGTTGAAGCTCTCCTCCAATAGATGCTGCCCTTCCTTCACCTTGGCAATCCACTAATCCAAATCAGTCTCTCCATTATCGTGGGTTCTATTTCTATATTTGGGTTTGAACCGTCCGTGTTTTATCTTTTCCAGCCTATATTGGAAATAAAGAATGACAAACAAACCAAGGAAAGTCAAAAGAAAAATGAAAACTCGAGCGAAGTGAAGGAGACGAGACGAGACGAGAACCAGGGCGTCTTTGGGAGCATTGTTTAAGTATTTGAATAAGTTTAAAACGCACTAATTTTAAGTAATTATATAGTATTCAGAACTTGATAAGAGTCATGTAAAAAAAAAAAAAAAAAAAAAAAAAAAAAAAACTTGAAAGAGTGTTGATGAAACTTATCTTCATTAAGATCTCTCATCACTTGCTGTCTTCACCTTATTCTTCACATTTTTATACTTTTTTGTCATTTTATATTAATCAGTTAATCAAACAGTTATTTTATAGAACACTTTTATTCTAAACTACTATATAAACAGCTAACCGTTAGTGAAACAGCTAACAACTATATAAACAGTTAACAACTACTAGAACAACTAACAACTTTTAGAACAACTAAGATTGCTGAACATGGTCGAACAACAATTTTTGTTGTTTTCACTTTTTACAATTTTTTAAATCTTTTACCTATTTATACTTGTCTCCCTTTTTTTTGGTAATAAAAGAAGGCTGGAAGCCTTAGGCACAGAAACGAGCATACGCTACACCAGTAGCGTCATGCACAATCATAGGAAACAACTCAGCAGGGCAACCCATAAGCTTGTGAGTCCCAAGCGGGAACGACAATGCAAAACAGGCTAACCAATTCGCACACATGTTGGCTTTAGTATCTCGCCCTTATCCCACTTTCGTTATATGTTTCCTAGGATCTCATTGGTTCAGGTGTCTATCAAAGATGTCCCCCCATAAGGTATAATGACATTTATGTCAAGTCCATCACTTCCGAGCGCTTCCCTCAGGTTGATTCCTTCCGAGTCCACCTCTTTTCTTTTGTACAGTCCAGAACGCTTGAGATCGCCCAATAAAGCGCTCATGCCGATATAAGCGATTTGGCTCGGACTCACACTTCAACATCACTCTGCCTTCAAAGCTTCTCATCCATAAACTCTTAGACTTTCACAGTTATTCGTGGGATAATATATGTTTTAACTGCCTCATTGAAGGCTGTTATCTAACTTTTGAATTTCAAAGCAATGGCTTTTCATTTGTTGCGACGATTTAGCTCCCTGTGACGGTTCACATAGCCCTAGAAACCATAAAAGATGTCCTCTATTTCCTAGGGGTTTCTTTTTTGCTATTTATACTTCATTTCTCATAGTTACTTCTCTTCTCCTTGTTACTCAGGTATTTTACCTTATTTTTCCTTGCACTAAATTCTTTGCACTTCTTTTGTCTGTTTTGCCACCATGAGTTCCAGCCGTCATTCTAAGAGTAAAGCTTTGGTGGAGTCCCCCAGCCACGAGGATGAGCCTACCAACCTGGAGGCAGATAACCTTATTTTGGGAGCCATGAATAATGACTCCAATTCTGAAGACGAAATTAACTTAATCATGAGGAGGCTCCAAGAGATTCTATTTTCCCTAAGGGCAGCATCTGTGCCACAGACTAGTGCTGCTCCGCCTAATCCTACCTTAGGAGACAAAACCAGTCTAGAGTAGTCTTCTGAGCCTCAGAGGACTAGGGTAAGGCCCCTTGTCTAGGGGGAAGCTACTACCCATCCTCGCTCAGAGGGATAAACTGTTCACCCTCAAAAAAAGAATGTGCAGGTCAGGGATCTAAGCATGATATTGACTGAGCATGACCTGGAGGGGATTCACGCTCGCGGAGGTGGATTCGAACACTCTAATTGTGTATGCAGAGGACTGTCGAGCTGGGGTGCGCTTTCCCCTTCAAGGGATTATATCTGCTTTTTACAACGAATAGGGGGTGACCGTTGGTTAGATCACTTCGAACAGTCTCCAGATGATACTAAGAGCTAGCATTTTAGTTGATCATTAGGGCTTTCAGTTGAATGTACATTAGCTGAACACTATGTTCAACTTTGTCTGGAGGGGACCCCAAGGACCATCTACACCTTACTGCTCGGCCCAACTATAACTTGTTTCCCCTCAAGAGCTCATCTATTAAAGGGAGATGGAAGGAGAAATTTTTCCTCATTAGTCACCTGAAGGGATTTGGGGTACCCTCTAACTGGAGTCAAGGTTCTCCTGAAAAGAGGGCTCCTCGGGCTTTGGATCAAGTTGAGGCCCGCCAAGTGAAAAACTTAAAGAGTTTTGCCTTCAATCCCCCTCCCCTGGTTCCTCTTTTGGATGCTAACATTCTCCTGGCCCTTATGTCCGCCCATCGAAGAAGAAGAAGGGTTCTAGGGGTGAGTCAGGTTTGGATTTTTTTATTTCCTCTAGTATTGACTTGCTCTTTTAACTTTTTCTTTTCTTGCAGCAATGGCTCCCGAGTTATCTAAGGAGATAAAAGCCCTGTTACAGCAGATCGGCCTCAATTATTGGCCACTCGATCAGGTCAGGATTCGGGAGGGAACTTAGAGGCTCGCGCCAGCCTAAGGCATTCCAAGGTGGCAATCATCGTGCAGCCAAAGAGTGTCCCCCCATCTGAGCTCTCTTTGTCCGACCCTCCCTTAATAAAGGAACCTAAAACGCCTATTGCTCAGGGGTGACGATGAGCTGCACTCCCCCATTATAGAAAGATGGCTCAAACTCTGAACTACTGTGAGGAGGAAGTTCGACAAGGAGGCTTCAGCCAGCAGTGGCCAAGTTACTCAGGTTCTGGCGGCACAGTGTGTTCTCCCTGTAGACTTGGTGCATCACGAGGGTTTGGAAGAAGAGTTTTCCCTTGACCAAATCGACAGTGGGCTTTTACAGGTGCTTCTCTCTTCACCTTCTAGTTTTCCCTCTTGTGAATGTTATTCTTACCTTGTGTTTTTTGATTATTTTCTGTTGGTAAGTGCCTATAGTGATACCCATTGATGGGTAAGGGAATCCCGAGAGTTAGTTCCCACCTTGACAGAGGAACTGAAAGCTGAGAAGGTCAAGGTGGAGAAGCTAGAGGATTCTATCTAGACCCAAACTTTAGAACATAGTCGGTTTGTTGGGGAGCTTGAGGATAAGGTCCATGTTGTTTTTGAGGAGAGGGATGGTCACCTTGATTCTTCCCTCAAGCTCAGCGGTCGAGTGGAGGAGCTACTTAATTGAGATGAGGAGGATGCCGCCACCATTCGGCAGCTCCGAGCAGATTTGGCTCAGGTGGAGGGGGCTGCTGCTGTGGCCACTCGTTCCATTCATGACATGTTGCTGCATCACTCTAACCTTACACTGTCGAGCTTCGAGCTAGATTTCCTGATAAGGATTGGGGTTTCATCAACCAAATAAATGCCATTCAGAATTTGGATGAGGAGGAGGGGATCGAGACAAGTGATCCAGCGGGATAGTTTAGGATGTTCCTGGGAGGGATACTAGAGTCCCTCCCACTACCGAAGCAGATGTGTCAGTCAACCCTAGTAGTATCGGGGATGTAATTGCTTCCATTACTGGTGATAAGTGTTATTTTTATAGTATTTTAATATAATTTTTATTAGGATTTTTTGACATTTTTAATTACTTCAATTATTTTTTATTTAATTTTATTTTTGTTGTTGTTCAAAGCTTCCTTGAATCATATTTCACTTGATCTTGAGGAATTTTGTAGGATTTTAATACAAAAAAGAGCGAAGTGAAGCAAAACTCTCAAAGGCTGGGTGCTGCATCCACCCTAGAAACACAAAGCCTAGCACACCCGTGCCAGGTAAGACAATTTTTCTCGCAGGTCTAGGCTTAGCACGCCATAACCTTGTGGAACAGCATGCCCATGCCACAGATTTGTCTCTGAACGTGATCAACTGAGCACGGCCCGTGCTGCAATCACCTTAGGGACTCAGACTCCAGCATGCTTAGGCCGTGCCCCATAGCAAGCACGTGTTGAAGACCAGATTTTGCCTTGGGCTAAGAACGTCAACTTCAGCCCATACTGCTTGCATGGACTCGCATGAGATGCTTTTTTGACATGCCAATCAAGTTTAAATCCTATTTAGATGCATAGGAGAGTTCTAATTTCGAAGAAATACAAAGCTTAAACAGTCTCCTCTCTCCAAAAGATTTCCTACTCAATAAAGATTCTATTTCCTAAAAGAAGTCGGAGTTTTCCCTAAGAAGTCTATATAAAGGAGGATCCATTCATTGTATATAGCATCTTGGCTTCTATTGTTTTCTCTCTCTCTAAGATTTCAAGTGCTCAAGATTTGTGTCAAGATTTAAGGAAGCCGTCCATGTTATTTGTTGACTATTTGTTGACTAGTTTTTATCTCTAAACTCTTAATCTTGTTTTTACTTTTCATCATTCATATTGATTATGAAATTATTCTCAAGTTTAATTGAATTTTACTTAATTGTTATGTCGAACTAAACTCTCGCACTAGGGATTTGATGTAGCTTAATTTTTTTTCCAATTTATATTATTAGATTTACCTTTCTTTGTTCAAAGTATAATTTATTATTGAACTTAATGTTTCCAGGCAGAGTTTCTGTCCTGGATTGATTTATTTCATTAATCACTATCAGGAGAAGTGTTTTTGATATGAAAAGGTCATAAATTACATGAGAATAATAACTTGATGCGGAAGCTATATGGTTTGACTTATGGGGGTTTTCATAAGTTGACAACCTTAGGTTATGAATTCATAAACAAATAATAAAACTTAATGATTTAATTCGTGTTTTGATTGCGCTATTGAAAGATAGGTAATTAAATTAGGTTAAAATTGCTAACAATACATTGGGAGAGCTTGTTAGTGATTTTAGGGTTATTGCCCCCACCCACTTGAACAAATTATAAAATTGCATGATCAAACAAAATTGATTATCAAACTAATAAAACAAATTGGATAGAATTAAGTGAAATCAAAATCCCTAGTAGTTTTTAATCCTTGATTTCTTTTTATCAAATATACCTTGCTTGATTTCTTTTTATTCTCTTTTATTTGTTTAAAGTTAATTTTTAAAAATAATTTCCCTTTTTACCGTTTAAATAATAGTATGTTAATATCATTTTGGTACTTGGTATACAGTCCTCGTGGAAACGATACTCTACTCATTCTTTATTACTTATTGCAATTTCATCCACTTGCGAAAAAGCCTATTAAGTTTTTGACGTCGTTGCCGGGGATTGGTGTTACCAATATCAATACTAATTACCATATTATTAATTTAGACATTTATTTTTAGTTCTACTTCACTTTTTCTATAAGAATATTTGAGGTGTTTATGCAAAGAAGATCTGGTAGAACTGAGCCCTTAGTCTTTGATCCTGAAATTGAAAAAACTTATTGTAGAAACAATGCTGCTAGAAGAGCACGAGAGAACGAACAAAGACAGCAAGCAGACATGGCTAATGAATTTGAAACAGAGGATGGACCTTTACTAGGAGAACATCAGATTATGCCACCACGGCCCAATAATAACAATAGAAGAATTCAACCTCCTATCCGCACCTTGTGAGATTACACAACTCCTTCTCTTAATGGAGCCACCTCAAGTATTGTGAATACTCAAATTTTGAGGCTCAAAAATCCTGTTTTTTCGGACTGTAAATAGTTCGGTCAGACCGGAGGCCATTCGGAAAAGTTCACCAAAAGTATGCCAATATGGTACTTGAAACGTCCAGAAAATTACGATGATCGCAGAACTGGTCCCGGAATATTTTTTGGAGGTACAGAACTCCCGAAAAAGCCTTTGGAACAAAAGACTAGCAAGTCCGCGGCGGCAGCGGCCGCCCTCCACGGCGGCAGCTGCTGCCCTCTGCGGCGGCAGCGGCCGCCCTCCGCGGTGGCAGAATCCGCCCTCCAGCCCGGATTTTCCCTATAAATTGGCCCCGAAACGACCTTTTTTACTAACTCAGTCTGTGTTGACGGACGCTCCTTCTCCCCTACGCTCCTTGCGATTCTTTTACTGCTTTTCTGCATTTAGTATAGATTTTTATTACTCTGCTATTGTGATATTTGGCCACTTAAAATAAATTAATTTTAATTAATATTCCCCAAACGAGGAGCTTAATCCGGAGTTTTCAAGCTCCAAACGAGGAGCTTCAATCCGAGTTTTCAAGCTGAAAGCTGGAAAGAAGCGGTCGCCGATTTAACTCAGAGGTAGAATAAACGAAACTGCTTGCCGTTAATTTTAGCATTTGATGCATAATCTTCTTCTACTCCAATTCTGAATTTAAAACATATTGCATAAATGCAATTGCACGTCATCAATGTGGCAAAATAAACTCCTTAATTAAATATGATTAGCTTAAAGGCCCGGTATATATTAATAATCGTGGTATTAAAGCCTAAATCCGACAATAATGGCTAAATTATCTGTTCAAATCAAAACTTGTTATTGATTCCTTTTTATTTCGAAACAGATCCGGCTTAAGTCAATTAAGTCAATTAATTGTGTTTTAATAGCTTAATAAAAACACGTTTCTTGGGGGGGACAATAAATTGCTACATTGCAATTCAATTGAATCTTTTTGCGGAGACAATTGCCATCATTAGAGTATTATTCTTTTTTAGCGACTAAATCGCTTTTAAACGAATTTGTGTGGCTTTAAAAAGCCTTCAAATAATCACTATTTGGCTAAAACCTGTAAATACAATCAATTTGTGGCGACAATCGGCCCAAAGCAACACCTTTTTGGCAAACAAATTGCCTAAAATCAACTCATCTTCGTGGCTAAAAGCCTTAAATTAATCTATTTTTGGCGATACATTGCATAAATCACATCAACTTCTTTGGGGCAACAAATTGCCTAAATCAATCCGATTTTTGGCTAAAAGCCTTAACATCAACACCTTTCGGGCAACAGTAATGCCTAAAAAATCAAATCAATCGAATTTCTGTGTGCAAAATGCTAAACAAAATGCACGAACGCATTACATCATTACTCATGCATTAAGATTACCCAATTCAAAGCCCTCTAAAAGAGGCCTATCGAACTACGTTGACTTTGATTTTCCATTCAAACGGAAGTACGTAGGCACGTCCGGGATTTCACCCCGGGCGGCAAGTCGAAATCACCAAAATCACTCAAACATTTCATTAATCCCTCATTTACCTTGCAAAACATTCATTCATCGGTTAGTTTATCAGCATGACATAGTCTCGGGATCCATCTCGGGTTTGCATACCATGCTTTACACATTGGGATAATTAATCTAGTAACTAGGTTAATTAAAATTGAAGTCATTCAGGGTTTTTTCCTAGTTTACCCTAAAATAATTAAACAAAAATAAAGGGTGGCGACCTTCACCAACATTCATTGTTGCATTGTCTAGCCCTATGATCATTAGCTTATATGCCCTAATAGTGGGGGAGGGTTCACAAGTTATCATAGCCGTAGGTGGAAAGCTAATAATTTTGAGATCAAAACCTACAATTTATCAAAATGACTTCCAACCGCAATTTCAAGTAATTGAGGCTGCCTAGTGAAAAAGATGCCGAATTGCCCATATCATAAATTTCCTAGAGATTTGCGGAACATTCAAGCAAAAACAGAGTTTCTAAGGATTGCCATTTAAAATTGAGCCTTTTTCCTCTTCACTCTAAGGATAAAGGCACGATTCTTAGGTTTACAATTCGATGCCCTGCTTGAAGTTTTACTACATGGGCAGGGATCCAGCTTAGGAAATTTTTTGGCGAAATTCTTTCCATCTTGCAAAGGACCAAAAAAGCTTCGCCAATGAGAATAATACTTTTGCCCAAAAGCTTCGCAATGAGATAATGACTTTTGCCCATCATGATCAAGAAAGTTTGTATAAGGCTTGGGAGAGATTCAATGACCTATTGAGGAAGTGCCCACATTATAGCTTACCCAAGTGGTTACACGTACAAACTTTTTATAATGCATTGTCTCCTAACATAAAAATTACTTTAGATGCAGCTACTGGTGGATCTTTTGAAAGAAAGAAAATTGATAAGGCATATGATTTGATAAAAGAGATGGCAAGCAATAGCCATTATCAAAACAACTCTGAAAAGAAGAAGCCTGCAGGAGTTTATAAGATTGATGCCATTACCACACTCAATGCCAAAGTAGACAATATGGTAAGGAAGTTGGACTTATTAACTACTAACTTTGTTAATTCTATTGTGCAAGCATGTGATAGGTGTAATGGGCAATATGGGATTGGAGAGTGCATGTTAGATCCTTTGAATCTACAAACTTTGGAGCAAGTTAACTATGTGATGAATCAATGAAGGAAGAACTACTTATATTTTAACTCTTATGATAATAGGTTGAGGAATCATCCTAATCTTTCTTATGGTCTTATGATAATAGGTTGAGGAATCATCCTAATCTTTCTTATGGGAATCCAAACAACGCCTTGAATGCACCACCAGGTTTTCCTTCTCAAGAGAAAAAGACTCATGATGATCTTCTCACTGCTCTCTCCAAATCTCATATGGACTTCATGAATGAAACTCGGAAAAATCACAAAATCCAACAAGCTGTGATAAGGAACTTAGAAATTCAATTAGGGTAGTTTGCTAACATGATGGCTTTTATACCACAAGGTATGTTACCTAGTAACACTGAGAAAAATCCCAAAGAACAAGTACAAGCTATCACTTTGAGGAATGGCAAACAATTGGAGGATCCACCCAGGATGGAGGAAGAAAAGAAAGAGCAGAAAAAAAAAATATCCCCATCATTGACCTTAAAGAGAAAGAGGAATTACAGCCTTATGTTCCACCTGTTCCTTTTCCACAAAGGCTAAAGAAAGCACAAGATGACAAGAGTTTCCTCAAGTTTCTTAATGTTTTCAAAAAGATTCAAATAAACATCCCTTTTACTGAAGCCCTTGCTCAAATGTCCAGCTATGCAAAATTCTTGAAGGAAATCCTGAGCAAGAAAAGGAGATCGATGATCAAGGAACGGTAATGTTAACAGAGGAGTGTCGATGATCAAGGAACGGTAATGTTAACAGAGGAGTGTAGTGCAATCATTCAAAATAAATTGCCTCCAAAGTTAAAAGATCTAGGGAGTTTTTCTATTAGAAGACTCAGGTTCAAGCATTAATCTTATGTGTTTTGAAGTTTCAAGATGCTAGGGATGGGAGGGCTGAAACCAACAAGAATGTCTCTACAGTTAGTGGATAGATCAATCAAATACCCAAGAGGGATTATAAAAGATGTGCTCATCAAGATAGGTAAATTTATTTTTCCTGTTGATTTTGTTATTCTTAACATTGATGAGGATAGAGAAGGATCCTTAATCATTGGAAGACCTTTCCTTGCAATTGTAAGAGCATTGATTGATGTTTATGAAGCAAGTTAACCTTAAGGGTAGGTTAAGAGGAAGTTGTTTTTGACGTTCTTAAATCTTGTAAGCTCCCTATGGGTTGTAATGATTGCTTTAGAATCGATGCTATTGATGAACGTGTAAAAGACACCTTGAATGTTAAAAATAAATTGACCACTAATAAAAGTGACATTAATAATCAAAGCATCAAAGGTGAGAAAGAAAGTGAATCGCTGAAGCAAGAATTAAAACAACTCCCATCTCATTTGAACGATGCATTCTTAGGTGAGAATAATTCTTTTCCTGTTATTATTTCTTCTCACTTAACACTTGATCAAGAGAAAAGGTAGTTGTAGGTTCTAGGAAAGCATAAGAAAGCTTTAAGATGGTTAATTTTAGATTTTCAGGGAATAAGTCCAAGTGTGTGCATGCACAAGATTCTGATGGAAGAAGACTACAAACCTTCAATTGAGCATCAAAGGAGATTAAATCCAAACATGAAAGAAGTAGTAAAAGTTGAAACATAATGCTTTTGGATGCTAACATTATTTATCCAATTTCGGATAGTAGTTGGGTAAGCCCCGTTCAAGTTGTCCCAAATAAAGGAGGTATGACAGTTATTTCTAACGAAAATAATGAATTAATTCCTACTAGAACTGTCACAGGTTGGCGTGTGTGTATTGATTATCGAAAGTTGAACAAAGCAACACGCAAAGATCAAAACACCAAAGATCACTTCCTTTTACTTTTAATTGATCAAATGCTTTGAAAACTTGCAGGTTACGCCTTACTATTGCTTTCTAAAATGGTTATTCAGGGTATTTTCAAATACCCTAAGCAATCCGAGGATCAAGAAAAGACTCTTACTTGCCCTATGGTAAGCTTTTACTTAATAGGAGAATGCCTTGTGCAATGCTCCTGCAACTTTTCAAAGGTGCATGATGTCCATATTTTCTGACATGGTTGAAAAATTCATTAAAATATTTATGGATGATTTTTCTGTGCTTGGTTCTTCTTTTGATTCTTATCTCTATAACCTTTCTCTAGTAATGCAGTGATGTGAGTACACTAACCTTATTTTGAATTGGGAAAAATATCGTTTTATGGTTAACGAAGGTATTGTCTTAAGGCATAAAATCTTAGAAAAAGGGATTGAAGTGGACAAGGCTAAGATAGAGGTAATTGAAAAGCTACCACCCCCAAATTCAGTAAAAGGAGTAAGGAGTTTTCTTGGTCATGCAGGTTTTTATAGGAGATTTATCAAGGACTTCACAAAAAATCACAAAATCTCTTTGTAATTTATTAGTTAAGGATGTTCCTTTTGACTTTGTAATTTATTAGTTAAGGATGTTCCTTTTGATTTTAACAAAGAGTGTTTGAATGCTTTTAATAGGTTGAAGAAGGAATTGATTTCAGCTCTTATCATCGCTGCACCGGATTGGAGCCTACCTTTTGAACTCATGTGTGATGCTAGTGATCATGCCATAGGAGCTGTTCTTGGGCAAAGAAAAGAAAAGAAGTTGCATGTCATTTATTATGCTAGTTTCATATTAAATGATGCACAATTAAATTATGCCACCACTGAAAAAGAGCTTCTTGTTATTGTTTTTGCTTTTGATAAATTTAGAGCATATTTGATTGGAGCTAAAATAATAATTTACACTGATCACTCAGCTATTAAATATTTGTTAGAAAAGAAAGAGACAAAGCCTAGACTAATTCATTGGGTTCTCTTTTATAGGAATTTGATTTGGAGATTCGTGATAAAAAGGGAACCGAGAACCTTGTGGCTGATCACTTATCAAGGCTTGAGTTGGGGGAAGAAAGGCAAGCAGAGTTGTAAATTAATGAAAACTTCCCCTATGAACATCTTCTTCTTCTAGCAAATATACAAGCTCCATGGTATGCCGATATAGTTAACTAACTTGCTTGCAAGATTACTCCACCCAATCTTTCTTATCAACAAAAGAAAAAATTCTTTCATGATATTAAATATTACTATTGGGAGGAGCTTTTCTTATTCAAGGTTATTGTAGTGAACAACTCTTTAGATGATGTGTGCCAGAAGAAGAGATGGAAAGTGTTCTTCATTTCTATTATTCAATGGAATGAGGAGGTTGTAACATCCTCAACTTTGTAGTTCTTGCTGTTCTAGCTTTTTCGATGAATTCGGTTATCTGAATGAAAGGAAAACCTAAAATAATGGGAAACACTATATATTGAGGATGTTAATATTAAAGGATGTTAATATTAATTAAATGGTAATTAATGTGATTACAAATCAATTTGAAAGATTAAAGGAAATCAAAAATGAGTTAAAGAGGAATGACTTCTCGTTAGGAGCAAGTAAGATGGTAGCACGTATTTTAGAAAGCGGTTTGTATTAGCCTAACTTATTTAATAATGTTTTTTACTTTGTTCGTCTTTGTGATCGCTGTCAAAGGTCAGGAAATACCTCCAAGAGACATGAGATGCTATTAAATAATATCCTTGAAGTGGAGATTTTTTATGTCTGGGCCTGGATTTCATGGGACCGTTTCCATCTTCTTATTCCAACCAATACATTCTAATAGTAGTAGATTATGTCTCCAAATGGGCGGAGGCTGTTGCTGTTCCCAGCAATGATGCCAAAAGTGTGATGAACTTCATTAAGAAATACATTTTCACTCGTCATGGTACTCCTAGAGCAATAATCACTGATGGAGGTAAGCATTTTTGTAATAAGTACCCAAATTCTCTTCTTTCAAAATATTGTGTTACTCATTGTGTAGGTAACCCATATCACCCTCAAACAAGGAGGTAACAAATAGGGAGATCAAGAAAATATTGGAAACTACAGTTGGTCAATCAAGGAAGGACTAGTCCAAGAAACTTGATGATGCATTTTGGGCATATAGTACTGCATTTAAAACACCAATAGGTATGTCTTCATATCGAATGGTCTATGGTAAGGCATGTCATTTACCTGTTGAGTTAGAACACAAGGCATATTGGGCAATCCAGTTTCTTAACTTTGGGCAATCCACAGTTTCTTAACTTTGATGCCAAAGAGGTTAGTAAAAAGAGGTTGCTTCAATTGAATATGATGGATGAAATGAGACTCCATGCTTATGAGAATGCCAAAATCTATAAAGATCGTACTAAACAGTGGCATGATAAGCACATTATTGTGAGCAATCTAAATGTAGGCCAACAGGTATTACTCTATAACTCTAAACTTCGTCTTTTTCCAGGGAAATTGCGCTTTAGGTGGTCTGGACCATTCACAATCAAAGAAATTTTTCCACATGGAGCAGTTGAAATAATGGATGAAAACCAACATTTCAAAGTCAATGCTCAACAATTAAAAGTTTACCAAAATGGAGACTTCGATCTAGTCAAAATCACTATAAATATTGCTTAATCTTGCCTAAATTGGGTCTAGTGCGTCGAGCTTAATAACGATAAACAAAAGCGCTTATGGAAGACAACCCATATTCTTTTCTCCAAACCCTCCTATTTGATTTATTTCTGTTACTTTTTTTTTTTTTATCATTCTCCTAAAATTTTTAATCATTCTTGTCTTTTTATTATTAGTCTAGTCCTTTCAGGTAAAAGTTGAGGCACGAGCTCTAGCACGCCCTAGCCGTGCTCATTAGCACCCGTGCCGTCAAAAGGTGCAAAATTTATCTTCCAGGTCCAGAGTCTAGCACGCCCAAGCCGTGTCAAGTAGCATGCCCGTGCCAGGTAAGACAATTTTTCTCACAAGTCAAAGGCTAGCACGGCCAAGCCGTGCCAGGTAGCACTCTCGAATATGTATGGCACAACCCAAGAGGGGGGGTGAATTGGGTTTTCTCAAAATAAAAAATTTAACTTTAAAATCAAAACTCTGAATTCTGATGCAGCGGAAAAATGATGCATTAGTGAGAGTAAGTTATTGTGATTAGAAGTTTCTCACAATGCTCTATTCAGAAAGTAGAAAGCTTTGCAAAGTGCAGTCAATTAGAACTGCTTCACAATGTCTTATTCAATTTTAAAACTTCTTTATAAAGGAAGGCTATTACGTTTAGAACATCCTCATAAAGTTTAGATAAATACAAAAGACTATGTGAGAGACAGTTATTAAATTCTCAACTGCTTCACAAAACTTAATCAAGATTAGAAAACTGATTAGAAACCCAAATAGTGAAATGTACTGAAAATAGAAGAACAGTTTAGAACTTGGTATTTTCATTATACAAAAGTCCAGAGTTCTAATGTTCAGTAATAGATAAAGCTTATTTCAGTTTAGAACATCAAACCTTTTAACAACTTTAGCATTTCTAAAATATAAACAAAAGTGTGAGTAAAATAGTATCAAGCAGAACTTTAGAAAATAAAAAGAGTAACATAGTGATTTATAGTGGTTCGGCACTAACTCGCCTTGATTTTATAGTGGTTCGGCACTACTGCGCCTACATCCACTTCCAAAGACTCATCTGAAGATCCTCCTCTTTTCAAGGTTAAGAGACAAACCAACAGTACAAGATAATAGATCAACTCCTAGATTTACCTTTGTCCCACTAGATTTTCAAAGGTTCTAGTTAACCTTAATCCTTTCTGTTTTTGGTAGAGAACAGAAACTCAAATCAAGACATTAGAATCTCTCTCATGGAGAAGGTCACTTGATAACCTATTTTGCAATAGCTTTTCACCAAAGCTATTAGACAAAAGTTTATCAAATAAAAACCTGTCTACTAAAGATTACAGAATCTAAATAGACAGACAGAAATACAAATATAAGCACAGGAAAAACAGTTTACAGTTTTAAAATTAGAAAAAATCATTTTAGAATCAAAAACGGTTTTTCAAAAGAAGTTGTTATAAAATTTCTTTTCTTTTTTTAAAGATAAAACGTAAAGTTATTAAGATTGAAAAGAAATAAAGGGGGTTGAGAAAAGTTTGAGAGATAAAAAATATGAATCAATGGACGAACACTTCTCAAAAACTTTTTTTCTCCCACGTCCTTTTAAAGAAAACGCCTTTTATAGAGAGGGATAATAATCCCGTTTTTAGAAAGTAAAATCTCTTTTTCAAATCAGAATATTGACTTTCCATTTTTAGAAGATACAGAGATCTTTATTACCAAAAATTCTTTCGAAAATCTAACTTTCCTTTAACAATAAGATTTTCGAAAATAAAAGAAATCTTTTTCGAAATAAATATTTACCAAAAACGATTTAAGATAGAATCTCTTTCTTTTAGGTAAGAAGATAAAATCAAGATTTTGGGATAAAATCAAGATTTTGGATCTCTTTAAAAATTTGTTTCTGAAAATGAAGAGCATAAAAATCTTATTCGATTTATTCTTATTACCAAAATCGTTTGAACCAAATTCTCTTTAATTTAGGTAAGTGAATAAATTTCGAACCTTTATGAAGATAATTTTCAAAAAACTAAAATAAGCTTTTTTTAAGATATTTATTACAAAAAAGATTGATACAAGATCTCTTCCATTTTAGGTAAGATAATCAAGGAACGAAAAAAGCGTTTGATTTTTAAAGAGTTATTTTCAAAAAATCCTTTTGATAAAGAGAAAAGAAATTTGTTTTGTGCTTATAAATGGATGTTCTCTCTATCCTACAATGAATCCTAAAAATCTAACCACTAAGGTCTTCAATAGTCTTCATGATCCTTAAAATTGTAGGACTTTGTAGGACTTTTGCCTTGTTTATTTATTTACCTTCCATATATAAATTGCATAAAAAATTATTAGCAAAAATAATATAATTAAATTTATTTTTCAATCATCAAAATCTCGAGATAAATATTTGACCCTTGAGCCAACATTCTCCCCCTTTTTGATGATGACAAAACCAATAAATTTATGAAATATAAAACATGTGCTCTCCTTAAATTTATGCATGTCAATAAAATATAAATTCTAAACATGACATATTTTCTATCATGAAGCAGGTTTAGAACATGTATAAAACTCCACCTGAGTTAGTGCAGTAAAACATATATGGGGACTTAGAATAGAAAGTAATTTTAGAAACTGATATTAGAACATACACATAGAAAGGAAAATTTTAAGTTCTAAAAATCAGAGCAATAAGAATAGAATAAAAACTGACATTAGAAATAAAACAGAAATCTTAAGTCTAACCTGTAGAGCATACGTTAGAACAAGAATCTAAGTTGAATCTAAGTTCTAAAACTAACCAATCAGTCATCAATGTAAAACATATACTCACAAAATAACACAGATAGAAAATACTAAGCAATAAGATGTAAGCACTAAAAAGTTACCAACATATTAGCAGAGTACTTAACCATCAAAAAATATCCTGTGTTCTCCTCCTTTTTGTCATCAATACAAGAGGTTAGTAAGATCAGAGCAAAAAACAGACAGATAAAAAACACAACCAAAAAAAAAAAACATTCACAAATTATAGATGGATAAAGTAAAAAAAATAAATCAGAGGGATTTGGGGTCATTCTAAGCCTTTCAGAACTTCTGAGATTTTGAGCAGGAGCGGTTTCAGTAGAACTTTCTGGACGCTTAGAAGAACGGTGCAGTGGAGGCTTGCTTCCATGAACTCTGTGTTTGCCAGCAGTGTACTTTACTCTCTTTGGCTTTTCTGAGGCAGGAGTGTAGGGTGTTCCCTTGACTTTCAGAGTAGCTAGCCTTCTTTCATTAATACTCTTCATTCTTTCTAAGGATTCAATGAGGGACTGATTGTGCTCAATCATAGCTTTGCTTTGTTTTATTGCCTCATCAAGTTCCTTATTGTGTTCTTCTGTTGTTCTTCCTATAAGCCTTTTTCCATTTTGGCCCAGCATAGCTTCCTCTACTCAATTTGAGCTGGTAAACATTCAAATTCTTTTTTGCCTTTGGCCTCAGTTTCCCTTTTTCTTCTTCAAACTCATTCAATTTCTCTGTCTCTATATCACTGGCATCCCAATCTTTACAATCTCTCTTTCTCAGTCTTTTCAAGAAGTCCTCTCTTCAGTCTTAACTTCCACTTTTTTCTTTTTCTTCTTCTATTTCCTTTCTGATTCTATTTCAAATTCCAGCTACCGTTCTCCTTTTTTTTTCCTTTGTTTCTTCCTTCTCTTCTTCTTCAATTTCCTTCCCTTTTCTTTCTTCTCTGCATCCTCCACTTAACTTTCCTTTTTCTTCTCTTCTCTTCGTTTTTCCCACTTCTTCTTCCTTTTCTCCTTTTTCTTTCTTTTCTTTTTCTTCTTCAATTCCTTTTTCTTTTTTCCTTCTGTGTCCTTCCTTCGTCTTTCAGTTTCAAAGAACCCATGTCAGTGAAACATTGTGACCCTCACTTTCATTTAACTTTACTTCCAAAAATTCAAACATAGGGGTGAGCACCATGCCATAGGGTAGTTTTTTAGGGCTATTCTGTATCTTATCAAAGATGGTGTGACAGAGATTGAAGGATTTCTTCTCAATTATATGCCACATTATGCACATCTCAACCTAATTCATATAAGTGAGCGAAGCACTCCTTGGGTAAATGTAGTGCACAATCAATTTATACAACCACTTCATACTGTCAGTTAAGTTTGAACATTCAATAACACCCTGTTTATCTGCAGAACCTTTCTTAATCTGCAGAAGAACCTTTCTTCACAATTTTCTTAACAAATTCTTCCTTTTTGTATCTGCTAACCTTAGAAATATCTTTGATTTTCGTTACCCTAGACCCAATGTTTGGTATATTGAAGATCTTGCTCAAGTCAGCGTAAGATAACGCTTTGATTTCACCTTCAATTTTTATAGAAATTGATTCTGACCCACTAGTTTTAAGAGAACCGTAAAACTCCTTAACCTCATTCTCATAACACGGTCTGTTCAAGGATAAAAAAATCCATCCATCCCTAGAACTCAAAGAGTTCCCTGAAGTTGAACTTGTCCTTCCCAAAGAACTTTCAGTCTATTACATAAGAACGCATAAGAGGGTATGGAAAAAGAATAGATTTACCTTTGGCGTGAGAACTAGCGACCTATTTTTTTAATTTTTCTATTTTTGCTTTTTCTTTCTTTGGTTCCTCAACAAATTTCTTCTGTTTTGACTCCTTCTGTTCATACTTCTTTGATAACCTTTTTAGAAGTTGAAGTTCTTGTTCCGTCAAAGAGTCTGAGTTTGATAACCTTTTTAGAAGTTGAAGTTCTTGTTCCGTCAAAGAGTCTGAGGAGGAGGAGGTAGAACTCGATCCGGCCATTGTTAAGGTTTTAAAGCAAAAAGCATTTTGATAACCTTTTTAGAAGTTGAAGTTCTTGTTCCGTCAAAGAGTCTGAGGAGGAGGAGGTAGAACTCGATCCTGCCATTGTTAAGGTTTTAAAGCAAAAAGCATTTTATGGTTTTGTTGCAAGAGGGCAAGAGAGAAGACAAAGCAGTTTTTAATAGAGAAGCAAAAAACGATTAAGTTGAGAAATAATCTTTAGGAAACAGGGAAACACTTAAAGAAAAAGAAGTTAACAAGACAAAATAAAATTAAAAAAAAAACTGTTTTAGGGAAATTCAAACTGACTTAAAGAATTTAAAAAGAAAAATAATACCGCCAAAACTTAAATAAAGCAAAGACATAAAACAAGGTAAAACAGACATAAAACAAGGTAAAACGAACATAAAAAAAATTGACTGTTTTTGAATTTTGTCTAAAGATAGAACTTGATAATGACATTAGAAAGTCATATTAGAGCAGTGTGCATTTCTTTTAGACGGAAATATTTTTTAGAATCATACAGAATACTAAAAACATAACACAGAGCAAATCTTTTAATTTCAAATATAGAAAGCGGTTTAGAACATACTTACAGAGTTCTAAAGTTAAGAGTTTAGAACTAACATATCGAACTCTCTTCTAATTAAGCAAAATTGGCTTTGATTCAACGGTTTAGTAAAGATATCTATCAATTGCTTTTCTGTTGGAATGAACTCAATCACTATATCACCTTTTTAAACAAGATCACGTATGAAGTGATGTCTGAGTTCTATGTGCTTGGTTCTAGAATGTTGGACTTGATTTTTAGATAAATTGATGGCTTATATTGTCACACTTGATTGGTATTGTTTCTAATTTCAGACCGTAGTCTGCTAATTATTGCTTAATCCATAGAACTTGTGCAACATAGCTTCCAGCAGCAATATATTCTGTTTCTACAGTAGAAAGAGCAACGGATGTCTGTTTCTTGCTAAATCATGATACAAGGGCGCTACCTAGAAATTGGCAAGTTCCAAACGTGTTTTTTCTATCTATTTTGCTTCCTGCAAAATCAGAATCACTGTACCCAACAAGATAAAATGTATCACCTTTTGAATACCACAGACCCAGATTGGAAGATTGGAAGTTCCACAAAGATATCTTAGAATTCTTTTTACAGCAATTAAATGAGATTCTTTGGAACATGATTGAAATTTAGCACATAGACAAACACTAAAGTGAATGTCAGGTCTGCTTGCAGTTAGATATAGTAAAGAACCAATCATACTTCTAAACAATTTGATCAGGTCTGGCTTGCAGTAGATATAGTAAGAACCAATCATACTTTCTAAAACAATTTTGGATGGGTCCACATCCTTACTTTTTCATATTTTTCTAAATTTTTGAGGATGGACTCATTGGTGTACTAAACGTACCTTGGCATTTTTCATCTTGAATCATTTCAACAATCTTCGCGTATATTTTCCCTTTGGGTTTATAAAATTCCACCTTCACATTAATTTTGATTTGGAAGTCCAAGGAAGAAATTTAATTCTCCATCATGCTTCATTTTCAAACTTACCTGCATAATCTTAGAAAATTCCTTAAGAAGATTCAATAGTAGAAGTAGAACCAAAGATTATGTCATCAACATAGATTTGTACAACTAGAATATCATGCACTTTATTTTTAATAAATAGTGTTGTATCAACCTTTCCTCTAGAAGAACCATTTTCTAATAAAAACTTATTTAATCTTTCATACCAAGCTCTAGGAGCTTGTTTCAAACCATAGAGAGCTTTAGTAAGTTTGTAAATATGATTTGGTTTATCATATGCTTCAAAACCATGAGGTTATTCTACATACACTTCTTCATTCAGAAAACCATTTAGAAAAACACTTTTCACATCCATTTGATACAACATGAAGTTTTTAAAACATGCAAATGCACAAAGCATTCTAATGGCCTCTAATGGCCTCAAGTCTATCACAGAGGCAAAGGTTTCATCAAAATCGATGCTTCCTCTTGGTTGTACCCTTGGGAACCTTGCTTTGTTTCTCACAACATTACTTGTTTTCATTAAGCTTATTTCTAAACACCCATTTTGTAACAGAATGGTTTTTAGGTCTAGAAACAAGTTTCCAAACTTGGTTTATCTCAAATTGATTTAGCTCTTCTTGCATAGCAAGAATCCAACTCACTTTCATCATTTTGAGCATCTTTTAAATTCTTAGGTTCTAATTGAGAAACGAAAGCAATATTACCAAAATATCTCTTAAGTTGAGCTCTAGTCATCATCTTTCTAAAGGGTTGTCCATGATGTCCTCTTAAGGATGATACCTGTGAAATCGCCACTCTTTTGGTAATTCAAAATTCTCATTTTCTATTTTTGGCATTTGACTTTCAGTTACGTTCTAATCTTCATGTTCATCTTGTGATTCAGCCTAATTATCAATATTCTGCTCACTTTTTGGCTATTTTAGTTGTTCTGGTTGTTCATTATGCTTTTCTTGATTGAAATCTACAAGATCATCATTTTCTAAAATTCTAGAAGGAGAATCAGATTCATCAAACACAATACGGATAGATTCTTCTACAACTAGACTTTTCTTATTAAATACCCTATATGCTTTACTATTACTAGAATATCCTAGAAAAATTCCTTAAAAGATTTAGCATCAAATTTAGTTAGGTGATTTTTCTTGTTATCTAGAATAAAACATTTACACCCAAAAATATGAAAATAACAAATGTTTGGCTTTCTACCTTTATATAGTTCACATGGAGTCTTTTTCAGTTTAGATCTTACCTAAACCATGTTTAGAATATAACAGGCAGTGTTAACGGCTTCTCCCAGAAATACTTTGGTAAATTAGAATCACTCAGAATGGTTCTGGCTATCTCCTGAAGTCTTCTATTCTTACATTCCACTACTCCATTCTGCTGGGGTGTTCTAGGTGCTGAGAAGTTATGGAAGATTCCTGATTCTTTGCAAAAAAAAACATCAAATTTTTTATTTTCAAATTCACTTCCATGGTGTTTTCGCCAACCGCCCCCGAGCGATCCGGAAAATGCTCGATTTATATTGTTTTTGGAAATTGGAAAAGTGATTATTAAGAAAAGTGGTGACAAAACCTTTGATGAACAAACACGTCATACCTGGATCTATCCTTATTTCTAAGGAAGAGTGTCGCAGGTGAATCTAGAATAGTCATCTTCAATAACAAATGCATAAATTTTCCTTCAAAGACTAGAAGGAGTAATAGGTTCCGAATAAATCAAGGTATAGTATTCTAAGTTCTAGAAGTAGAAACCATGGCCCTTAGATTTGAAAGGATTGTTCTGGTTTGTTTTTGCCCAATTGAACCAAGTAATCGCAAATTGTGATCTTTTTCGAAATTTTCAACTTTGGCAAACCTCGAACCAAATCTTTCTTATATTAGTTTTAGAAATAAGGTGCATGCTTGCACTGTCCCAAGCCTCTAATGCATTAACTAACTAGAATTATCATAAAAACTAAGCACATGTCTAGCTTCATGCATATCAAGAGAGATCTACTAAGTATATATTCCTCAAACCTTTTTTCCAAGCAAATTAAAGTTTTGTTAATCATATATGTTCTGAACGTTTTACACAATAAGATTGGGTTCAAAGATCACCGTCTATTTTTTATCGCAAATCTGACTTGCGCTTAACAAGTTATAATATAATCCTTCTAACTAAGTATAATCTTCTTTTTGAAGATTAAGGACCTATCGACACCAATACCAACGATTTTACCCTTTTCGCTTTGTCTCCAAAGCTTATGTACCTCCCTTTTTCTTTCTAAATGGTGATTTCTTTCTACACCAGTCATACCAAAGCTTACTGTACCTCCCTTTTTCTTTTCTAATATGGTGAATTTCTTTCTACCACCAGTCATATGCCTAGAGCAAGCGCTGTCCATGTACCACATTTCTGTTTTCAGCTCACTCCTTAGGCACACATTGCTTTCTTCATGCTTTTAGACCGTTGCATCTGTTTCATCAACTTTCTGTGTTAAAGTCAGAGTGCTGATTTCCTTGGAGTCAGAATTGATAGTGGCCATCAGACAGATATTTATATTTCTTCTTGTTCACTTTGGCTTTCAGAATTAAAATCATCTGAATCACTTCAAGCGGTTAAGAGCTTGCATACCTCGTGTGCACATGTGAGTACCCGACATCCTTTTTGTGTTTTTCGACTCTGCCTTGCTTCGTACGACCGACCTCTAACTGTAATGATGTCATTCAATCGATTTCCTCCTCCTTCCAAAAACATGTCGTTTTGCATTTTCACAGTTTGCATTTACATTTTTATCCTCATCAGATTTTAAGACGCCTCGTTCGTTTCCTAGCTGTATCTTTCCGTGCCATGGAACGAATAATTCCCTATATAATTATTGTTTTTAAAATTCTATAACACTCGTTTGCTCGCCATTCGCGTATTATCCTGCGTGTGTAAAGATGACATAGCGCAAAGCCACTAGAAGTCACTGGAGAAACTCTATTAAGATGACATAGCCCAAAGCCACTAGAAGTCACTGGAGAAACTCTAGTCACTCGGGGACTTTCACTCTCTTGCAGATGGCTAACTCCAAGTCTCAGAAGAGCGTTCTGCTATTATGCGGGGATTACATGGAGGATTATGAGGTTAGTTTCTTCTGATTTCTCTCTCCCTTGTTTGATTATCGATAATTTCCTTACTGTTTTGGTTGTTCTGGCAGGCGATGGTTCCTTTTCAAGCTTTGCTCGCCTATGGAGTAGCTGTTGATGCCGCCTGCCCTGGCAAGAAAGCCGGCGAGTTTTGCCGGACTGCAATTCATGAGTCTTCTGGTCATCAGGTCCTGTCTATTTTACATTTATAGAAAAAATAAATTTTCGTTTTACTTTTATTCTGTGTTTTTTGGTTGAATTCGTGCGCCAATTTTTTTTTTTTTTTTATCTCAATGTTGATTACAAATTATTCGTTGTTTAAGGTTTAATAGAATCGTTAGTAGGTCTCGATTTAATAGACAGTGGATTAGCTCTAGAGAGCATTTTGTGTATCTCACGTAATGAATGAAGCACAAACACAATATGTTGAATTCATTCCTTCTTTTTGATTGTAGACATATTCCGAGTCACGTGGGCACAATTTTGCTATCAATGCGACGTTTGATGAAATTGACTTTGGCAAATACGATGGGTTGGTGATACCGGGAGGACGAGCTCCAGAATATCTTGCCATGAATGAATCTGTGTTAGATTGTGTCAGAAGGTTTTCCGATGCTGCAAAGCCTATTGCTTCTATTTGCCATGGACAGTTAATTTTGGCAGCTGCAGGGTCGGTAAAAGGTAGAAAGTGCACTGCATACCCTCCTGTTAGACCTGTACTAATTGATGCTGGTGCTCATTGGGTTGAGCCTCAAACCATGGCCGCTTGTGTTGCTGATGGCAATATAATTACTGGGGCTACATATGAGGGGCATCCTGAGTTCATTCGGCTTTTTGTGAAGGCATTAGGAGGTGTCATAACTGGTTCAGATAAAAGGATTCTGTTTCTCTGTGGGGTAGGTTGCAATGACATGCTTGATTTGTGTAGATAAAGTGGTTATGTACTGAATCTTTTGTCTCTGTCTGTGTGTGTGTGTGTGTGTGTGTTTTGGTCTAGATTTCACTATCATTTTGAAACTTTTTGAGTTAATACATAATTATTTAAGAAAAAGCATGCACATGGTAGATAAGATATTTCAAGTTTATGGAAATTTGCTCACACATATTAAGAGAGGAGAGGAAGAGATGTGGCAATTCAAAGGCAATAAATTTACCTATTACTTCTAGTCTCCAAATATGTATTCATAAACTACCCATGTATCACACATGGATGTGCACGCAAGCACAAGTTTTTGGAAATTTAAAGGATGGTGAAGCTGTGTGAAAGAGAATTTATATTTTACTTCTAATCTCCAAATATGTATTCATAAACTACCCATATATCACACGTGGATGTGCACACAGGCACAAGATGGTGAAGCTATGTAAAAGAGCTTCATGTGTGTATGTATATGTTGGTGTTGAAATATTGCTTAGGTATTAATCATTTCAATCACTCTGCAGAGATAACATTTTTTCTTTTTTGTATTTTTTAAATGATATTTGCTGCATCACTAAAAAAAATTGATGATAATTATGTTAATAAACGCAATACATTTGCATGGAAATTAATAGAATGAGATTGGTACTATGTAAATGAAATTATGATGTGGAAACTTGAAGCAAGATTTAAAAAGTATTAAGTAAAACTTTTGTAGTGAGCAACTGTGCGTACTTTTTATAAAAAAGCAAGCTTGTGTGGGTGCCTTTTTTTCTTGTTATCAGTTAGGTGATTTAATTCTCTATGGATTATGGAAGACGGTCTATCTATGGAGAGTCTTAGGCTGCACAAAAATGCACAATAGTGATAATTCCTTTTTTGAATGGATATGGTTGTCTAATTTATTTTTCTAGATTAGAATTTAGGCTTAGTTGAGTTGAGTCGTGTCTAGTTTTGAAATTGCCATCTCATTAATGGAAAATGGATTCAATATTTTCTTTCATTCCAAAATAATAATGGAGAAAAAATATGTTTGCAGAACATTTTTTAATTATGTATATGGCATTTGAATTTGATAATTAATCAATATTGCTAAATATGTTTACTACTTTTGCACCTTGATTGCAGGATTACATGGAAGATTATGAGGTAACTGTTCCTTTTCAATCTCTTCAAGCTCTTGGTTGCCATGTTGATGCAGTTTGTCCCGAGAAAAAGTCTGGGGATTCCTGCCCAACTGCTGTCCATGATTTTGAAGGGGACCAGACTTATAGTGAGAAGCCAGGCCATCATTTCACTTTAACTGCATCCTATGAAGGGTTAGATGCCTCAAGTTATGATGCTCTTGTTATCCCAGGAGGCCGGGCTCCAGAATACTTGGCCCTAGATGAGACGGTGATTGCATTGGTGAAAGAATTCATGGGATCTAAGAAGCCTGTGGCATCCATTTGCCATGGGCAGCAGATCTTAGCTGCTGCTGGTGTTCTGAAGGTAGTTTCTTTTATGTTGTTTTCAAGTGAAACATTTTTTTTATTGTATTTTCACATTATGCACGCAGGCACCCATGTCTAGTTGTCTTGCATGTGAACAATTAAACTTATGTGCATGTTGACTAGAAACCTGGCACCACCACTCTCTCTGACCTAAGCAGAAAATGAACAGTCAAACATTTCTTCCTGCCATGCATCTTTTAACATCAGAGAATATTTTCATCTTCTAATCTGTAGTTTTATTCTTTCCAATTCCAAGAACAAAATGCCCAAACAAGGCCATTCAGTGATAGCTTGAGGCACACATTGACTTTGTGGTGGCATGTAATTTGGAGATGTGACTGGTTTCACATGGGACTAGGCACCTATTGCTGAATGATAAGTTCAACCAGCAATAAATTATGTTATAACTTCACCAGAATACCTTTCAAAGACCCTATGTTGGATATCCATTTGGATGTAGTTATTTCTCCTACTCTATTTCTCGTAAAAAGATACGTGTTTTCCCCTTACCTTAAGAGTCTAATGTTAAAAAAAAAAAATGAAGGATAAGAGAGTGGGTACTGTTGGATTAAATTAAAGGTTCTGTACTTAGGGAAAAAAGATATGTTTTATCTATTTAAAGGAAATCTTAATTCAATTGGAATTGGGCTGTTAATGTTTACTTGAGTGATAAATAATGCTATTTTCTGGGTTCTTTTATGCATATTCTATTTGATTAAGTTTTTTTTGGCACTTGTTTCAGATTCATATATGTGAGATTATGCAATGTTATTATCAACATATTGGTTTTAAGATTGGATTCATATATGTGAGATTATCCCCTCCATGTTGCCTATTTGCTCTTCCTAGGGAAAGGCATAGATATCTTGGCTATATATGCATTGATAAATAATAATAATTTAATAAACTTGTTGTAGAAATCATTATTATTTTTTGCTTTTGGAAATTTGATTTTCTTTATTTGATTTATTTTTAGAAGGAAACATATGCTGATCTAACCAAAACTACCATGTCATTAACCTTTATATGAATCAACTTGTAGGGAAGAAAATGTACTGCATATCCTACGGTGAAGCTTAATGTTGTCTTGTCCGGGGCAACATGGCTAGAACCTGATCCGATAGATCGATGCTACACTGATGGAAATTTGGTTACTGGAGCAGCATGGCCAGGGCATCCACAGTTCATCTCTCAATTGATGGCATTGCTAGGTATCCGGGTCTCATTCTAGTTGCTGTCACTATGCTTGTAGATTTCATCGTATGCCTTCTTATATCAGATAGCGTGTTAATATAACTCATGCTTTCTTGTATCAAATTGCATGTTGAATATCCAGCATATCAACTCCTAAAGCATGCGTGTGTCAAAAATAAAAAAATAAAAAAAAATAAGTATTTTGTAAAAAGTAAGAGCTTCTAATGTATTTTGGCTATGCATTTATGGGTGCAAAACCGAGTTATCGTTGTTATTGTTGTATTATTTTGTTGATCTTAAAGAAATTTCAATCAATCAGTATTAAGGGAGTGTAGGCTCCAAGGAACAACTTCTCTATGGTTAGTTTTGTCTAACACTGGAACCAAAGCCTGTAGCAATTGAATTGGTGTGTAGGACTAAAGGAATTTGGACTTTAATTGGGAGTTTTTACTTCCTAATGCAATCTATCTTAACACGTGCGAGTTAAAAAGTAGAGACAGTCTTGAAGATAAGCTAGTTGGAAAGGAGGAACTTAGAATGAACGGTTTGTTCTGTATTATTTAGCTATTATTTTATTTTATCATAATTTTCCATCTTATGTAATTTCAAAAGATATAAAAAATGTAGCTTAATTTTTATGTAAATTAACGTTATGTATCTTGAAAAATTTCTAATAAATAAATTGCTGGTTTTATAAAGCCAAATGGTCAAAAAAAAAAAATCTGTAACTTTGATCTTTTTATTCATTCTAGCCAACATTCTAATTTTTATTAATCAATACTATGAATTTTTTTTTTTTTTTTATCAAATTTAGACTCAGGTCAGCATTCCGTCGAGTTGGATTTGTAGGCCCCATGGGATGCGTGATCAGTATTAAATCACCAGTTCACAAGGAATAAAAAAATTATTAATTTTATGTACTTAATAATTTAAAATGAAAAACTAAAAATTATTATTTTGAAAACTTTATTTTCTTCTACCAAACAATTTAATAATCTACAGATAAGTTTCTACTACTATAAAATAGTATCAATACCAATGGAGAAATATGTCGTGTTATTTAACTTTATTAATTAAAAATTTACACTTGTAAATCAAAATATAAAGTCTTTAATCAAATAACATCAAATATCATATTTTTATTTAGTGATAAACCCTCGTAAAGAAAAAACTAAAACTTCACATATTCAAAAAGTAACCATAACAAATCAAAGAAAAAACATATATATTATAGAAAGAGCATATATATTATAGAAAGAGAAATAACAAAAGGTAGGGCCTATTCCTGACGGTCAGCGACCGCCCGAATTAAAATTTGGGCTGAACTACTAGAGAGGAGAAAAAAAAGGATCATGATGATTTTCTATGGATTTTATTTTTATTTTTATTTTTATTTTTATGAAATTTTTTAATTTGATTTGTTATATTGGTTTTCTACTTTAATCCAAATCTTAATAATAAGATATAATATTTGATCTCAGTTAGATATCTTAAAATTAAATAAAGGAAAAACATCTCAATTAACAATATATATTGAATTCCTAATTTAATTCATGTTTAAGAATATAATCTTTGTTCTCAATTACTAGTCCTTTGCCATTTCATAATTAATTTTGAGATTGGATTTGTATGTTTCTAATATTGTGCATTTGTGTTTATTTTAGCATAACTTTAATGTTAATAAACAAGTTCATTTCTTTTTTAAATAAAAATGAAATTGAACTTGAATATTTCCGAGTCCTGAAGCCAAATTCGAAATTGAAAATTAAAATTTGAACTTGCTTTTACTATGGAAAGGTGAATACTTTTAGCAATTTGCATTCAAAATACAATTGCAATCATCATCACTAGGAGCTAGCTAGTTAAAGTTCAACTAGAAAAAAGTTTGAAAATTGAGCGAACTCAAGTTTAATGATATTCAACTTGAAAACTCGTCAAACCTTATCGAACTATTATATATATAATATTATTTTAAGTTACTAGAGAATAAAATCAAGTTCGAATTTAAAATTTTTCAAGTTGAACTCAAGCCCGAAGTCGAGCTTGAGCTGAGGTCAAGTTGAACTCAAGCCAAGCTTCGAATCTGGCAATTTCAAGCTCGACTCGACTCATTTACACCTTTAATCATCACAAACTTTTTTTATTTTTCATTTTTTTTGAGTATTGAGAGTGAGATTTAAATCCGGATCTATTGTCGGATTATATATGTACTTATCACTAGGCTATGACTCGACGTACCTTTTTATTTTTCATTTTTGAAACATTACTAAAAACAAAAGTAACGAATATTGATGATCTGTTAGATCCCCCGCTGACCATTTCATTAACCTTGTAGGGAAGAAAATGTATAGCATATCCTGCAGTGAAGCTTAAACTCAGTCTCGTCAGGGGCAACATGGGTAGACCCTGATTCAATAGATTGTTGCTTCACCGATGAAATTGGTCACTGGAGCAGCACGGCCAGGGCACCTAGAGTTCATCTCTCAATTGATGGCATCGATCGTTGCTTCACTGATGAAATTGGTTACTGGAGCAGCACGGACAGGGCACCTAGAGTTCATCTCTCAATTGATGGCATCGATCGTTGCTTCACTGATGAAATTGGTTACTGGAGCAGCACGGACAGGGCACCTAGAGTTCATCTCTCAATTGAAAGAAATGAAGCTTGAAAAATGATTGATTCCGAGAAGCCTGAAGCCAAATTCGAGATTCTGCATCAAAATTAAAATTTGAACTTGCTTTTTTTACTACTGGAAAGTGGTGGAATGATGGCATTTAGCAATTAGCTATTCAAAAATACATATTGCAAATCGTCATTCTCCACCTCGAGAGCAGACGTCATTGTTAAAGGTTGAGTCAACGAAAGAGAAAAGTATTGATTAAGAAATTGAAAGACTACTCAAGTTTAATGATAATGCAAATATGAAAAACTCTGGCAAACCTTATTTCGAGATTCCTATTATATACGTTACCATAATATTTATTTTTAAGGTATAACCGAAGAATAAAATCAAGTTCGAATTAAAATTTTTCCAAGTAACCTCAAGCCCAGAAGTCGAAGCTTGAGCTGAGGTCAAGGTTGACTCAACCAAGCTTCGAATCTGGCAATTTCAAGCTCGACTCGACTCATTTACACCTTTAATCATCACAGAACTTTTTTTATTTTTCATTTTTTTGAGTATTGAGAGTGAGATATTTAATTCGCGGGATCTATTGTCGCGGAATTAATGATATCTGTACTTATCACTAGGCTTATGACTCGACGTACCTTTTTACTTTTTTCATTTTTGGGAAGACATACTTTAAAGACACAAAAATTTAACGGTATATTGGTATCTGTATATCCCCCGAGCTGGACAATTTTCAATTTCAACCCTTGTATGGAAGAATAATCTATAGCATATCCTGCAGAGCAAGCGGCTTAAAACTCCCGCCAGTCTCGTCAAGGGGGCCAAGAGCAAACAATAGGTATAGACCATTGATTCATTCGATTTTTGCCTCACCGCATGATAAACATAATTGGTTCAAACCACCTAGAGTTCATCTCTCAATTGATGGCATCGATCGTTGCTTCACTGATGAAATTGGTTACTGGAGCAGCACGGACAGGGCACCTAGAGTTCATCTCTCAATTGATGGCATCGATCGTTGCTTCACTGATGAAATTGGTTACTGGAGCAGCACGGACAGGGCACCTAGAGTTCATCTCTCAATTGATGGCATCGATCGTTGCTTCACTGATGAAATTGGTTACTGGAGCAGCACGGACAGGGCACCTAGAGTTCATCTCTCAATTGATGGCATTGATCGTTGCTTCACCGACGGAAATTGGTTACTGCAGCAGCGCGGCCAGGGCACCTAGATTTCATCTCTCAATTGATTGCATTGATGGCGTCCGGGTCTCATTCTAGTTGCTGTCAGTATGCTTATAGACTTCATGTGTGGCTTCCTGTACAAAATAAAATGTTGGATATCCACCGTATCAACATCTGATGCACAGCTCATGTCGAAAAAATAGTAATAATACTAAAAAAAATTTATTCTGATGCATTCAGGCAGTGAATTATTCCATGAAAATCAGTTATTCCATGTTATTAAGCAACAAACCCATTCCAAAAAAAAAAAAAAAGCAACAAACCCCCTCCAAAAGTTTAACTAGTGGCATCAAATTTATTACCTGAGGCCACATTAAAGTTTAACTAGTGGCATTGAAGTTTTAATTAGTGCTAGAATAAAGCATTTCTAGTGAAACAATAGAGTGTTGCTCGGGTTAGTATGCAGCTTTAATCCCATAAGAATAATAACACAAGTTCGATCTCCAAGAAGCATATTTGCTAAGAGGCCCAAAAACCTTTCCGCTCAAGTGCTCGAAGTAATCCACATTAAAAAGGTGCGGAGATAACTCCCGGTTCTAACAAAAAAGAATAAAATAAAAAGTATTTCCAGTTACTGCAGCTGCTAATGTGGCATTACAATCCTATTCCTCAAACTAAATTAAAAAATAACACCTTGTTCTTCATATGATTTGGGCTTATAATTGTTCTTGGATAATAGTTAAAATCTCATCACATTGAAGTTTAACCTTAAATGATAAACCTCTATTTGCTATGTTCTATTTATTTGAGTATTTGGAAATTGTTAGTTAAACTAGTATAGAATAATTATAAACTTGCAAATTCATGGGTATATTCAACTTCTTATCAAAATTTGTTGGCCAATTAATGTAAATGATTCTGGGTACTTTGTTGGGTTAAATAGTGATTTTCTAATGTTTAGTATTTTCACATTGTCATGCGAAACTAGACCTATATAAAATATTAAATCTAACAGTACATTATTAAATATACACTCAGAATATAGACAGTAAATTTCAAAGAATAGATTGAATTCACCTTAGATTGCTGAACACGGAGCAGTCTTGAAAGACAGAAAGAAGATTGCAAAATTTTGCGCAAAAGCAGCAATTGCGAAACCTGAGGGTGGTTGAGAGAATAGGAAATGAAGAGGAAAAAAAAAAAGATTAGAAGCCCAACGCCCATAGTGAAGAGAGATGCAGATGGTGTCTGGTGTTAGCATGCTGACATTCAATTATTCTTATTCATGCATAGACATTGATATTGCCATGAGTGATATTGCCATTGACTGTTAAATCTAGATGTTTCAAACCCACTTCCTCCAGGACTGTTAAATCTAGATGTTTCAAACCCACTTCCTCCAGGGATGTATAAAAACCCCAGCGCATCTACACTCGTCTTAAATGAAAAAAAAAAAAAAAGCGACACTCGATATCTATAAACACTGCAGAAAACCAGGATATAATATGTAAAATGTTAAATGAAGAATTACACATGATGAGAGTAAGATATATATAATGTATGTTAGAAGGCACATTATCTCTTAAATAGACGCATAGGGCATTGTAAGTACACAATAGTAAAGAATTATATCATATAGATGTTCGATCATTTAGTGGAAAAACAAGCTCCTATCGATCACAGTAATATTTTATCCATTAACATACATATTAGTAGTTGTTACATTGTCAAGGGTGTTCCAATTGCCGTCAATTTGTAGTAGGTGACTAGTTAATTATGTATGTATAGTCATATCAACGCAACTTTAGATCCAAGATGGTCTGCTCTAGATGTTCGTCTTAAATGAAAAAAAAAAAAAAATAAATAAATAAATAAATAAATAAATAAAGAAAACACACTTAATGGAAGGCATAACTCACCAATAAATCTACCTAAAGATTCTAACTTGAGAAAAAGCTCCAACAAGAAAACCTACAAAAAGATTTTACATGCAAGGGTCATTAGTAATTTGAAATAAATATTGTTAAGCAATCTAACACAATATAATCAAGATTGGTTGTTCAAATAATAAAATTGAAACTAAAAGTGAAAGAGAAATTTGCCAAAACAAAATTCTCTGATATTCATGAAAGCACAAATACCAAACAGCTAATATGTCAGAAATTTGATTCCACCATTCAATTAGTTGTGACTTCTCAAATCAATAATCAGAAACAAAAACTGAATTCTACCATGCATGCGATGTTAGTACAAAAAAATGAAAAATGAATCATGGAAAATTATTTTAGGAAAAAAAATAAAATTAGGCAGAAAGTCAAATTGGGGAAATACAAATCTGTCAGGATGATTTTTGGAAATGGTAAACCCTAGCCTAGAATTTGTTGTTGGTTGCTTGAATTGGGAAATTCAAATCATTAACAGAGAAATTAACAAAAACATAAAGAGATGGCTCACCTGTCTTCAGCATTGGAAGACGGAAGCTGATGCTCAGCAAGATTTGGGCAAAGATTATGCAATAGTTGACCTCAATCATCAAAACATGTGGCTTAGTTGCTCTGCATAAACCCTAAAAGGGATATATATATATAGAGAGAGAGAGAGAGAGAGATTCAACATAATTATTGATGTGTGCACTTTATATCACCAGTAAAACCTAGAAAATAGAGATTTTCACTAGCCTTTATATCACCAGTAGTCATTGCAAGAGCACTTTCCAGCTATAAAATGATGGAATCTATTTGAATCTCTCAGGATGATCGGCCTTTCTATAAGTTTAGATACAAACTTCATAAAGACGTGGCAGTCTCCACAAACCCGAATATTCTTAATAATCCTTATGGGTCCATGATGCTTTTTTGTCAAACCAAATGCAAGAGCGAGTTTTTCACTGTGGTAATAAATGGATTCACGTTTCTCATTCTCCCCAACATCATGCAGAACCCAGTTTGTGTTAGGAATAAACCCAACTTTCTGCAGTTTACTTATCAATCCATCAAGTTCTTCATAGATTGTTTTTGTATCTGGATGAGTATGATCATCTGCTACAAATTTGTGAACATCACCATCAATTTCAATCCAACTGTAGGCTGCAAATTTTTTAACATTGTTAGTTTTCATCAATGATCTTATGGATGCAACATCAGTCCATCTTCCACAAGCAGCATACATATTTGACAATATGATGTAAGGTCCAGCATTGAGTGGGTCCAATTCAAATAGGCGGCTAGCTGCCATCTCTCCATGCTTGATGTCACCCTTCACTGAACAAATAGATAAAACAGAGGACCAAATTAAGGAATTTGGCTCATGGGGCATACTACTAATTAAGTCCATCGCTTTGTCCATATTTCCTGAGCGTCCAAGGAGATTGATCATGCATGCAAAGTGATCCAAAGTAGGCACCAGTCCATGCAATTTATTCATAGATTCAAAATATCTGTTTCCTTCTTCAACTAAACCCGCATGGATGCAGGCGGAGAGAACTCCCACAAAAGTAATATTATCTGGTTTCATATCTTCTTGCAACATCTTTTCATAAAGAGCTAGGGCCTCTAAGTCCTTTCCATTCTGTGCAAAACCTCCAATCATGGCATTCCAAGAAACTACATTTCGAGTTGGCATCATAGCAAACACAACCCAAGCATCATTAGTGACTCCACATTTGCAATACAAGTCAATAAGAGCAGTGGACACAAGAAAATCCTCATCCATGCCCATAAGCAATGTTTTACCATGAAAAGCTTGACCATGAAATAGTGAGGCTAATTTGGCACAGGAACTAACCACACTCGAGAAAGTATAACTATCTGGCCTGACATTTGCTAACAACATCTCATTAAACAATATCAAAGCATCCCCTTCTTTCCCATTTTGTACATAACCGACTATCATTGTTGTCCAACAAATATTATCTTTTTTTCTAATCTCATTGAAAACCTTACCGGCCTCATCAGTAAATCCACTTTGAAAATATGCACAGAGAACATTTGAAACAGTAAACTGGTCAGGCCTCAAACCTAGCACCTGCATCTCATGAAACAAGTCTATGCATTTTTCACATTGCCCATTTTTCAAGTACCCATAGATCATTGAATTCCATGACACCACATTTTTATTCCCCAGTCTATCAAACAACCGCCTTGCATGATCAATCTCACCACATTTAGCATACATATCAATTAAAGCATTCCAAATAAATACATTGGCACCCAAGTTTCGAGTAATGATCCTACCATGAATCTGCTTCCCTTTTCTCAAATCCAACAACTGTGTACATGCATTTAAAACACTCACGTGGGTGTAATCTGTAGGCTTGAGCCCTTCATTTTGCATTCTAACAAAAGCCTCCACTGCCTTACTTGCACATCCATTTCTCGTGAAACCCGAAATTACTGTATTATACGATACAGAATCACGAAAAGGCATGCTATCAAAGATAACCCGCAAATCATCAACCAACCCAACTTTAGCATACAAAGATAGGATTGCATTCCAAGAGAAAACATCTCTTTGGGGCATCTTATCAAACAAGTCTCGAGCATTAGAGACATTACCTGATTTTGCATACAAGTGAAGAAGACGATTTTGAAGGAAACTGTCACTAGGTTGATACAAGTGAAGATCCATATGGGTTTGCAATCTCTTGGCTTGATCAACATCATTGGCTCTAAAGCAATCAAGCGCTAGGCGAGTATAGGATTCATGAGTTGCTGGACCGTGACTATATAACGAGTCTATTGCTCGGCACAGCCTGAGCTTGGGTGCCACATCTCTCATTACAGGCCTTTGAATTTGGATTTCAATTGATTGTGTTATGTTTGTGCCAAGACCCTGTAAATTGGAAATTTATTCTCATCAGTCACACAATTATTCTTGTATGAAAAAAGGCTTAATAATCAAAATACCCTGAACTTTATAACTTGTTGCAATTGCACCCAAGTTTAAACATTTTGGCATACATGCCCTTAATGAAAGTTAGAGCACATATGTACTCTGGTTCTAATTAAGGTTAGGGTTTGGAATAAAGAAACGATTAATACAAGCCCCACAACCTAAGCTTGGGTCTCCATCTATCCATCAACCGACACCGTATGGGAAGGTGTGCGAGGGGAATGGTCATCTTCCTCTCTTTGCTTGCATCCATCCCTTTCTCTCTCTAATTGGACAACACTCGAATAAAAATTACAAAGGAGATAGTAGTGCATACTTTAAACAAAGTAACAAGTAAAGAAACTAATCTAATCTTCTCAACAATTATTGATTCTTTCTAATCCATAAGAAAATTTTCACTCAAAAACTTTCTTGCGAACTAGAAAAATTAAGAGTAAATCAATGCTGAAACTCTTATGCCAACAAAAGAACTCATAAGCCAAAAATTAGTTAGCAACGGAAAATTATATGCTTGAAAAAGAACTCACATTTAAGAAAATTTAGAAAGCAAACATAATTAGTCAAGGATAAGAAATCGTAAGCCAAAATTAGAAATGAGAAATTTTGAGTGTTCATTGTAATACACCCAAAATGAGATAAAAGACCTCAAACACTAGGAACAAGAAAATAGAATTTGACGCAGTTATACAGAGGAAAGAGGAAATGGTTAAAAATGGCAGACTTGATCTCCAGGAGATTCGACTTCTAGAATACAGATCTTAGGACCAATTTCGACAGCACCTCCCCTAAAAATAGGACTATTCTACCTGTTAAAATAATGTCAAATACTTGCTATATATTCATTCAATCTACACAGCCCAAATAATACAGAGGGCAGAGGAAATGGTATAGAAAATAGGGACAACGTTGATCTCCAGGAGATTCGACTTCTTAGGAATACAGATCTCACCCAATTTCGACAGCACGCTCCCCTAAAAAATTAGACTATAAGTAACTAAACCTGTATAAAAATTTTGAAAATGATCAAATTAATTGTTGCATATATATTCATATCAATCTACACCAGCATCCATCAGGCAATCAACCAAATCAAGTAACGGTGTTCCTCATACCGTTCCTTTAACACGAACGATATCAAACACACCAATGTCCTACAACAGACCACTTACAATAAAACATAAATATTATATTCTAAAGATAATATGATTATCAATCCTTTATATTTATGTAACGTAATAAGAGAAACTGCACTAAATAACTATGTAACGGACAGACATCACCCCAAAAAACTGCTGAGTTCTTAACATACTTTTAATTGGTATTGTACATTCAAGGCTTTAATAAGACAATACCTAATCCACACCAATTTCGACAGCACCTCCCCTAAAAATAGGACTATTCTACCTGTTAAAATAATGTCAAATACTTGCTATATATTCATTCAATCTACACAGCCCATCCATCAGGCAATCAACCAAATCAAGTAACCGTCCTCCTTTAACACGAACATCAACACCCAATCATCACAACCACTTTACATAAACTTAATTTATATTCTAAATAATATGATTTATCAATCCTTGTATATTTATGTACGTATATAGAAACTGCATAAATAACTTTCACCATTAACTCTTATTTAACATCTTTTAATTGGTATTGTACATTCAAGGCTTTAAGCTACTTCACACACACTTATATGAATATATCTCATAAATCAAGCAAAAACCAGCTACATATCTTTCTTTCTCCATATCAATGCAAGAACCAAATTTCCGAAGCTTAGTTTAAAGGTTCTTAGATTAAACATTCATATTAAGTAAAAGCATAGCCAACAAGATCATATCATCTTAAAGAAAATCAAAACACACTCATTCTTAGTTTTGATTAGTCAAAATTCATAAGACCAATCTCGTAGCAGCTGCCATTTCATAGAAATCCTAAATTCTAGCTTAAACTCATAGGCCACAGGCTAGCAAATTCATTAATCAACAAAGAATTCATTTTAATATACCGTTTCTAATCTCATTGTTATCAAACTCATTAAGATGAACAATGTGGCTGCTGCCATTATACAAAGCTTCAAGTTTCTCCACCAAAATCATGTTCCACATGATAATCAATTCATTTCTCAACATAATTTTTTTTTTTTTTTTACAATACCATTTCTTCTTAAAATAATATAACTCATATAAATAACTAAGTTAGTCACCGTCGTATTTAAGAAATCCTTGATTTCTTTGCAAAAATTTGTAATATAAGCAAATAATCTACCTATTTCTATACAAGAATTCAGGTAATATATAAATTAGAAGGTAAAAATCAAAATTTCCCGTCAAGGGATTAGCATATAATATATATTTCATTCATTACTTATCTAAAACTCAAGCTAATGGCTAAATAGCTGCTGCAATATTAAAGAATCTTTGATTTTTTTGCTACAATACGAGATAAACATGGTAATCTACTCATACTCATCTAGAAACTCAGATTTTATAAGCTTCCAATAACAATTTTTAGCAAAATTTTCTAAGTTAATTTGCAGAAATAGTAGCTAGCGATTTCAATTTCTACACTAACTTAATTTATGCCTCAAATCCTTCAACTAAGATCAAAGAATCCACGAATACCAAAGAGGATTGAAATCAGCTTACCCAGTTGTAAAACGCATCGGAGATTGAAGTTTTCCAGTTAAAATGATCGGAAGCTACATCTACTCTCCAATCTAGCTACTGCCGCCGCTATCTTGACCGGAAATGAAAAGGAAAGTGGCCAGAGAAGTGCTAGAGGCGAGGAGAGGTCTGGTCCGGCCGGTCCTTGGCTGGTCTTGCCGGAAAAATCAAAAGAATGCTAAGAGAGGGCTGTGTCGATCGGAAAGAAGAAATCGCAGCTCTCTCACTCGTTGCTGCGTTATAACCGGACCGAAAAATAGTGAGGGAGAGAGAGGGAGAGAGAGAGAGGCGGAGCTGAGTGTTTGTGGTGACGGAGCCGCCGGAAAAATGGAACGTAGGGGAGGAGGGGCTACCCAGAATCGGGAAAGAGAGGAGGGATGGGGACTTGTTAGGGATTTTGACATTTCTAGAGCCTTCTCATTGGCTCTGGAGCGATTTGCTTCAACTCAGGTCTGATTATGCATAAACCATTGGTTTTGAATGGTTTTCAGCTTGATTTAAGGGTTCTCTATGAGTTTAGATTGGTTCAATAATTAAAGTACATTTATATTGGACTTCATTTATTAATTTATAAAATAATGCTTTTGCTATTTTAGATATAAAATGAATTATAATGTCATTAGATAATGATTTTGTGATTTTAAATGTAAAATGAATTATAATGTTATTGGTTCAAAATTGATATTTAATTTTCAAATGGAAAAGTTTTTAAAAATATAAATTTATGTTGTTTTACAAGCCAATGACATAAATTATGCGACGGAGATAATACATGGAAATATAAATTCATATATATAATTGAAAAGCAAAAAATTAGCAAAAAGAAAATTAATTTCACCAACATAAATAATAAAATTTCTAAGAAAATAATCTATCTAAATATATTTTAAAAGAAATCAAAACCCTATGTAATGCGCATACTTTTACCTAACTAATTGAAATTTGCAATTTACATGCGTTGTCAAGGATAATATTTGCTTATATATGATATATCATTATCCCATACACCAAACCAATCTATAAAGAACTATTTCAAAAATGTTATTATTTTATTTTTTCAGTTAATTATAAAAATACCTTCATTACAAACAAAAGTTTATTTTTATTGGTTTTGTGTAGGAATTAAAGCGTTCGGGAATTTTAGGATATCCATCCACGTCGATCCATCTAAAGAGGATATAGATAATTATAGATGGATTTAGGACGGATATGGATGATTTGGTAGTGAGTAACCACAGGCATCCTATCTAGTATTAGTAAAAATTATATTTTAAATAACTTCAAATTTGGATAGTTTAAGATTCGTTAGTATCCCACCCATATAAGAATATCTGAAGTAGGTTTTGGATGGGTATAGGTAGTAAAAATTTAAACGGGTTAGGATATGAGTACTTAAATAGAAATTTAAATGGATATAAAACGGATACAGATAATAAAATTTTAAAGGATACGGATAGCATAAAATTCTCGAGTACTCATTCCGCTTCCATCCCTATTTTTGTAAATAGAGTTGTGAGTAGGTAAGTCTTCCTACATTGTGAATATCAATGACGTGAAAAGCATTTATATGTTGATGCTACGCTAAAGCATAAAAGGGTTGTTTAGATGTGCATCGTAACACAGTCTCTTCCTACCTTCCTATCTAGGTGATAATTCATCGTTATGGAATGAAATGATCTTCATTCTGATTTCATTTCGAAATATTTCAGAATTTAAAAATTCACTCCACACTTTTTCAATTTTTTTTTTTGGAAGTTAAAATTTCATTTCATTCCATTTTGTGACATTTGGATTGAAATTCAGTAATGCTAAATTTCACAAACATAAATATAAAGGTAGTCTAGTATGATATATCTTAAGATATAAGAAATAATCAATATTAATATTTAAAATTAAATATAAATACTAAAAACATAATTGAACTACATTAAACTGTTGTCATAATAATAAGAATTTCTTATTTCAATTACTTTCCATTGTTAACGCGTCAATTATTCATCATTCATCTATATTTATATTTTCTTTTCCATTTTGATCACAGAGATGAAAATTCTATGGTTAAATCTTATAACAAAAAAGAATAACACCAATAGCTTGTAATCAATATGAAAAGAACTAAATCACATAATTTTCAAACTTGCTTCAATCCATAATTATAGAAATATTTAGCTGCCGCCAATTCAAGAAATCAAAGTTTTTCTCCACCAAACTCACTAATTCCTAGCAATAATTAAAATTATAACTTCAATATATCATATCAAGCAACAATTTATAAAAACAATTAGAAATAATCGTTGTCATGTTCAAGAATCTTTAAGTTTTTGATTAAAACTCATACTTTACATGCTAGTTAACCCATTTCCCATCAATCACAACAATAGTTTAAGTAAATAGCTAAATGGCTGCTGCCATTTGAAAGTTTCTTAATTCCTTCCCTAAAATCTGCACTTAACTACATACTTCTTCATTTGTATATGGATTTTCGTTTATGATGTCAATTAGTAGGTTAAGCTAAGAATTTCCCATCAAGAGTTTAGTATATAATATAAATTTTCTTCATAATTTATCAAAAATTCAAGCAAATGGTTAAACCAATGGCTGCCATGTCAAAGAATTCTTAATTTCTTGGATATTCCATAACAACTCACAAATCTCCATGCACCTATTGCCCCTTTCATGATACTCTATTTTTCTTGCAGAATTTATCATTAAAAGCTAAGAATTTCCCATCAAGAGTTTAGTATATAATATAAATTTTCTTCATAATTTATCAAAAATTCAAGCAAATGGTTAAACCAATGGCTGCCATGTCAAAGAATTCTTAATTTCTTGGATATTCCATAACAACTCACAAATCTCCATGCACCTATTGCCCCTTTCATGATACTCTATTTTTCTTGCAGAATTTATCATTAAAACACTACTAGATTGCTACCAAATCAAGTGAATAAGTTTATAGCACCATAATAAGTTAAACTCAAGAAAAATTTATGAAATTCTCTTATCTGGTTGCTGCCATATATCAACAAGTCTCAATCTCAAATCAAACATTGCAAGAGCCATATTATTCTAACCATTATCTCATAGGAATTTAGTTTACACTTGCATTTACTATAGAATTTAAAGATTTCTTTAAACTTGTGTGAATAGTATCAAATTCTGAAACTTGGATTACGCCCTAGACCAGTGTTATAAAAATCTCCATTTGAGAAATATTTTGCTTTGAGGATTTGATAAAGAAGAGTACTCTGGTTGGTTAGGAGACGCCAACCTTGTTTGCCCAAAGGTGCCAAATTAAAGCTATGAAGGTTTCGGAAACCATTCCCTGTCTTTCTTACTCGAACATATTCTCTCCCATGACAACCAGTGAATATTTCTACGCTCATCCGGCTTTGTACCCCACCAAAAAGAGTTAATCATCCGTTCTAGCTCTGCACAAATAGAAATAGGAATGAGGAAGACACTTATACGGTAAGCAGGAATAGAGTGCACAACAGATTTAATCAAAATTTCTTTCATTGCTTTAGACAATAAACAACCCTTCCAACTTTGAAGCCAACTCCAAAGCCTATCTCTAATAAAAGTGAAGATATTTTTTTTATTTCGACCAATAAAGGAGGGGAGACCAAGATAATTCTCATGATTAAGTGGGGTATGAACATTCAAAATATCAGATATAGATTGTCGCAGATCTGGATGGACATTTGGACTAAAGGAAGATACCTTATTTTTTAAAATTCACCGATTACCCAGACGCCCGCTCATAAGTCTCCAACATTTCCTTACAAAGCGGCCTTTCCTAGCCGTAGCCTGAAAGAAAGAATAACTGTCATCTGCGAATAAAAGGTGAGAAACGCTAGGATACGACTATTAAATGCTTGGTAATTAAGGTATGTTTATATTGGATTTTATCTATTAAATACATGAAATAATGCTTTTGATATTTTAAATATAAAAATGAATATAATATTATTGGTTTAAAATTAATATTTAAAATTTAAATGAATAAGTTCTGAAAATAAAAATTTAGGTTGTTTTCAATTATTAAAATATATACTCCCTCCGTCTCATTTTATTTGCTTGTTTTTCCTTTTTTAGATGTCCCAAAATACTTGTAACGTTTCTAAATTTAGACATGAAAATAATTATTTTTCTCATGATCACCTCTATGATCTTTCATTAAATGAGAGACTTTTAATAATATCTTCAATAAGTTAAGGGTAAAAAATGGCAAAATAAATTTTATTGACTAAATTTTTAATATTCCTGTTTTGTCAAACCAAGTAAACAAAATGAGACGAAGGGAGTAATTAGAATTTGAAAAAATAAAAAATAAAAATTTGGTGTATGAATTGGAATATGGAATTACCTATCATATTCCGTTCTATATTCCATATACCAATATTTTAAAAAATACATTCCATTTTAAATTTCATATTTCAAAATTCCGTTTCAAATTAAAATTCGATTTGGAATTTCAATCTAGATTAGTATATTCCGCACCACATTCCTACTCATCTGTATTTTTCAAAAACATAAATTCGATTATCAATTAGATTATTTTTTAGAGAAAAGAATTATCTAATATGTATAATTAGATTTCTAATAATTTGATTTTTATCCAAACAATTTAAAGACCTTTCAAGGTACAAGCCTTTCACATTGATTTTAGAATTTATTAATAAATATTAATTGTGATTTTTAAAATTTTTTAATATGTATATATGGTTATAATAAAATTTTTTAATTTATAATTAAACTTTTTTTTGTATAAGTTTACTTATTTTTTAAGGATCTTATACGTTTCATGCTGAGTTTTATATAATTTTGTGCGGATGTATTAGAAAAGAAAAAGAAGAGGAAACGGCTTAACAATTTTTTATTTTTTTTGAAGATAAACTTAATAAATTATTTGAAATATATATCTATACTGTTGGTTTATGTTTTCTATTAGTATACGAGAACTTGACTGTTTAATATATTTTTTATTTTAAATTTTATATATATTATATGGAAGTCAAGTATAAGTCTCTGAAATTGTCGAGTTGGAGGAGGACAATAATTATTTAGCACGATTGTAAGAAAATAAGGTGTAATGATAGTAATTGTAAGAAAATAAGTTGTTTTATATTATTAGATAATGTATTTATCATGATAATATCTATTAGTTACATCTCATCAAGATAATATATTAAATTAAATTAAAATTAATTAAAATACAAATAACCCAAGCCATACAATAATTATTTTAGCACGAATTGTAAGAAATAAAGGTGTAAATGATTAGTAATTGTAAGAAAATGAAGTTTGTTTTATGATTATTAGATAATGTATTTATCATGATAATATCTATTAGTTTACATCTCATCAAGATAAATATATTAAATTAAAATTAAAAATTATTAAATACAATAACCCAACCATAGAAAATAAGAAATACTTAATTTTTATTTTAATAATTACCTTGGTGTTGGGTAGTCCTTATATCTAGGAGCTATTGCGCACGACTACGGGACAACGACATAATGGAAAAACAGGAATTATATATGATAAATAATAAAACAATTATTATAATAAATAAAAATAAATAAACAATTATTTATAATAAATAAAAAATAAAAAAACTTAATTTTTTATTTTAATATAATTAGTTTAAATTAAAAATAAATTAAAATACATATAATCTAAATTATAAAATAAAAAAAATTTAATTTCTTATTTTAATGATTACCTTGACATATGGGGTAGTCTTATAAATAAATAAACAATTATGTATAATAAATCATAAACATAAAATAAAAAATACTTAATTTCTCATTTCAATAATTAGTTAAATTCTTAAAATTATTATCAATATTAAAAAATATATTAATAGTGTGTCTACATTTTTTAATATAGGTCATATCATGTATGGCTTTTACTATTACATACCTTATGAAAAGTTTCGTATGATACTTAAAAAAACATATTAGCATCGCAACTTTTCATCATATCTCAATAAGATATAATTTATTATTTTATTATATAATTTTAATATTTTTGAATGATGTTATAAAATACGATTTCATCTTTTAATATTACTCAGCGGATCGTGCGGATTATAAGAGAAAAAAATAATTATATTTTCATATAATATCATATATGAGAAAAAAAAATCAAATTATATTAATAAGCAAAAACTATTTTATTTGAAAATAAGAAAGGAATATAAGGGAAAAAAATTCCGATAATTTTCTCTTCAAATTAGAAGAAAAATAAAAAACTATAAAAAATGCTTATGACACGCTACACTAAATAAGTAATGTATTAATATTTTAAATAAATAAACGGTCATTTATAATAAATTATAAACATAAAATTAAAAAAATTAGTTTCTCATTTCAATGATACAAAAATAAATTTTAAAAGAAAATAATTCTTTTTTTTATTGGTAATAAAGAAAAACCTTGGTTGATTAGTTTAGTGTATGGAGCAGTCTCATATACCAATAGTTAGGTTGTACGGATACGGTACAAGAGATACGAAAATGTACAAGATGCAGTAATTTCTTAAAAAGTAAGACATCCACACGCTTAAATACACTACACTAAATAAGTAATATATTAATATTCAAATAAATAAACAATCATTTATAATAAATCTCAAACATAAAATAAAAAAAATACTTAATCTCTTATTTCAATATAATTAATTAAATTCTCAAAATTTTTCTCAAAATTATATTATGACTATTGAAAATACATATAATAGTGTGTGTGTATTTTTTTTAATTCTCAAAATTATTATGACTATTGAAAATACATTAATAGTGTGTGTGTATTTTTTTATGCAGGTTATACTAGGGGTGTCAAAATGGGTCACGACAAGAGAACATAATTTGCCTAACACGCGAAATAAATGGGTTAGGGTTGAGGTTAAACGAGCTCGTGTCATAAACGAGTCACTTATTTATGACAAAAATATAAACGTGTTAGTGTCGCGGGTTGATACACAGGTTAGGTGGGTGACCCGTTTATTTAAGAGTAAAGAGGTAATTTTAGTGTTAGATATAGATACTCCAACTAAAATCTATTTAAATTTTATTGTTGTATTACTATTTTATTTTAATTATGAATTTTAAAGAATTTATATATTTTACGTGTGCAAATTCATTTTTAAATATGATTAAAGTTAAATAGGTTAAAAGTTAAAAATATTATAAACAGAATAAGTGGGTCGTATATAGGTCAACACATCCATATAATCTATTTATCATATTAAGCGGGTTACACGAGTTGTATATGTGTCAACACGATCCACTTAATTTTTTTATGATATTAAACAAGTTAAATGTGTCGTGTTCGTGTGAACCGTCTAATTTTCGTATTGTGTTTGTGTCGAAGTTATAAAAAATTATTTTATTCTTTAATATCGCGCATCGCACGAGTACTAAATACTAATATTTTTTTAAACAAATCAAGTTAAGAGTAATAAAGTCTTTTTCACTTCTCAAAAAAAAAAGTAGGTATTTTTCTGTCTTTTATGTTAAAAACTATGTTTTTTTTTTTTAAAAATGTAAAACTATGTCTTTTAGGAATTGACAATAATATATAAAATATAAAAAATCAAAATCAAAATTCATAATTTATTTTCTTAATATTCGTTTCTATTATGAGACACTAATAAGTTAATGAAAAATAATTCTATTTTCTATCTAAACAGTGTTGCCAAAATATTGTTGATATTTTGAAGTAATGAGAAAATTAATAATAATAAGATAATATTATTGAGACAGATTTCATGGCAATGAGCTTTTCATTGATCACGTGTAATGTTAAATACAGTAAAGAAGTTCTGAACCCTAGCCCTCTACAAACTCTGCAAATCAGGAGAATACATTGTACATCAATTTCTTACAAAAGTAAATGGATAGTAAAACTCATCACAAACTCAGTTCTGCGCGTGTTTGCGAGAAATTGCAGATCGCAGATGGCGAACTATGGGGTGGCTGGTTATTGCCTAGAATTGTAAACGAACTTCGTTTCCTCTTAGATGACTTTTTCGTTCTATTTTATTTTATGTGCAACTCGGAGACCAGTAAGTATGCACCTGACTGTACTTGATCTTAAAGAATTAGGTGACTCCATTATACTTTTGTTTTTTAATAAATGATTTTTATTATTATTATTAATTAATATTTTTATTTATCTTTCATATTAAAATAAAAAATAATATGTGCACTTTGGTGATATATAAAATGAAACTTTGTATTAATTCCCTTTGTGTAATCAGTGATGTTACTTGCTCATGCGTCTTCACTTTTAAACAAATTGATGTTGCTGGTATTAGATAAGATAACAACGTAGTTGGTACAAAGACTTATTCAAATTCTATTCTGTTATATTTAGATATATACAAGTTCCTTGAAACAAGGATTAGAAGAGTCTGTAATCATGTATTTAAATTACACTTGTATGTGAATAGATTATCACTTCCTCTAATCGTTTTTATGGTATCAGAGCCTTTTGCTCAAACAACATTTTTTTTTTTCGATCCTATCTGTGATTCTTCTATTCCTTTTCAATGACTAATCCTTTGGAAGAAACCAGTTCCACCACTCCTACCGTTCTTCAAATGCCAACCCTAAATCCCTCTGAAACTCAATTAGTTTCCATTAATGCCTCCGCTCAAGCTCCTCTTAAACTGACTGCCACAAACCACCAATCGTGGCATACTCAGTGGTACTCTCTATTGGTTGGTTATGATTTTCTTAAGTTTGTTGAGAACCCTATTGCTAGTAATCTGACAGCTAGTTCCTATCTGTTTCGTCAAGATCAGCTCCTTCGAAGTGCTATGATCGCTTCTCTTTCTCCCGATGTTGTCTCTTATGTTGTTGGTGAGAAAACTTCTCACGATGTTTGGGTTACTCTGGAGAAAACCTATGCTACTTTGGCAGAAAACCTATAACAGCCATCTCAACGCACGCATGCATGTAGTCTTGAGAGAGTCTTTATTTATAGCTAAGAATAGGGACAGTCATCAGTTTCCTGAGTTTTCTACAGAAATTAAATCGGATCACCACTACACTTGCTGCTGCTGGTGTTGTTCTTTACGATGAAATGAGATTGTTTTCTTTCATGATTCTTCATGGACTGCCTGCTGAGTATAAGGAGGTTTCCGGCTGCTTATTAGAGCATCGCGATTCTTGAGAGTCTCTTTCGATGATCTTCAATGAGCATATTAACCTGATTTTGAAATGTCCAATTGCGTCGTGAGTCCGAGTATTGATAGTTGCTCCCACAACGGTGAAACTATACTGCGAAAAACAAAGCTGGATCGTCATGCTGCTGCTCTCCTCGACTCGTCCAGCTTCTGTTTAATTCTGAATATTTCAGGTCATTTCTGCTTCCTCCTTCCACTTACAAAAGCAAGGTTAATGTCAATTTGTGAGCAGGCTCTGCGGCCATGTTAACGAAACAATGCTTTACAGCTCAAGAAATTACTTCCATGGTTATTCGAACGACAACTCCCACTGCTGTTTTCAAAAGTCTCAACGCTCAAGTTAATTGTGTTACTACGCAAATCAGCAGACTCATGATCTCGCTGGTGTTATGGATTCGGCCGTGGCAAACAAGCAATGTTGTGGAAGGACCTTAAACAATCTCTGGCCAATCCACTCCGAGTATTAGGGGCAGTGCATAATTAAACAATCTGGCCATCCACTCCGAGTATGGGGGCAGTGATAATGTTTTCCTTGGTGATGGTAAATCCTATCCAATTTCTCATACAGGGACTGTTACCTTACATTCTGCCATAAAGCCTTTGTGTTTAAAGAATGTTTTATGTGTACCTGCTCTTGACAAGAATCTTATTTCTGTCTATAAATTGTGCGCTGATAATAATGTTGAGGTGACATTTAATCCCTTTTTGTTTGTTGTGAAGGATTTGAGCACGGGGGCGCTGCTAGCGGAAGGGAAGCCCGCTAATGGCATCTATGAATGGCCGCCCAATCTGTCAAGAGGTTCTTCTTTGAGTATTCATCATACTGTTACTTCTTCACAGCCCCTATGGCATCGACGGCTAGGCCATCCTTCAACACCTATCTTGCGTCTTATTTTGGAGTCCTTTGATTTATCAGTTTCAAACAATTCTTTCTTTTGTGATTCATGTAAGTGCAACAAAATGCACAAGTCTCCATTTTTTGAGTCCACTCTGACAAGCTATGCTCCATTGGAGTTAATTTATAGTGATGTTTGGGGACCATCACCAGTCCCTTCTATTGATGAATTTCGGTACTATCTCATTTTATGGATCATTTTACAAAATTTGTGTGGTTGTTTCCTTTGAAAAGAAAATCTGATGTGTCCTCGATTTTTCCAGTATTTCAGAATCTTGTTGAAAACTACTTCAATAGGAAAATTAAATCCATTTACTCGGATAATGGGGGGGAGGTTGTATCCTCGATTTTGTCCAGTTTATTCAGAATCTTGTTGAAAACTACTTCAATAGGAAAATTAAAAATCCATTGTTGTTTCCTTTGAAAAGAAAATCTGATGTGTCCTCGATTTTTCCAGTATTTCAGAATCTTGTTGAAAACTACTTCAATAGGAAAATTAAATCCATTTACTCGGATAATGGGGGGGGAATTCATACATTTGACAGCTTACTTGCAAGAAAAAGGAATTTCCCATTTTCTTACTCCGCCCTACACACCAGAACATAACGCTACAGCCGAGCGTCATCATCGACACATCGTTGAAACTGGCCTCACCTTACTGCATCAAGCCAATTTACCACTCATTTTTTGGACTTATGCTTTTCAAACAGCAGTATATCTAATCAATAGAATGCCAACCCCTGTTTTGGACAATAAATCACCTTTCTATTGTCTTCATGGCAAAGAACCCAATTATGATAAATTAAAGGTTTTCGGGTGTCTATGTTATCCTTGGATTCGTCCATTTAATAAACATAAACTTGCCAAACGTTCCGTTCCTTGTGTTTTTATTGGGAATTCTGCTACTCAAAGTGCTTACAAGTGCTATGATCCTCAAACATCCAAAATCTATATCTCTCGACATGTTGACTTCATAGAAACTGAATTTCCTTTTAATTCACTAGCCACTGCTGTAGACAGACCCGATTCTCACACTTTAGATACCTGGTCACCATTGCATTTTGTTTTACCAATGTCTGCAGGTCTTGACAGTATTGGGCAACCAGATTCTGTAAACTCTGATTCCTCGGCTTCTCCTCCGCTAGTCCAGCAGCAATCTGTTCACAGTAATATCTCAGCTTCTGATTCAGGTACTGCCAATTCTACTTCCTCGAATTCATTACCTTCTCAAAGTGATAGTGTGAACGGCTTGCCTTTAGCATCAAATCCCAATCCGAATGTCCATCCAATGGTGACCCGTAGTAAAAATCAAATTCGAAAGCCAATTAATAGACTGTGTCTGTCCACTGAAGTTCAATCAGATTCTCAATTTGTTCCCAAGACTGTTGCCCAGGCACTGAAGGATCCAAAGTGGCGATCTGCCATGGAAGAGGAATATAAAGCTCTCATGCAGCAGAAAACATGGAGTTTGGTTCCTTTGGAAAAAGCGACTAATGTTGTTAGCTGTAAATGGTTGTTTCGCATCAAGCATGATTCCCGAGGAACTCCAGTTCGATATAAGGCACGTTTGGTGGCAAGAGGATTCACTCAAAGACCAGGTCTTGATTTTGATCAGACCTTCTCTCCTGTTGCAAAACATCCCACTGTTCGGGTCATACTATCCATTGCTGTTAGTAAGAATTGGCCTCTCCGACAGGTGGATGTCAATAATGCCTTCCTGCATGGCAAATTAAGTGAAACTGTATTTATGGAGCAGCCACCTGGTTTTGTTCAACATACCAATTCCAAATTTGTGTGTAAATTGGAGAAATCTCTCTATGGACTAAAACAGGCTCCGAGGGTGTGGTACTGTGCTTTAACATCATTTCTGTTAGCTGCTGGTTTTCATCAATCTAAATCCGATTCTTGTCTCTTTATATATCATCGACATGGAACTGTGCTTTACTTGCTCGTTTACGTTGATGATATAATTGTAACTGGGAATAATGCTAAGAGTATTGAAGCATTCATAATTCAATTGGGTAAGGCATTTTCCATTAAAGATTTGGGGAACCTTCACTATTTTCTGGGTGTTGAAGTCAAGAGAACAACTACAGGACTGTTTCTCTCATAACAGAATTATATACGTGATTTATTAGAGAAAGCTTAAATGCATGAGGCGAAATCTGCATCTACCCCAATGTCTTCGACCATGACTCTCAGTTCTACAGACTCTGCTTATTTACAGGATGCTACTGCATATCGAGCGTTAATAGGCAGCCTTCAATACCTATTGCTTACAAGACCGGATGTGGCATATGTTGTTAATAAACTAGCAACCCATGATTAAAACTGTACTTATTTACAGGATGCTACTGCATTATACGAGGTTAATAGGCAGCCTTTCAATACCTATTGCTTACAAGACCGGATGTGGCATATAGTTGGTGTTTATAAGAAACTAAAGCGCGCAGTTAGCACCTCAAAGCAAACTCGAACAACATTGGACGCTCTTAAAGAGGCTTTTGCGGTGGTATTTATGGTTGGGTACGTTTTGATTTTGGGTGAATCGTTCGTAGCAAGACTGAATGTTGATTTACATGCCTTCTTCTGGAATTGCGGAATTATTGGCCGGCGGGCGAATCAGGATGATAGGGAACATCTACTAGTGCCTATGATAATTGGTTTCTAGGGAAAAAGACCCATAGCCCCGGCTGGTCGTCCAAGAGAGCAGAAAAGCTGTTCCCGGGCAAGAAGGCGTCGCACCGAAGCTGAATATAAGATGTGCGAGTAGCCTCTACGAGTAGGCTGATTGTATATGGGTTCCGAAAGATTTATTAGTAGTGAGGATGGTGTATGTTCCAAGACCCAAATCTCCCCGCGGTGGATCTACTGCGGACAGATTTGGGAGCTACGGAAATATGTTTTGCAGGCAGTAACGCCCTCTCTCTCGGTATGTTTCGACGTCCGCGCATGGAACACATAGCAAATCGCAATTACCATGTTTGTTTAATAGCCGCCGGGCAACAAGTGCAAAACAATTGGCAAAACCTCTTCGAGGTCTTACTCGATTGTCTTTCAGCAAGATATACCACCAACTTGTTATACTCACCAACCAAGCCATTATTATCGGCCGCATTCAGCAATATATTCAGAACCCAAGAAATTTCCTGCCTCCCTATTAACTGTCGGTGCTACAGCACCATCTTGCGGGGCGTATTAGATAAGATAACAACGTTAACCTTCAGTTCAAGCCTTATTTCTGTTGGTATTTAAGATGTATAAAGTTCCTTGTTTCAAGGATTTAGATGAGTGCTGAAACTACATGTTAGTGTATAATTAACACACACTTGTATGTTGGAGATTACGAATTTACCACTTCTTCACAAAAGATAACAACGTAGACCTATTCAAGCCTATTCTGTTGTATTTAGATGTATACAAGTTCCTTGTTTCAAGGATTAGATGAGTCTGAATACATGTATTTAACACACACTTGTATGTGAATACAATTACCACTTCTTCCAAACTTATACAGCGAGCAAAAGGCTTCCAATTCCAACTTGGTAATAATGCATTAAAATAAATGTAATATAATATTTTATCGAGTGAGCACTAAACTCTGTTTTCATACTCTAAAATGGCTATAAATTTGATTTATTAGGAGTCACAGATCTAAGTTTTTCATGTTGTGAAGTGATAATGTACATCTCTAATAAAATATTGAAAATTGCTTTAATTTTGAAAAAGAAAAAAAAAGGAATATATAGTATATATAATATTATGCGGGATTTGAGGTGATTTAAGTGGGTGACGGCAGAGAATATTCCATACAGAATACAGGTTAGCGCTGCTGTCACCTTCGTCCTCTTGCTCTTGTCCGGCTGGACTTTGAAATAAGGTTGAATTGAAGAAGCCACCAGCGTTTGATTTCTCATAGTGGAAGAATCAACCTCGACTGAGGGCATTTTCGGAAATATATATGTATACGTACATAAAGGCGAACCTAACTGAGCTTTTGGATGTGGTGCCAGATTTGGCATAGGGTTATAATGACGACCACTTGCAGGTAATAGGTGGTCGATGGCGTGTCAAATTTGGCATTTTTCTCAAAGGTACCACTTGCAGTAGCAGGTAATAGGTGGCCTCCATTGAAAAGCGATGGACATCCTTGCTCAGCAGATAGGATACTAAACATAAAGCTATGTGGAATTCCAGCTTCGCTTCAACTTCAATTTGATTTTAATTTTCAAAATTGGATTTCAATCATTCATAACTTTTTAGTTTAATTTTTTTTTATCCTTTTACTGTTTTGAAATCAAATTCGTTTATTAAATAAATTTAATAAGTATAGTATTATATTTATTTCATAATACTTGTCACATTAGAAATTTCACGTTCTTTAAAAAAAATCATTAAATGTGTTTAAGTTACAATAAATTATTAAAAATTGACTATATTACCATTAATTTAATATTAATTCTCCAAAAAAATTATTAAATTGAAGTAATAATTGATCATATATAAAAGGTAAACATGGAAAAACACATTTATTACTCCTTAAAACTACAAACGTAACAATTTTTTTGAAATAAGGTATTTTCTCAAATGTGACAAGTATTATGGAACAAAAGTAGTAATATACTGTGCTCTGCTTGTTAAACTTACTCAATGAGCTTTTTAGTTAGGCTTTATGAATCGTACTTAAATACACCAAGGCCATTTAGTATTCGGTGACACAATTTTTATAATAGTTTTTACAGATAAATTTAGAGAGCTTTTTATGAAACATTAAACACTTTAACGTTTAATGTTTAACTTTTATTCTTTTTTCTTTAAAAATTATACCTGTTGTTTTTTCTTTGAATTCAGCTAATTAAGCAAATAATATCTTTTTTTGTCATTTTAAATTAAACAGCTAATTAAACATCTATTTTCACCGAACATTTGCAATTTAAATCACTGTATAAACAGCTACCACCTAAAAGTTAATAGCTAACAGCAAATAGAACTGAAACACCCTTAATTTTTATTTTCGAAACTTTTGAATTATTATTAAATCAAAAATCTGAATTTTCGATTGTCCGGACTGTAAATACTGTTTAATTCTAAGGCTAACGAAGCAAATAAACTGAAACACCCTTGAATTTGTTTATTTTCGAAAGGCTTGTTGATTATTAGATTAAATCAAAAAATCTGAATGTTTCGATTGTCCGGACTGTAAGATACTGTGTTTAATTCGTAATATGAGCCCCAAGTTGACGAAGTCTTGGAGCTGCAAGTTTCCAAAAAACATATTATTAAATATTTGCCGAGTGGGAGGAATCTTAGAAATTTTTTAAGAGTAAATATGGCAGCTATTAAGGTTATTAAATTATTAAAATGTCGATTAGTGTATATGTGGTGATGTACTATATGAATTAATGATATTCCAAAAAGAAGTCTAGAGTATTATTATATTATTATTATGACTATTTAGTGAAAATTGAGAGATTATTCGTTAGAACCTAAACTAAAGGAGTCAAATAGAGATCCAGAAATCGGTATTACAGAAATCCTTGCAATCGAGCTAACTAAAGAGTCAAAATAAATCAAATCGGATTAGAAAATCTGCAATCGAGCCAAAAATCGAATCAGACCAAACCGGTTCGAATCGAACCGGAATGATATAGAAACCAACCCACTTTCTTTCTTTCTTTTCCTCTCCTTTCTTCTTCTTCCTCCAGCGTCGATCTCACCCTCGCCCTTCATCGCCTCTCGTTTTTCCGACAACCAGAGACTTGCGTCGCGCCTCCTCGCCGCCGACTCCTCGCCGCAGTAGCCGCCTTCCTTCCCTTCTCTCCGTTCCCGTTTCTGGTGAGCGCAAGAGTCACAGCGAAGCTGGGACCTCAACGCGATCGAGACAGTCGCGTCTCCGTCCTTCCCTCCGAGCAACTCCGACGGTGATCTCCGATGAGGTAAGTTGATTGTCCTCCCATTTCACTCCTTTAGAAATCATTCGTATAGATTAGGCAACTTATCGCAGGAACTGATCAAAATGGGACTTAGGGATTTAAGAATAAAAATTGGGATTTGTAGATATTTGACAACTTGTTAATAACCAGATATTGACAACTTGTTAATAACAGAAAGTAATAATTCGATTCAAAAATTATTCATAATGTACATAATTGAAAGATATTTTTCTGTGTGATAGACTGTGGATGTATAAACAGGGGAATGAAAAATAAACAGACGGAACACAATCTCAAATCAAGCAAAGCATACAGTACAACATAGAAGTTAAAATAGCATCTGAGGTAGCAATTTGAACTGAAAACATTGTCTTAAGCAGAAGTTCAGAGAGTATCTAAATGACAAAGCATTGCCCCCAATTAGAACCTGATCAAGTAGCACTTAATCTCATAGCCAAGTGCAACTTGCCCAGAAAAAAAAAAAAAAAAAAAAAAAAAAAAAAAAAAAAAAAAAAGGTCAACAAATAAACCAAAATACTCAACGTATTGTAGCAACATACGCAACAGAGGCTGCAACCAAAACTGTTGCTGCTGAAGATACTAAAGCCCATAAGCCTTTCTTCTTATTTGCATCTGCCACAGAATTCTGGAGGAACTTCACTTGTTGCTTCATCTCCTCTGCTGTTTCCTTGTTTCTAAATGAATTTTTAATTACTTTATTTTTTCTCATATTGTTCTGTTGCATATGGCTCAATTTTCATCCTCAATTTCTTTTCAGTGAAGGACACTTCTCCCTTTCCATTTTTATATTGACGTATATTGTTTGATTAAGTTATACAAACCTTAGAAAGAGTCTAATTAGTTAGTTAGCAAAGGTATTAGTGTAATTTGTTTTATATATGATATCGTTAATTGGATGATATGAGTTGCGTAGAATATATTATGTAAATTTGGGTAAAGTATGACCTGTTGTTCTTATGAGCAGCAGCTAAGATGAAGCTAGTGCCATTGTATATCAGTTAATATGTTAATGAATAGTTTGATTGTAGACCTTGCCATAATTAGAAATTATATTTCTATGCCAACACAAAGGAAATTTAATAAGCCTATGTTTAGGAGTGAATCAAGTTACTTAATAGATATATATGCTTTGAATATTTTTTATTTAGGTTAGCATTGAATTTTATAGGGATTAGCTTAGAATTGACTATCGAGGCAATTTCTATTTATAAGGTTGTACATTATTTTGAAATTAGTTAGGACAAATAATAATATCATTGGAACATGTTGAGGTTATTTAAAATTTGTAGATTTATTTAGTGGACGTTGACATACTTGTACTGAAAGGAGGATGGGACTTAAATGTTGATTGCCCGACGGTATGGCTGTGTGTAATTTATATTATGTGTATAATATTGTGAGTATTTAGCAGCAGGTAGATAGTCCAAGTTTTTAGGGGAGTGCTGCCGAAATTTCGAGCTAGAAACTTAGGACTAAAATTTTAATAACAACATAAATTAGTAAGTTTATTTAGTTTAGTTGCTATATTTGGACATAATAAAATGTAGACTTGATTATTTATTACTTTATTATTCATTAATATTTACATATTATTATTTATTTTCATATTATTTAATATTGTTGTTATTTTTATATTGTGTTTATTGCTAAGAGTATTTATTTAATTATTCAATTGCATTTGAGAAATGGATGTGACTAATGGTGCATTGCATTACGATGTTCAATTGATCAAATATGTTCTGCATCTAATGAAATGTTTGATTACTTTCTTATAATATTACTATGCCTTGTTTGTGGTGGAATTGGGATGAAGGGGACCACCATGGGTTTGTGAGGACGTCTGTGATATGGAATCTCTGATATGATATGATATTGACATCAGGCCGGGAAAATGGGAGATTCGGCGCCCCGGTGCACCTGATGATATGGGTTATATAGAAACCACAGGATGGGCCTCTTGTTGTTGCGCACCTAATAATCTTAGATTTGATTGTAGCCCCAGGGTGGCCCCTGTTGTGAGCACTTGATGATCTAGATTTGGATGGAGACCACCGGGTTGCTCCTGTTGGTATGAAAAGAAGAGAGAGAATGGAAAAACAATGAGAGGACTGGTTCAGTGAGGCATCTAACCAGTTGGCCGTATGGGGATCGACTCCCTGTGCACCATGTATTGAGAGGCGAGCCATGTGTTTAGACGGGCTCGTTGGTGGTTTCAGGTTGGTGCCACTGACTAATTTCCACGTGATGTGATGTAATATGAAGATGTAATAATTTGGTGAGTGCTGGTGAATGTCATTTGTTGTGACTGGCTTGTGTGAGCATATAACTAGTCAAATGACTAGATTGATATATTTATACAATTTGTGTGAATGCGTGTGTATTGTGCAATAATTATTATTCATTAATAAACTCACATCTCTTGTTTAAATCTTCCAGGAAGTAGCATTTTCTAAATCCCAGCTATAACTCTACTCCTTCACTGTTAAAAAGAGATTCTTTAATTTTAATGTTGATATATTAAGTAGATAAATGTCTAAAGACTTATCTGTATACATCTGTTAGTGAATTCCGCAGTTGTAGAATTTGTGTGCAATTAGTCGTGTATTAACATAGACGATGTAATTATGTGAGCCTATATTAAAAATATAATGTATTGTTAATTGGGCCCGAACTGTGGAAATGTTGTAATTGATAAATTTGGGCCGAAATTTAATAGAATCTTAAGGTTTATTTTTCTATAATTATAGGCTTAAATATAAGGCTGAATGTTTAAAATATTATATTTGAAATTCATAGATATTAGTTGATTTATATTAGTGATTTAGGCTTACTACGGGCCTCGGGGGCCTTAAGCTTACCTGGGCCCTAGTGCCGGTCCGGCCCATGGAGACGGGTCGTGACAAGAACACTAACAACTATTATAATTCTAAGGGGTGTATTGGATTAAAATTGCTTAGATTTTAAAAGAATGTTGAGTTTGATGGAATTGAAGGATTTCCTAAGATTTCCTAAGATTGTGTTAGAATTTTACATAGAGTTTTATGAAATTGGTGGGACTTTTTTTTATAGATTTTGATTGACTTTAATGGAATTACAATGAATTTTATATTTCTAATCAAAATTAATTTCAAGACCTAATTGAACAAATTAAAAGGCTTTTTGGCCCAATTGAAAAACTAAAAAATAATGAGGGACCAAAAGACGCGTCATCTTCTCCAAAATCGTTTTCTTCCTCTTAAAACCTTGCCACCGTGGATAGTAAAAGGCCTGCAATGGCCAGCGTCATTGTCGGCCATTCCGCGTTTTCAGAATAGTCGCGGGGTGAGCAAACGGTCGGTTCAGTTCAAATCGAACGAGTCAAGATAAAAATACAATGGAAGTTTTATAACAGAATCGAACCAAAATTGTCTTCTAAATTGAATCGAATTGAACGAGCCAGCTAATTCAGTCAATTTTGATCAGTTTTGCCATTTCGATTCGGCTTTAAGCCAATCGATGGATTTTTATGAAACCGACTCGAACCGAATAATAAATTTGGTTCAAATTGAATAAATCAACAACCAAACCTTTCTTGATTTAGGTGACTGAATCAAACTGAAATAAGTCGGTTCAATTTTCGGCTCGATTTGGTCAGTAAGTTTGCACACCCGTAGTAATTGTCTCTCTATAAAATCATAGGTTTAAATATATATATTTTAATTTAAATCGAAAATTAAAAAAAAAATGTATCTAACATACTAAAATCCTCCGAAATCTTTAAATTGGAGGATGAATTTGTGAATAACTTTTCTATTTATACATAGTACTCTAAAATCCAACAAAATCAATAATTTTATAAAATCTATAAAATGAGTAATTTTTTGAATACCATTAAATTTGTATAGAGTTTTAAAAAGTCATAATTAAGTACCATCAAATTTTTATCGATTTTATAAGAGTTTAAATTGAATACCATAAAATTTTAATAGACGCATCCATAATTAAACTAACCTAACTCCTTTTCAGTAGGCATGGCCATATTGCGGTTCCGGGAACCGGAAACCGTCGGTTAAAAACCGGCCCGGAACCGCAACCGGAACCGGGACGAACCGGAACCGGAAACCGGAACCGGACGAACCGGAACCGGAACCGGAAAATTCGGTTCGGTTCCGGTTCCAGCAAATGTGGAACCAGAACCGGCGGTTCCATAGGAACCGCGTCGGAACCGGAATGGAAAACGCCGGTTCTCCGGTCGGTTAGAACCGCCGTTCGAACCGGTTCGAACCGGCGATTCTAAGCCCGTTGTAACGTCGATTTTTGCTTTTTTTTTTTTTTTTTTTTTTTTTTTTTTTTTTTTAAATTTGTTGTTAAAGGTCTTAACAACAAATCATTATGGTCAACTTTTAAAAAAAAAAAAAAATCAATCAAATTTTTTTAAAAAAAAATCATTATGTTATTCCAAACTTAAAAAAAAAAAAATCAGTTTCAAATTTTTTCTTAAACCGGTCTTAAAATTTGAAATTTTTTAGGTGATTTTTAAATTTTTATGTTTCAAATAATTTTTTTTAGTTTTGGTCTTGATATTTTAAAATTTTTAACATATTTTTAAATTTTTTATTAGTTTAATATAATTTTTTTTTAAACCGGTATTCAAAATTTAAAATTTCAAATTATGAAAAGATTCGCCGGAAAACAATCGGAAAACCGTCGGTTTTGTAATCGGGATCGAACCGGAACCGGAAACCGGGAAACCGGACGGTTCCAAACCGGAAAACCGGAACCGGCCAATTTCGGGTTCCAAACCGGAACCGGAACCGGCCAATTTCGGTTCGGTTCCGGTTCCAGCTTTTCTGGAACCGGAACCGCCGGTTCCGGAACCGTGGCCATGCCTACTTTTCAGCATATCATTCTCCACACCACTCAACCCTATCATAGGCTTTACTCATATCTATCTTAAATGCAAAATGATCTCTTTTTTTTTTTCCTTTAGATATATGTTTCATAAAATGAAAAATTTCAAAAGCCATTAAAGCATTATTTGCTATGAGTCTACCTGGGATAAAAGCCGATTGAGAGTGGTGAATTATATGAGGTAAAATAATTTTAAGCCTATTAGTAATGACTTTTGTAATTATTTTAAAAATAACATTACATAAACTAATAGGCCTAAAATCTTTGGTATGTTTCGGGTTTTTAATTTTCAGGATTAAAGTAATAAAAGTATGGTTTAAAGAGGCTGGAGATTCATGATTGTTTAGGATATAAAATATTTTACTTTCTAGAGACTCTCCTATGATATGCCAGAATTTTTGGAAAAAGGAGACATACCATCAGGTCCAGGAGCTTTCGAAGGGTGCATCTGCTTTAGAGCAGCTTTGATCTCATCACTTGTAAATAACTTTGTAAGGTTGGCATTCATCTCCTCAGTAACCATTTTCTCTATAAAATCCAGCTATCAATAGAAACAGATGAGTTTGATGAAGAGAATAAGTTTCTAAAATATTCATACATAATCTGCACAATGTCTTTCTCATCCTCGTAAATTCCCCCTTGGTAAGGAAGTTAGATTTGTTAACTACTAACTCTGTTAATTCCATTGTGCAAGCATGTGACATGTGTAATGGTAACATGGAATTGAGGAGTGCATGTTGGATACTCTATGTCACACTTTACCCTACTGTAAGACATGGTATGTCACTCGTAATATACTTAACAAGCACTTAATTCCTATAAATACTTACTAAGTATACTACAAGGGACATAAAAATTTTCATTCATTCATTTATATCTTGTAGAAAAGTAAATTTAGTTATTAAAATAAGTATAAAACTTATTTTGGTTCTTCAACCTGTTATAAAGAAATATCTTTTTGGTAATTTATTAAATATATGAAACATAACTTCTATTAAGCTCAATAAAATAGTCGAGTCAATATAATTTCTTAAAAATCAATTACATTATCAAAAGCATTAAATGGTTTCTAACCAATTAGCCTATAGATGATTTAATTACATACCGGAGTCCTTTATAAACATTAGATACATAGTAGAAATTAAGTACTTTAATAGAATACAAACTTTCAAATTTACACGCTCACAATTTACATGTATCTACTCAAATATACATAGTTGTTCTGTTAATGTTTAATACATCGTTCTGTTAATGTTTAATACATCATACATATTCCAAAAAGAAACTAGATATACAAAAGCTACATCAGTAGCATACTATCTACATTAAACAAAAACGATCCTCTCCCGTTTCCTTTTCCTGCAATAGCACAAAAGTAACTATCGCTAAGCATATTGCTTAGTTGTATACTATTATAAAACAAACACAATTCATCAAATCAAAACTCTTTACAGGAAAATAATGAATCATAATTCATAAACCCACCATATTAAAGGAAATAATAAAAATAATATCATTTAAATTATAAATTCATAATGTAGTCTTTAAAGCTTTTATAGAGTTAGTTCCGAGAGCCATCAATGTCTAATGTGCACATCTAGACTTGCTATTTACAACCTCAATCTATGATATGATTTCAATAGAAGAGGGAGCAATCTACAACCTCAACATGGAGGGAGAATTTCATATCAATCATATATCAATATCGCAATCTACAACCTCAACATGGAGGGAGAATTTCATATCAATCATATATCATCCAGTGATGATATCCATATTCAATCGATCGTAATATCAACTTCAATAAATAGAGTGATATTTAGGGTCATAACCATGTCTATATTCAGCTGTAAGGCTTTTAAACCATTCCATTTATGTAATAATATCAAAAATCACAGTAGGCAACATTTCATTTCACAAACACTGATAAAAACATTCAATCATGGCCACCCCTCATACTACAGGTATCAATTGGCCAACAACGTCCTCTTTCAAGGTATAAGAATCATAAAATTTATTTACATATGTCATTAGGTCGTATGATTTCAAAATAAGTTTTCTTCATTACAAATTTATGAAATCATTAATACTTTTCATAATGATGATTCATAAAGCAAATCTATTGAAAATATTTTGCAAAATCAATTTCATTTTATTTAGATAAAAGTAGGAAAGAAATAGTACACTAACCTGAGATAGAAGGCTTTCCTAGCCTTGCCTCTCTAGCAACCGCCCTCTCCTTAACTCCTTTTCTCGCAGAAGCCTTTCTTAAGAATTACTTGAAAATTTCTTCATTTTCACCTCCTTTTTACTTGGTTTTTGATTAAATCGCTCCTCCTCTCATTTGAACGGTTTGGACTGAAAAAAAAGAATGAAATTTCATGGTTTATCTCCACCTCTTCATAATAATATATAAAATAAACATTATTAAAAATTCCTTCCATGTCCTTTAAGTGAAAATTGCACTTTAATCCTCCTTTTTGTTTTCCTTTCATCATTTTGCACTCTAATATTTTTAATCAATTTACTTTAGTCCTAATTAGGTTTAAACCAAGTGTATTTAATAATCTAAAACCCATTTAAGCAACGTCATATTGAAATTACCATTTTTCAGGGTTTTGGGTAAAATCGTGCTTTACCGAGAAGCCATTCCTCTTTAACTCTTTTTAAATTTTCTTTAACCTTTCACAATGATTTGCAATTACCTTAATTACCATTTAATTAATATTAACATTCCTGATATATAGTATTTTCCATTATTCTAGGTTTCCTTTGATTCGGGTAATCGAATTTATCGAAAAAGCTAGAATAGCAAGAACCACCAAGTTGAGGATATTACACTCTAAATCCTCAAACTTTGGAGCAAGTCAACTATATGATGAATCAAGGAAGGAAGAATAATCCATATTCTAACTCTTATGATAACAGGTTCAGGAATCATCATAATCTTTCGTATGGGAATCCAAACAACGCCTTGAATACACCACCAAGTTTTTCTCCTCAAGAGAAAAAGTCTTATGATGATCTTCTTACTGCTTTCTCTAAATCTCACATAGATTTCATGAATGAAACTCAGGAAAATCATAAAGTCCAATAAGCTGCGATAAGGAACTGGAGATTCAATTAGCGCAGTTTGTTAGAATGATGGCCTCAAGAACTCTAGGTACATTACCTAATAACACTGAGGAAAATCTTAAAGAACAGGTACAAGCTATCACTTTGAGGAATGACAAACAATTGAAGGATCCACCTAGGAAGGAGGAAGAAAAGAAAGAATAGAAAAAGATCCCCATCATTGATCTTGAAGAAAAAGAGGAAGTAAAACCTTATGTTCTACCTATTCCTTTTCCATAAAGGCTCAAGAAATCACAAGATGATAAGAGTTTCCTCAAGTTTCTCGATGTTTTCAAAAACCTTCAAATAAACATCTCTTTTGCTGAAACTCTTACTCAAATGCCTAGTTGTGTGAAATTCTTGAAGGAGATCCTAAGCATGAAAAAGAATATCAATGATCAAGGAATGGTAATATTAACGGAGGAGTGTAGTCCAATCATTCAAAATAAATTGCATCCAAAGTTAAAAGATCCAGGAATTTTTCTATCCATTGCAATATTAGAAATATTGATTTTGAAAAAGCTTTAGCTGATTTGGGTGCAAGCATTAATCTTATGGCTTATGAAGCTTTCAAGATGCTAAGGATGGGAGACTGAAACCAACAAGGATGTCTCTACAATTGGTAGATCGATCAATCAAATATCTAAGAGGAATTGTAGAAGATGTGCTCGTCGAGGTAGGTAAATTTATTTTTCCTATTGATTTTGTTATCCTTGACATCGATGAAGATAAAGAAGGATCCCTATCCTTGATAGACCTTTCCTTGCAACTGTGAGAGCTTTGATTGGCGTTCATGAAAAGCTAACTTTAAGGGTAGGTCAAGAGGAAGTTGTTTTTTATGTTCTTCAATCTTGTAAGCTTCCTATGGATTATAATGATTGCTTTAGGGTTAATGTTATTGATGATTATGTAAAAGACCCTTTGCATCTTAAGGATAAATTAACCATTGATAAAGGCGACATTAACATTAATGTTCAAAGCATCAAAAGTGAGGAAGAGAGTGAACCACCAAAGCAAGAACTGAAACAACTTCCCTCCCATTTAGAGAGTGAACCACCAAAGCAAGAACTGAAACAACTTCCCTCCCATTTAAAGTATGAATTTTTAGGTGAGAATAATTCTTTTCCTGTTATTATTTCTTTTCACTTATTACTTAATCAAAAGAAAAGGTTGTTGCAAGTTTTAAGAAAGCATAAGAAAGCTTTAGGATGGTCGATTTCAGATTTAAAGAGATCAATCCAAGTGTGTGCATGCACAAGATTTTGATGGAAAAAGACTACAAGCCTACAATTGAGCATCAAAGGAGATTAAATCCAAACATGAAGGAAGTAGTCAAAGCTGAAATCATTAAGCTTTTGTATGCTGGCATTAACTATCCAATCTCGGATAACAGTTGGGTAACCCCGTTCAAGTCATTCCAAATAAAGGAGGTATGACAGTTATTTCTAACAAAAATAATGAGTTGATTCCTCCTAGAACTGTCATTAGTTGGCGTGTGTGTATTGATTATCGAAAGTTGAACAAAGCAACACATAAAGATCACTTCCCTTTACCTTTTATTGATCAAATACTTGAAAGACTTGCAGGATATCCTTACTACTTTTTTCTAGATCATTGTTCAGGGTATTTTCAAATACCTATAGCTCCCAAGGATCAAGAGAAGACTACTTTTACTTACCCTTATGGTACTTTTTCTTATAGGAGAATGTCTTTTGGATTGTGCAATGCACCTGCGACTTTTCAAAGGTGTATGATGTCCATATTTTCTGACATGGTTGAAAAATTTGTTGAAGATTTATGGATGACTTTTCTGTCTTTGGTTCTTCGTTTGATTCTTGTCTTTATTACCTTTCTTTAGTAATGCAACGAGGTGAGGACACTAACCTTATTTTGAATTGGGAAAAATGTCATTTCATGGTTAGAAAATGTATTGTTTTAAGGCATAAAATCTTAGAAAAGGGGATTGAAGTAGACAAGGCCAAAATATAGGTAATTGAAAAGCTACCACCTCTAAATTCAGTGAAGGGAGTGAGGAGTTTTCTTGGTCATGTAGGTTTCTATAGGAGATTTATCAAGGACTTCTCAAAAATCACAAAACCTCTTTGTAATTTATTGGTTAAAGATGTTCCTTTAACGGAGGAGCTGTTTGAATCTTTAACAGGTTAAGAGAGGAATTTGATTCAGCTCCTTATCCATTGCTACCACCAGATTTCCTATCATTGCTACACCAGATTGGAGCCTTCCTTTTGAACTCATGTATGATGCTAGTGATCATGCTATAGGAGCTGTTCTTGGGCAAAGAAAAGAAAAAAAATTGCATGACATTTATTATGCTAGTCGTTCATTGAATGATGCTCAATTGAATTATGCTACCACAGAAAAGAGCTTCTTGCTTTTGTTTTTGCTTTTGATAAATTTAGAGCATACTTAATTGGAGCTAAAATAATAGTTTGCACTGATCACTCATCTATTAAATATTTGTTAGAAAGAAAGATTCAAAGCCTAGACTAATTCATTGGGCTCTTCTTTTGCAGGAATTTGATTCGGAAATTCATGATATAAAGGGAACCAAGAACCTTGTTGTTGATCACTTGTCAGGGCTTGAGTGGGGGGAAGGAAGGCAAGAAGCAGTGCAAATTAATGAAGATTCCCCCCATGAACATCTTATTCTTCTAGCAAATATGCAAACTCCATGGTATGCATACATATTTAACTATCTTGCTTGCAAGATTACTCCTTCCAATCTTTCTTATCAATAAAAGAAAAAATTCTTTCATGATCTCAAATATTACTATTGGGAGGAGCTCTTCTTGTTCAAGTATTGTAGTGACTAACTTTCTAGACGATATGTGCCGAAAGAAGAGATGGAAAGTGTTCTTCATTTCTGTCATTCAATGGAATGTATAGGACATTTCGGAGCAAGCAAGACAGCGACATGTGTTTTAAAAAGCGGTTTGTATTAGTCTAACTTGTTTAAAGATGCTTTTAACTTTGTTCATCTTTGTGATCGTTGTCAAAAGTTAGGAAATATCTCCAACTGGCATGGGATGTCATTAAACAACATTCTTGAAGTGGAGATCTTCAATGTTTGGGGTTTGGATTTCATGTGACCTTTTCCATCTTCTTATTCCAACCAATACATCTTAGTAGCGGTGGATTATGTCTCTAAATGGGCGGAGGCCATTGCTCTTCCAAATAATGATGCTAAGAGTGTGATGAACTTCATCAATAAATATATTTTCACACATCATGGTACCCCTAGGACAATAATCACGAATGGAGGTAAGCATTTTTACAATAAGTATCTAGACTCTCTTCTTTTAAAATATTGTGTCACTCATCGTGTAGGTACCCATACCATCTACAAACTAGTGGACAAGTAGAAGTAACAAATAGGGAGATCAAGAAAATATTAGAGACTATAGTTGGACAATCGAGGAAGGACTGGTCCAAGAAGCTCGATGATGCACTTTGGGCATATAGAACTGCATTCAAAACACCAATCGGTATGTCTCCGTATCAAATGGTCCATGATAAGGCATGTCATCTACCTGTTGAGTTAGAACATAAGGGATACTAGGAAATCAAGTTTCTCAACTTTAATGCCAAAGAGGTAAGTGAAAAGAGGTTGCTTCAATTGAACATGGTGGATGAAATGAGGCTTCATGCTTATGAGAATGCTAAAATCTATAAAGATCGCATCAGTGGCATGATAAGCACATTATTGTGAGGAGTCTGAAGGTCGACCAATAGGTATTACTCTATAACTCTAGGCTTCGTCTTTTTCCGGGGAAATTGCGCTTTAGGTGGTCTGGACCATTCACAATCAAAGAAATTTTTCCACATGCAGTGGTTGAAATAGTGAGTGGAGACCAGAGTTTCAAAATCAATGCGCAACTGCTAAAAGCTTACCAAGATGAAAGTTTTGATCCAGTCGAAACCACTACAAATCTCACCTAAAAGGGGTCTGGTGAGTCAAGCTTAACTATGTTAAATAAAAGCGCTTATGGGAGATAACCCATGTTCTTTTCTTTAAACTCTTTTATTTTTGTTTATTTTGTTATTTTCTTTTTATCATTCTCCCAAATTTTTAATCATTCTTGTTCTTTTATTGTTCGTACAATCTTGTTCAGGTAAAGTGGAGTTCGGAAGAGCTTAAAATGCAAAATTGGGAAAGTTAATGTTCAGGCTCTAGCACGCCCTGGGAGTGCTACATGGCACCCCCGTGCTATCTGAGGGTGAAAAATTCTTCAGGAGTCAGGCTATAGCATGTCGTACCATCCGGCACGCCTATGTCAAGTAAGAACATTTTTTCCTCTTGCAGTTTCAGAGCCTAGCACGCCTCAGCCCTGCCATCCAGCATGCCCGTGCTCTAAGAGAATGTTGATCAAAGAGCATGCTGACTTGAGCACGGCCCGTGCCACACTACAAAGTAAGGTTTAGAGCCTAGCACGCCCCAACCGTGCTTTCCAGCACGCCCGTGCTAGGAGCAGACCCCACTTTTTCAAATTTGCATGCCTTGACTTTTTGATTATTGCGAAAACCCTAAGCCTCTCTTCTATTTAAACCCTAACCCTCTCTCTCTCTCAATTAGCATGGCCCCACTCTCTTAAACCCTCTCAACTTCCATTTTCTTCCTTCTTTTTTGTCCACAACCTCTTCTCATTTAACAATCTCTTACCACCATACGTCCACGCTATAAGAGAAGCAGATCTGCCGCTTCTGTGGCTACAAGAGTCTACCCTATAGCCCCCACTCCGGCTCCTCCTCCTCCTCCTCCTCTACCACCAACAACACAGTCTTCAAGAGGAACGAGAACTGCTCCACCACCAACTACTGTTTTTCCTCCTCCACCTTCCTTTTACCACGCCGGAGAAAAAAGAAAGGTGTGAAAAACTCTCATTAAGACCTATTCTTGCAAATCGCTTTATTGACGAGAATGTTCTAGCACAAGTAGGCCTTAGAGATGCAGTTTTAGAACCATTAAAAAGAATTGGGTGGGAGAGATTCATTGCCATGAAGGATTTTGTTTATGCACCACTTACATTAGAATTTTTGAGCTCTTAATCGAGCGATATCTTTTTATTGCATGGAAATTATCCAAATAAAATCAAGTTTAGACTTTTGAGTAAGAATTATACATTGTTAGTAGATGAGGTTAGCCATATCTTTGAGTTTCCTACAGAAGGTGCCCAAAAGACTAATCCCAAGGATTTTAAAACTGGTAGTAAATGGATTACCTTATCCGGACTGAGTGGTTATAATCCTAGGTACTCTAAAGCTTCTAAATTAAGAAACCCAACATATAGGTATATTCATAAATTCCTAGCTAGTACAATCTTTGGGTAGAGTGAAAGTGGTGGTGTGCTGAGTTTGAATGAATTATACTTTATCTGGGCTATTGATCAAGGGATATGTTTGAATGTGGGATATTGGCTTTGTCAACATTGGGCTTAAATTGCTAGGGCAGATAAGGTTGCTATTATGATGGGTTGTTTTTATTACATGAATTGGGTCTTATATCAAGGCATGAGATCTTGTCCGTCCTGTTTAGATATATTGGAGGGAGGAAAAAGCACTCGCATTGATATAGATGTTATGCACCATATGAAGATAATAGAGAAGATAGGTGATATGTTTCGTCTGTTGAGACGTACAGTTAAGGAAGATGATGAGAGTGATCATGAGGAGAGAGATGATACTAACACGGAGGAGGATATTCTATATACCACTCCTGATTTTGGTACTTTTTCTAGTGTAGGTACATCTGAAGTTCACCTATGTTTTCATGGAGCGTCCGACTTGTCCAATGAAGAGGTTCTTGTGCGTATAATGTCTAGAGTGGACATGGTTGATGCTTGTTTTCAAGGGATGGAGACCATGATTTCTGACGGCTTCCAATCCATAGAACTTATGCATGGGAGTCTCGAGTCTCGCTTGGGTACCATGGAAGGCCAATATCATGGAATCATCGGTCAACTCCAAATATTGATACAGTTGCTATAGCCATATCCACCTCCACCACTTGCGGAATGACTTGTTTTTAATTATTTTTTGTTTTTCCTGTTTTTAATAATTATGTTGGCTTGAATTCCTTTTGTCTCTTAGTTATTTTCAGACCTTGTTCTTGTTAACATTAAGTATTTTGGATATTATATGTTTGGTTTTTATTATTTCTTTTTCGTAGTTTTGATAATTTTCGGTGCTTGGCTCTTATCGTATCTTTTCCCTAGTTCTTATTGTATTTTTCAAAACAATGGTAATAATGGTTTCTTAACTCTTATATTCTTCTACCACATTCTCGATAATGTGATAAGTTTCGGGAATTGATAATGTGCTGAATTGAATTGGGAGAAAGGAAATGTTAGTCAAAATTTTTGTTTTAGCTTAATATGGTTGATATAATTATAAGCAAGATCACAAACTATCATTATTTATGAACTTGTGATATTTTGAGCTGTTTTCTACTCTAGCTATGTTATATCTTGAAAATTAAATTCTTGCTTAATATGATTCTTTGGTTTAAGCATTTGTTTTTAAGGTCATAAAGACTAATTTTTTGTGAATTTTTATGATAGAGATGTATGTTTGATCAAAACTTATTTAATCTTGCATTCCTAAAACAATTTAGAATTCCCCTTGAGGCAAAATTTTTAATGCTCACATTAGGAAGAAAAATGATTTAGGCATTATTTGTTTATAACTCATGTTTATCCTAGGCCCCCTAAGTTGAATTATGACCTTTGCAATCAATTTGAAGCCTATAACAAAATTTTTCTTGTTTACCCTTATTAAACCTAGCAATAAAACAAATTTAAGAATCCATATCCTAAGTGCAAGAATGTATAGTTGAAGGAGTTAATTTTATTAAAACATAGCAAGAGAATAGAAGGGAGAATATTTCATAATCACTAGCAAGTGAAGAAAGTAAGAAATTCAAAGAGAGACCCCACAAGAAAAGTAAGTAATCAAAATTCAAGTTTGGGAAATTTTATAGCAAGGAAGAAATTATCAAAATATAATGAAGACCTTGCCAAAGTATCTCTAATTTTGAGCTAGTGAAGAACTTCAAGCCAATCTCCCTTTACAAACAAGAACATATGTTTGAGTATAATTATAATCTGAATTTTATGCATTCTTTGTACTTTTTGTCATCTTTTATACATTTTTTTGTTAAACTAATCTCTAAACCCTAAAACTCCATTTATAAGCCTAATCAAAGACCTTTTGATTCCTTCTACGTGTGCTGCATTTAAATTGTGAAGAGGGGATGAATATTTTTGCCTATGGGAATGTTGAATCAGCATCATTTTATTTAAAAGTTAATAATATTTTGAAAAATTCATATTTATTTGTCATAATTTGAACATTTATTGGTATTAAAGATCTTGTTAACTTTTGCTTACATTAAAGGATATTTTCTGTAAAGAATTGAGTTTTTGGCTGAAATATAATTGGAGGAAACACTCGATTTATTTTCATGTTACTAAATTTTGATATTTTCTTGAATTTTTGAGTGATTATCCTAACCATATTAAGCTGGCCTTGTTAGTTTATTTAGTTTGTGTTTTTCTTTTATTTTTAGTTTTATTGTTTGAGGACAAGCAACGATTTAAATTTGGGGAATTTTAATAGTTTATTTTAATAGTTAATTTTTATAAATTTTATTTAGTTTTTATCTATTTTTGTTTTATTTCAGTCAATTTATTTATGTTTTTCAATAAAGCTTCATTGAATCACATTTCATTTGATTTTGAGTAATTTAGTAGGATCTTGATAGGAAACCAGCCAAAAATTCAGAAAAGAATGAAGTTAAGCAAAACTTTCAAAGGTGGCCATGCCCTGGGCGTGCAATCTAGCACCCCCGTGTAGAATTCAAGGAAAATACCATGGAGTCTCAAAGGCTAGCACACCCAAGCCATGCTAGAGAATATGCCCATGTTACAAGGAAGTGCTGATCCAAGAGCATGCTCACCTGAGCACAGCCTGTGCTGCATCCACCCTGAAGACTCAAAGCCTAGCACGTCTAAGCCGTGCTTGATAGCACGCCCGTGTTGATTGCCTGACTTCATATTGGGTCAAAAATGTCAACTCTAGCCCATGCCGCTTGTATGGACTTGCATAAGATGCTTTTCTGATGTGCCAATCAAGTTTAAATCCTATCAAGCTGTTGGAAGAATCCTAAATTCGAAGAAATACAATGTCTAATCAGTTTCCTACCTCAAAATGATTTCTTCCTCATTAGAGATTCTATTTCCTAATCAAATTGGGAGATTGCCCAAGGAGTCTATTTAAAGAGAGAGACTAGCTAAGTTATTTTTATCTCTTATTCTATTGTCTTCTATATAGTTTTCTCTTTCTTTAAAATTTAAAGTGCTCAAGTTTGTGGAAAGAATCAAGGAAGCCGTCCACGCTATTTGTTGGCCAGTTTTTATCTCTGAACTTTTAATCTTGTTTTTACTTTTCATAATTCGTATTGATTATGGAATTATTTTTAAGTTTAATTGAGTTTTATTTAATTACTATGTCGAACTAAACTCTCATACTTGAGATTTGATGTAGCTTAATTTTTATTCCAATTTATAATACTAGATTTACTTTTCTTTGTGCAAAGTATAATTTTTATTATTGAACTTAATGCTTTCAAGTAGAGTTTTTCTCCTAGATTGATTTATTTCATTAAGCATTATCGGAAGAAGGGTTTTTGATATGAAAAAGGTAATAAATTATATGAGAATAAGAACTTGATGCGGAAGCTATATAATTTGACTCATGGGATTTTTCATAAGTTAACGACCTTAGGTTATGAATTCTTAAACAAACAATAAAACTTAATGATTTAATTCATGTTTGATTACGCTATTGGAATATGGGTAATTAGTCTGCGTTAAAATAGCTAACAATATATCGGAAAAGCATGTTAGTGATTTTAGGGTTGTTTTTCCTACTTGAACAATTAAAAAATTGATCATCAATCTAATAAAATAAATTGGATAGAATTAAGTGAAGTCATAATCCTTAGTAGCTTTTAATCTTTCATTTTTTTTCAACAATTACTTGCTTGAGTTATTTTTCATCTCTTTATTTTATTTTTTTTATTTTTAGAATTATTCTCTTTATTATCGTTTAAATAATAGTAGGTTAACACAATTTTGATACTTGGTATACAATCCTCGTGGAATGATACTCTATTCATTATTTACTACTTGTTACGATTTCATACACTTGCAAAAAGGTCTGTCACAAAACAATGAGGTTTTTTTTTTTTAAATGCCACGATTGGTTATCTAGTACTTGCTTTAAATCTCGCCAATTGTGAAACTGAAACAAAAACACCTCTTTTCTTCGATCTCAGGCCAACATACCATGCTTTACCTTCCAAAATCTGGTCATAGTATCCACTAATGCAAATTTATTAAAAGTGCAACCAGTCCACAATTTTCTAGCCAGCATAGGTTCTCCCTAGCATTGTTCAGATCAGACAGGTCCTAAATGTCAATTGGATCATCCTCTACGGCAGTATAGTTATTGCTAGAACTCATTCTATAGCATCAAAGTGACAATCAGTTTCAACACTTGGATTATAGAAAACACAGGAATCCAAAAGATTAATACCTGAAAAAGAGAAAACAACACAATAGCGATGAGAAAAAGAAAGACAAAAAAAAATGAAAAATAGAGACACAAAAGAAAACTGAGATGGAGACAGAAAAATGAAAGAAAAAAGGAGAAGAGAAAAAGGAGGAAGGCCGATCGTAGACTTGGACAAAGACAACTCGACTCACAAAATCGAGGACAAAACTCGCGAACACAAAAAACCCTAATCGCTCAAGGAGGAAACCTTGAGACTCCAGCGTAGGATTAGGGGTGGCCATGGTTCCGGTTCCAAATTTTTTGGAACCGGAATCGAATCAAAAATTAACGGTTCTGGTTACGGTTTAGATCCAGCCAGTTCTCCAACCTGTTTTCCGACAGTTTCGGCCGGTTTCAGACCATTTTGATCGATGTCGGACTGTTTCGACCGGTTTTAGATGGAACTGGAACAGTCGGTTTCGACTGAAACTGGAACCGCCGATTCACGGTTCCAAAACTAGTGGAACTGGAATCGAACCAATTCGGACCGGTTCCAATTCCTATTCAGACCGATTTCAGTTCTTACCGGTTTCGATTGTGGTTCCTACCGGTTCGAAACCGATGGTTCTGGTTTCGAAAACCAGATTTTGGCCACCCCTACCTAGGAGAGAACTCTCCATGGATGGTTGGATACAATTTTTTTGATATATTTTTGTTAATAAAAAGTTACTATTATTATATTTATAGGTCAACCAACTAGTCCACATTTTAACTTTATTGGACCGGCCAGTAGATATCACGTCGGCTCTAGTCATGGCTATAAAAATGCTGATAAAGAAAGAAAAAGTCTAAAAAAGCAAAACCTTCACGGAATCAAACACGGCATTATATACAAAATGTCGAAATTACCCCTGCCGTGCATTAACATTTTTCCTATTAATTAATCACCAATAAAATACAGATGCGAAGCTTGTTTCTCTCTGATTTTCCTCAGAAAAAAGAAAGAGAAAGTGAAAGAAAATTTCTGCAACTCCATCCATCTATGCAACCCACACTACCCGCTTCGATTTCAAATACTGGATTATTTTGCATTCGAGAATACTTCATTAAATTTGATAGGAAAAAGAGAAATCGATCAAAAATCTTTATCATATTATGAGGTTTGATAAGCTTCGTTGTTCTTCTAATCTAAGCCGCTTCATTGCTGGCCTTCTCATTTTCATTCTCTATCATTCTTTTCAATTAATTTCCAATTTCTTAATTCCTATACACCCTTAATTCTGTTAATTCTTCTCCGTTATCACTTATCGCGCAATTGGAATTGCTTTTCTTGTTTTTTCTTCTGTCCCTTTTGAGTTGATTCGATTTCTGTGCTTTAAATGGATACAAACGTCACGTCTTCTCTTCACAATTTCCTACTCGACGGTTAGTATATTCTTCCATGGTTCCGTCTTTCTGTTTCTTTATTGTTATTGTTGATTGGACAGGAGATAGAATCCAAGAACAGTGAATTCTGGAAAATTGATATTTTTTGAACGAATTTTAGTTTTTAATATTTTATTTTAGTTTCCTTTTTGGTTTATTTTCCTTTTGTTGAAATATTATACAAGATTATTCAAACATCAAACATCACATCTTGGCTTCCCTTCCCTCACATCTTGCCAATTTGGCAAGATCTTATTGGAAAATGCATGTCATCCAAAGTTAAGCTGTTCATTGCGGCCATTCGCCTTGTCGCACCTGCCTTGATTACAGTTATTGTGCTTGGTGTTTATGGAAATAACACTGAAGTCTGTTTGTCATTGTTGTTTTACCTGTCGTTGAGAAAAGAATGTTTGTATGAAAATGCTGAATCCTTGCTGGTTTGTTTTATGTCATGGCTAGGCAATTTCGCGTCACATGTAGAGAGGCAAAACAATTCACAACCTTCTGTCATTGTGATTGGTGGTGGTATTTCAGGGGTTGCTGCTGCACGAACTCTCTATGATGCATCTTTTAAGGTCAGCATAGTGTAGCATGTAACGATTTGCAAATTCTTGAAGTATTTCTTATGTGTTTATCTGGATCCATTTTGTCTGTATGTATGCATATATTTGCTTGAAATACTGACAAATTGCTGCTTTCTTTTGAAGGTGATTTTGCTAGAATCGCGGGATAGACTTGGTGGTCGCATTCATACTGACTACTCATTTGGTTATCCAGTGGATCTGGGAGCATCGTGGTAAGTTATCTCCTTGGCCTCTGTCTCAGTTTCACTGGATCTCTTTATGTGTGCAAAAGAACATTTCCTCAATATATTGTTTTTCATATCCTATTTGTATGTCATGTATACTTCCTATGTACTATATGTACTTCTTTTCCTGCCACTATTTATGTTTCAAAATACAGTTTTTCATAAATGAGATATTCCGTCTCAAGCAGCTACTAGTTAAGCTCCCAATTCAAGTCGAGCACTGCTGTAAACATGAATGAACTTTATGTAAATTGTTTTACACTCCCCTGAATTGCATATCGCACTCAGAAATCTATCAATACAGAAAAATTTCAATGTGTTGTCTGAATAGCCTTTACTTGCACTCAGATGTCATTGATTTTCATGTTAACTCCTGCAACATTATTAAGGATAGGATATACTCAAATGAGATGAGGTAGGAGCATTATTTAACAAGAGACTTCATTCTGGTCGTCATTTGTACCCTGGAAACCTAACTGATAGTAATGCAGCCTAAAGAATTATCCAGTTCTCGTCCATGTTTCATGTTGATTCATAGTCTTTTTTCTGTTGCTTGTAATTTGCATTGGGTTTTGCATATTTATGCTTTTTGTGGATGTGACTCACCTTTTGTTTTATCTATTTGAAGTAACTTATAAATTCTATATTATGTGACTTATGGTGAATGCATTTCAGGCTACATGGAGTCTGCAATGAGAATCCTTTGGCTCCATTAATACGCTCTTTGGGGCTTACACTATACCGGACTAGTGGTGATGACTCTGTATTGTATGACCATGATCTTGAGAGGTAACATATTCACTGTTTTGGTAATGCACTTGAGAGCCTGCTCATAAAGCAGAACTTTATAATTACTTTTTCTGTTTAGTAGCTTTTTCTCATTACAGGTCTTAATGCAATTGTGCAATACCATTGTCTCCGTGATATGAGGAAATTTAGATAAGATATGAGTAAACTGAATCCTTTTGTATGAATGATTAATTGATTAAATAGAACATGTATACCTTGCAGCTTGGATCAAATTTGTATAATATAGATCATCTACACTGTACTAGTAGTTTGTTATTTATTCATTCTGAAGTTGTCTTGATGATCTGAGTTTGGTATTTCAGTTATACTCTTTTTGATAAGGATGGACATCAAATTCCACAACAGCTTGTTATAGAAGTTGGAGAAATATTCAAGAGAATTCTCAAAGAGGTATCTTTATCTTAAATTTTATTATAATTCTGCTTGCTTATGTTCCTGAAACTAAGTTCTTTTGTTAATTGCTTCAGACGGAGAGGGTAAGAGATGAACACACTCAAGACATGTCTATTCTCCAAGCAATTTGGCTTGTGTTAGACAAACATCCAGAATTAAGGTACCGGAAATAAGAAATTGAGACAAAAATTCCTGAAATTGATTTAGTTCTTAGATTTTTTTTATTTTGTGACACCTGGACTTTGGTTTCTGCAGGCAAGAAGGACTTGCGTATGAAGTGCTGCAATGGTACATTTGTAGAATGGAAGCTTGGTTTGCGGTAGATGCAGACATGATATCATTGAAAACATGGGATCAGGCAAGTGAACTATTTGGATTGCCTTGTTCAATTTTTATAACGCTATTAACTCCTCTACATAATGTGGTAAAATTAAATGTATGGAAGTAATTGTTGTAGGGCACCCTCCTTGCGTTCATCTAATTACCAATCCCAAGACATTTTTAGGGTGATTCCAGAGAACTGGAGTAGAATTGAATTATTATATTCCTACTATAAAAAAAGAATAACAGAAAACCTTATAAGAATGTTCAGAGCAGCTTTTAGGACTTTAGACATATAAATGCAACCCTTCTAACTATATATCGACTAACGATAAAAGATGTTGGTCAGAAAGTTTAAAAGGCTCCTCTCACTTAGACCACTGTTCTCATGTCAATGTTATCAATTTTTTTTTTTTTTTTTTTTTTTTTTTTTTTTTTTTTTTTTTTTTCCTCTAAGCATAATGGTGGTAAAATTAAATGGTAGTGGGAAGTAAATTGTGTAGGGCCAACCTCCTTGCGTTCATGCTAATTACCAAATCCCCAAGACATTTTTAGGGTGATTCAGAGAACTGGAGTAGAATTGAATTAATTGAAATATCTTCCTACTATAAAAAAAGAATAACAGAAACCTTATAAGAATGTTCAGAGCAGCTTTTAGGACTTTAAGACATATAAATGGCAGACCCTTCTAACTAATATATGCGACTAACGATAAAAGAGTTTGGTCAGAAGTTTAAAAGCGCTCCTCTCACTTAGACCACTGTTCTCAAATGTCATGTTTATCAAAATTTTTATTTTTTTTTTTTTTTTTTTTTTGTTTTTTTTTTTTTTTTTTTGAAATGTCTTTATCTAAACATGATCTTAGGCAAATGCTTGCACCTTTCAGCTTTATGCAGGACCCCTTAGTGGGTTTCGCTGTTAATAACTAATGCATCTTTTAGAGCCCCTAACAAAACCAGTGCTCCTCTAATGAAATTTGAAGAAAGCTGGAAGTGCAATTTAGTCATAATGACAGACTATGACTCCTTTCATGTCTATTAATTGGATGTATGTGGTTGAACTGCGCCTCATGCATGTGGAGATGTGTTAGAGTTTATTTGTGATGATTAAGGTTTTTTTTTTTTTTTTTTTTTTTTTTTTTTTTTTTTTTTTTTTGAATGTCTTATCTAACATATCTTAGGCAAATGCTTGCACCTTTCAGCTTTATGCAGGACCCCTTAGTGGGTTTCGCTGTTAATAACTATGCATCTAGAGCCCCTAACAAAACCGTCTCCTCTAAAATTTGAGAAGCTGGAGTGCAAGTCATATGACAGACTATGACTCCTTTCATGTCTATTAATTGGATATGTTTGACTTGCCTCATGCATGTGGAGATGTGTTAGATTTTGTATGATTAGGTAACAATATCAAAGAACTTCAGAAGCCACCACATTTTTTAGAAATATGATAATTTTGTGAGGGATAGATGTTATCCTTTCTGGAACTTCCCCACACCTTTGGATAATCATGGTCCCATTAGTTGCTTGCTGCCCAACCTATCTACAAATTTGAATGTTATCGCCCAAGATTGTTAAAGTTTAATGTGTTTTAATAAGGTCACTATTACCTATATTTGTAAAGATGATTCTAGATGTTTTATATTTTGGCTAATTGAGAGTATTGTCATCCATCTATGGTTATATATTAGAGTAGAATAATTTACTTAGCTGCAATTTTAACAATCCGGTTGAAATTTGATGAAAATCTAATGCTGATGTTCTTAGTGAAATAAAAAATTGAAGTCAAGTATCTTTTTTTTCTTTTCTTAGTTATAAATTGAAGTAAAGTGATTTCTTCAGAATTTTGTGATAGAATCTAGTGACTACAAATAAAATTAAGCTTCACAACTCACAAAATTAATGAATGCTAGTAATTATCTAACATCACAGAATCTTTATAACTGTTTCAAATTAAATTTCAATTTGACGCTTTTCTAGATCAAGGTCACTTTTGGGTTTATCTTATGCAAAATGCTTACATAGTTGAGGTTATTCTTGAGGTACAGGAGCGTGTTCTTTCTGGTGGTCATGGACTTATGGTACAAGGTTATGGCCCTGTGATAAAGGCTCTTGCAAAAGACATTGACATACGTTTGAATCACAGGTATGATTTCTTATTTCTTTCAAAAGTTTCTACTTTATGATACTAAGAACCAATACCTGAATCTTTAACCTATTGGACAATGAGTTCAAATTGAATCTTGCAATTTTATTAGTACTATGCTTTTAAGTTTTAAGGTGGTGAATTTCTTTAGCAACTTAGATCTGAAGTAAGTTGTTTAGAATTACATCAACTTGTAGTCCTGATCATTTGCTTTGCCTGGCACGTTCTAACAAATCAAGCCCAGCATCTTGCCCAGCTTTTCTGTGCATTTAATAAATGGGATGGGGCTTTGAGGACAATACTTTTCTATGCCCAGCCCAATTTATTGGGTGGGCCTCGCTCAGGTCGAGCTTGAGGAAAACCCTTTAATAAACTTGGTATTCTTATGGGTGTATTTCTATTTTCTATGTGTTTCTTGCTTTGTGGTCTAGCCTCCACTCCTCCATATAATAATTCCCTCCATTCAGATATGCCTCTCTCAATTTCTCTTCCTATTTCTAATTTTTTTAATTCTTGATTCTGCTCTTTTCTATCTTACTCCAATATCTTAAATGATAATTTGTCATGTTGCCAATTTTTCTTTTTCTGATTTATGTGTTCTTTTTCCATTTTTCTAATTTTTCTTTTTTTCTTAAAATTTAATTTTCAGATTTATGTGTTTATTTATTTATTTATTTTAGTGCCTCACCTCCTTCAGGCGTGTAGCTTCGCCCAGAGGCTAGCACATATGCTCCAGCAGCCTTTTGCACCTTAGTGCATTGTGCCTTTAATTGCTGTGGCAAAACTTAACTATCAAGAAATTTTGTATTTATTCATGAAATTTATTACAATGTAAAAATTTTCTGCAATTATATCAGAGTCATAAGTTTCATCCTTTTCTTAACATTGATAAGCAGGGTTGCAAAAATATGCACTGGGCCTAATAAGGTGATTGTCACAGTTGAGGATGGGAGAAACTTTATAGCTGATGCTGCTATTGTTACTGTACCCCTTGGAGTTCTTAAAGCTAATTTAATTCAGTTTGAACCTAAGTTGCCAGAGTGGAAGGTTGCTGCAATTTCAGATCTTGGTGTTGGCAGTGAAAATAAGATTGCATTACAATTTGATACGGTATTTTGGCCAAATGTGGAACTCTTGGGCGTTGTTGCATCCTCTTCTTATGCTTGTGGTTATTTTCTCAATCTTCACAAGGCAACTGGCCATCCTGTACTTGTTTATATGGCTGCTGGAAGGTTTGCATATGATCTTGAGAAGCTATCAGATGAGTCCGCTACAAATTTTGTGATGTTACAGCTGAAGAAAATGTTTCCCAATGCAACGGAGCCGGTAAATAATTTTTCCCACTTGTGTATTTGGTTTCTGAGAGAAATATATATACCTTTGGTGAGCTAGAAATATTTTTTCAATAGGGTCATTTATTTAATTTGATTTTTAATGATGTTGATTAATTAAGAACTCTAAAATTTTTCACTCAATATATACTTTTTTTTATTTCTTTTTATCAATTAACCCTATTTTATAAATATTTTTTTTAGAAGTTGAGTGGGTCAATTGACCCGACTACACTTGCTGTGGCGAGCGCCCCTGCCCAATTCTATTTCATTGGACTTAAATAGCTTTTTAGTAATATATAGTAGTTAGCTGTTTCTATCATTTGCCATCAATATTATCTTCATCTTCATAACTATTGTTATTCACTTACCTATTTTTATTTTATTTTATTTTATTTGATTCACTGTATAATCTTAGTAAACCAGTTCTAATGTTTTACATTTCTGAACTGCCATTTTGTTGCTATGCTGGAGTAGGTTCGTTATCTCGTAACACGGTGGGGAACAGACCCAAATTCACTTGGTTGTTACTGTTACGATGTGGTTGGAAAGCCGGAAGATCTCTATGAAAGGCTTCGTGCACCTTTGGGTAATCTTTTCTTTGGAGGGGAAGCTGTTAGCATGGATCACCAGGGATCTGTGCATGGAGCATACTCAGCAGGTATTATGGCTGCTGAGAATTGTCAGAGGCATGTGTTAGAGAAACTTGGTAATTCAGAGAAACTCCAACTGGTCCCTTTAAGGTGTGAAGTTCACGAAAATGCATTTCCACTCCAAATCTCTAGGATGTAATCTTACCAAAACTTGGTAAGATTACTTTTTACGTCTAAACTCTTTAAATGTTGTTGACATTTAAGTTGGCCCTGAAAGGTTCAGTATTTGTTGGTTTGATTTTAGTGGGAGTTATTTTCGTGTTATCGTATCAAGTTATTCGGCCATGTTTTCAAAAGGAGTTGGCAGGTCGGGTTTAATACAAATTTACTTAACATGCGATATGATTAGTTCAATATGAACACCACACAAAAATTACAAATTTGCTTAACATGCGATATAATTAGTCGACACAAGAATTGTGTAACCCGTTTAATTGTTTAATTAAATAAATCGTATATGGATTAAATGCTCATTTAATTTGCTCATGGTATTCATAAGTTATTTAATGCAAAATTTACCTCAATTTATACTATGTATAAATATGGAAATAGGGGAGAAATAAATTTAAAATTTAACTCAAATCTAACTATATATAAATATGGGAATATGAGATTTTCAATAGTACATTTAATGAAATTTAGAATATGCTAAAATAATTTTAATTATAGCCAATTAGAAATTTACATTTTATTGTTTGGATTGAATATAATTTATAAAAATTATTTTTTGAATAAATAAATATAGATAATTAAGGATTTTAAAATTTTAAGTTTTATGTTTTTTAAATTTATTTTTAATAAATATACATAATATGAAACATTTGAAAATTTTATATTTTATTTTTTAAATATGGGATTCTATTTTGATTATAATTTAAAATATTTTATTTGAAAGAGAAAAAAAAAGAAAAAATATATTATTTTGATTAAATTTTTTTTTTTCTCTTCTTTTTGCTGCAAGAAATAGAGAGTGCGTACGAGAAAAAAATTGGACATAGAAAAAAGGCTTTTACTGGTGTATAGAAATAAGAAAATTCTATATCAATACAGAATTTGTTTTAAACTTACGTGTGGTATGTTACCTGCCATAACAGGTTAATTTGTCAAATATGAAGTATTATTTGTTTATTAACTCCATGATTTGCTTTATAATTTTCATTTATTGATTTGACTATAATCTTCTTTTTTTTCCATTAATATCAAATATCATTAAATTACTGCCTTTCCGATTAAAGAATGAGTTGATTTGTAAATTCCAATTGGTAATTTTTTTATATAATTTATTTTTTTGTTATATATTGAATTCTAAAAATAGTTCTATTCTTAATAATATTTTTTTTATTTTCTTTTTCATTACTGAATTAATTTAGAACTACTATCACTTTAATTTAGTAACAGATTTATATCTCACTTGGATTAAATACATGACCTCTTGATGATTAAATATTTTTAATTTTCTTGATATTTTTTCTAATATATTCTAAATCTGTTTGACTTGAAAGAAAATAAACTGGAAAAAAAACTGCAACTATATATTTCTATTTTGGGCCACTTTTTGGGGTTTAAAGAATTTGTGTGTATGTAATGTTCTTTTCTCTAATGCACTGAATAAGTAATACTGTCACTATAGCTAAAGTAATTATCATTATTAATTTAGATCATCTTCTCATTTCTTTTCTTTACCTAGCAGTATTTGTATATAGAAATTGATTTGAGTTAAGGTCAAGAGATTGGAGATTGAATGATGACTTGATTTTCTTTTTAAGTACTTATTAAGGTTTTAAGAATTTACATTTATAAATTAGGGACTGAAAGATTAGGTCTAGGGATTTTGTTGAATTTTATTTTGCGACTACAGCATTATAAAAAAATAGAATTAAATATATAAGAAGTAGCATTATAATTAGCTTGTACGGCAAAGTCTAATACAAATTAAGCAATTGTATTTACTTTAATCTAAACAAATAAATTATTATTATATAGATTAAAAAAAAATTAAAAGATTACAATTATATAACGAGCATAGTCAACGTGTAAGGCACATCATAAAAAATACTAGTTTATACTAAAAGTACAAATGATAGACGGAAATTTTTTTCTTTTTTATTTTCTTATGGAAATTTTTTCATATAACTACTATACATTAAATAAATTACTAGAGAAATTTCAAATTAATGTATAAGGAAAAAAAAATATTATTTTCGAAATTAAAAATTATATTCATTTCATAACTGGTGATTCATTTATAACATGAACCTGTTTAGTCTCGATCTTAATCTATTTATTTTTTATGTTTTGAAAATCGTGTTTACATGTCATGACTCGTTTTAACACCCATAACCTTAATCATACTTTTTATAATTCATACAAACATAGTAAATTATATTTGCCTAGTTTCAAGTGGATATTTTGAGGAATCATATGCGCAAGAGTTACGAAAAATGAAGTGTACACATAGATAATCCTTTAGATATTCTACCTAAGGCTATTTCACTTAAGCATACTAATGCGTTTGGTAAGCTGTAACGGGAGGTAATAGCATGGAGAGTAGCTATGAACAGAATGTAATGAAGACAAAAGATTGATATATTAGATCTTAAGTTGGTATTGCCTCACTGAATCATTAAAAAATTCTGAGCTTTGCGTGTAATTTTAATTGCATTATAAATTTAACTTTCTCTTCTTAATATCTTAAATTTTAACTTTTGTTGTAACAACATTCTAATTTTAAATTGTACTAAATTTAGTGAATAAAATATTATTGGTGGGACCCACATTCATCACTGCTTATAAATAAATATATATTTATATAAATATTGAAATAAAAAATAATATATTAATCTTAACAATAAAATATTATTTATTTATTTATATAATATTGACAACAAATAATGATTTCTTAAAAATAAAATAACTCCATAACGAATAAAATCTATTTTTATAAGAGATTAAGTATAATTTCAACAATCCCTAGCTAAAATTTCATATATGAAAAGTGGCAAAACAAAAATCTAAACTAATATTCTCTGCTTATAACTAATTAAAATTTACTCTCTCTGGCCTATTTTGTTTGCTTGTTATTCCTTTTTTGGATGTTCTAAAATGTTTGCAAGGTTTCTAAATTTAGACATGTAAATAATTATTTTTCTCATAATAACATTTATAATTGTTTATTGAATGAAGAGCTTTTAGTATCTTAATGAGTTATTAAGAGTAAAAAAAAAGACAAAATAACTTTTGCTGACTAAATTCTTAATATGCGTGTTTTATCAAACAAAAAAATAAAATAAACTCCATAACGAATAAAATCTTATTTTTTATAAGAGATTAAAGTAATATATTTCAAACAATCCCTAAGCTAAAAGAATTTCATATAATGAAACAGTGGCAAAACAAAAATCTAAAACTAATGATTTCTCTGCTTATGAACTAATTAAATTTACTCTCTCTGGCCTATTTTTGTTTGCTTTGTTATTTCCTTTTTTGAATGTTCTAAAATGTTTTTGCAATGGGTTTTTCTAAAAATTTAGACATGTAAATAATTTAGTTTTTCCTCATAATAACATTTATAATCCTGTTTTAATTGAATGAAGAGGCTTTTTAGTAATCTTAATGATGTTCTTTTAGTATCTTAATGAGTTATTAAGAGTAAAAAAAAAGACAAAATAACTTTTGCTGACTAAATTCTTAATATGCGTGTTTTATCAAACCATGCACACAAAATGGGACGGAGGGAGTATTATTTTACTTGGTTTTTTTTATGAATTTAAATTCCTAAGTAATATTAGTTAGGGTGTTGTGAAACTGTAAGTTTTTTTGTTAAACTCACCATGAGGGAGAGTATAAGTCAGCGTGCCATTGTCTATTACATAGTTAGGGTGTTGTGAAACTGAGAGTTTTTTGTTAATCTAATCATGTGAGAGAGTATAGGTCAGTGTGCTATTGTCTATTAGATTTACTGTTTGAAATTATCATGTTATTCATTAAATTGGGTACAATGAAAAATTACAGTAGTATTATAACTAAAGTTGAAATTCAAGTTACTAGAAAAAGAAAGTAAAGTTGAAATTCAAGTTATTAGAAAAAAAAAAAGTTAAATTTAGAGTATAATTAAAGTCATCGGTAAACTTTGTGATTTGTTTAATGATTCAGGCGGTATTGCCTATTGGATTTACTGTTTCAAATAAATATAAAATAAAACTTACTAAATATATATACAATATGAAATTATGATATAAACGTTATATTAGCAAATCATATAATATGGTGAAAGAAATTAAAAAAAAAAACAACTATAAAATATAATTATACGCTCATAAATTTTAGCAAAAAGTAAAAAATTAATACCAAAATTATAAATGATGAACGATGCTCTAAAATAATGATTAACATATTAATTACTATAGCTAATATTTTTTTTTCATATTTTAGTAATATAGACAATTTATAATATTATAGTACATACACAAATTAAGTTAATTAAATTTTAAATTGATTGGTAAGTAATTTAAGTTTCATAAAAATTGATTTCCAAATTATAACAATATTTTATTATTATAATTATTTTCTTAATTTAAAAATTTTCAAATTTAATATTAATATATATATATACTAGTATATATATATATATAATATATATTATATATTATAATATATATAAATTGACAATTTTTCACAAAGTTATTTTAAATATTTGATTTTATTAGACATTTTCAAAGTTATTTTTAAATATTTGATTTTATTATTTTCTTGTAATTTAAACTATTTTATTTTAGGAGTGGTAAAGAAAAGAAAAAAAACATATTCTTTTATTTTAATATTATTTTTTCTTTATTTCTGTATGATTTAATTGAATATATTTTTTACTTGGCTTTAATCATTCTTTTTTATATATCAAAATCCAATTTTATTAAATCGTGCACTTTCTAATTGAAGAAGCCATTGTTTTTTTGATTCAATTAATAATTTTCTTACGGTAATTTGTTTCTTATTATATATTAAGTTTTGAAAATAATTTTTAATTAATTTAGGTTTGGGGAAAAGGGGTTAGGGATTGAGTGATATCATAATTTACTTTTGGACATCCATTAAAATTTCAAGAATCTGCATGTGATAAATTAGAGACTGAAATTAGATTTAGAAATTGGATTGAGTTTTATTTTGAGACCATTTTATTATATAAAATAGAATTATCATTACAAGTAGTTTTTATGGAAAAATATAACGTAAATAAATATTTTATTTAGTTTAATCTAAATAAAAACTTATGCTTTAATATTACATAAACAAAAAAAAATAAATGAGTACAAAAAATGAGTATTGTAACCGTGCACGAAGAACGAATATTGTAAACGTGCAACTTACGTTATAAAAATATAAAAGTGTGAATGGAAGGACAATGCATTGGGATTGCCAAAAACGTCCCTACAAAGTTTATGGATTGCCAAAAATATCATTAATAACTATAATTTATTAGTTGAAAAATAAAAATAATTTGATTTTGATTGATCATATTAATTTTCAAATCTAAGGTATATATTAAATATGATAAGAATATAATATTTTTTATGGTTTTAATTTTATTAGTTAAAACATAAAGATAATTCAATTTTAATTTGTTATATTAACAATATAAGGTACATATTAATATGGTAAAAATATAATATTTAGTTATTATTTTTAATAAATTTTTAATTTGATTAATTATTTCTTAAAAACAACTTATTCTATAAAGACATTTATTATTGTTCATCAAGAAATATACTATAAGATTTATTATTCGATATAAAATAAAAAATAAACTCACCAGAAATATTTATAAAATATAAAATTATGATATAACACAGTATATATTTGCAAACTCTATAACAAGTTGAAAGCATTTATTTTCTCAAAGAAAGTAACCATAAATTAATTATATGCTCGTAAACTTTAACAAAAGAAAATAAAAAGAAAAATCCAAAATCATTAATGATTCTCTAAAATAATAATTAATATAATAATTAATATATAACTGTTAACCAAAAAGAAAATAAAAGAAAAAAATCCAAATCATTAATGATTCTTCTAAAATAAATGAATTTAATATAATATTAATAATATTAATGAAATTAATATTAATTAATTATCTAATATAAGTTATCTAACCTTATAATGATTATAATATCTATAATTAATATATTAATTATTATAATAAGTATCTACCTATAATATATAATATCTATAATCTAAATTCAAAACGTAACAAATCAAGTCAAGTTAATCCTCAATTTGAGCATGTGATCTCTTATGTTCACTTTATTTTATTTATTTAATATATTTATTTAATGTTTATTTGCTTTATTATTTTATATTTTTAAATAACATTATTTTGGAAATGAATTCTTTTTTTGTTGATTTGTGTTGTTATTTTCTTAATTTGTTTGAACTTCAATGGAATAATGATAACTGCGTTAGTTATAACGAGTCTGTTCTTCACGCTTTTGTAAACAGAAAATTCATTGGAATATAATTATATATATTTTTTATTTTTAAAACTAACACAGTAGAAAATTTTATTGTTTTCGATTGATAAAATATAAAATTTAATGTTGGTTTCTCGTATTTTAGTAATAGTGATAGTTTATAATATTATATCATATACAAAAATATTAAATTAAATTGATTGATAAGTAGTTTTATTTTTATGAAAATTTGATTGTCGAATTATAATAATATTTATAAATAACAAGTTATTAAATTATTGAATTTTTAGTTTATCTATATATATATAATCCTGAAGTAAAAAAATATTCTTCAAAAACTGAGTTGGCACTCTATTCTTTGAGTATTTTCTTTTTCCTTTTTCCTTTGTTTACAATTTTTTGAGCTTTTTTTTTAACTCTTGATTTGATTAGCCACTCAAAAATTTAGAAATTAATATTAATAGTTTATAGTTTATGATAATAATCACTGTTCTGAAAATCAGACTGGACTGGCCGGTTCGACTAGGAACCAGACTGTGGTCCAGTCCGAATTGTATAGAAAAGTCGAATGTTCAAAAAAAAAGGACTGAAATGGTAAAACAGGATGAAAACGGCTAAAAATTGGTGAACCGGACCGATTAAAAATTGGTTTGATTCAATTTTTAGGTTTTCAAGAAAATGTGAGTTTTTTTTTTTTTTAAATTTGGCCCTCTTAAAAATTGAACAACTGATTTTTTAATTTTTGGGCTTCTTTATTTCTGAAGCCAAAGTCCTAATATGTTAATTAAATGAAAAATAATAATATATTTTATGGTAATTAATAATTTTTTTAGTTATAAATTTAGTCACATTTTATTTTTTTTTAAAAATTATTTACTAACTTTTTATTCTTTTTGTAAAAGTCAAATTTGAAAATATTTTTTATTTGAATTCAATTTTTTTAACCTATATTTTCAATTTTATTTAATAAATATATTTAAAAATATTATATATAAAAGTCCAATTAAACCGTATTGAACCAAGTTAAACCCTCTGATTCGGTAAACCCCTACCTTCATCGGTTCACTGACCGGCTCTCAGAACACTGATAATAACTAACACTTTTAAATGTTTTTAAATTTTCTCTTTTACTCCTCCATTTTATTTTATTTGTATAAAATACGCATATTAAGAATTTAATTTATAAAATTTATTTTATCTTATTTTATGAAGATTATAAAAATTATTATAAAAAAATAATTGTTTACGTGTCTAATTAAAAACATTTAGGAACATCCATAAGATCTTATGCGAACAAAATGGTACGGAACCATTATTTTTTTGATACCATCTTCTCGCTCAAATGCCGTCACCGCGACAATGACCGTGGACGGGAGTGAGATAGAGGTAGAAACCGCTCCTCTCGCAGTGGCAGTGAGTGTTCGTTCTTTTTGCACTGGTCACCTCTCTTAACGACTTGGTCTCTGTAATCTCAACGCCTGCTCCGCCCACTCTTGCCACGTCGGTGCCATTAAAGAGTTGGTTCTTCCGATCTGCAGTGATCTAAAAGATTACAGATTGTTTTGAAGTGTTATTCAAATTAAAGAAAAAAGTTATTCAATCGTATGCATTTCCTTTTCATGTTTTCTTTTCTTTTTTGTATTTTTTTTTTTTTTTTGCTAGAACGGAATGCATACATTACAGGGTATTTCTATAATGGTTTCTGTGACAATTATGCAGGTATTAAACCTACGAAAAGTTTGATACTTTTTTGAGTGGGAGAATGACATTTCCTTTCAAACCCAGATAATCAAGTTCCCATTTCTTTTATTTTATTTTTCTTTTGCCTTTTCGTTTTCTTTTTATTTTTTTTATCCCAAATATATCATTGTATTATTGTTTTGTTGAAGTATTTGGCATTGTGAATGCTGTATTTGACTATGGAATTGGTTTCTCCAAATTTTAGTTTATCAAGAAATTCAATCTTTTATTATGAATTTCTTTGTTTATAACTGCTTTCTTCCTCTTCCTCTCTTCTTTTTTCCATTTCATAGATCTATGCTTTGGGTGCCTTGATGATATACAAAAGAAGGTATATAGAATCTGTATTTTACTTCAAACCCAGTTAATTAAGTTGTCATATTTCTTTTATTTTCTTTTTCTTTTTGTGTTCCTATTTCCTTTTATTCTCAAACATATCATTGTATTGTTGTTTTCTTGAACGATTTGCGTTGTTAATGGTAAAGAAAAAAAAAAAAGAAAGATTTTTAGGCTTAATGCTTTTTGTTTTTATCATTCTTCATCCTTTTCAATGGGGACCTAAGAAACCTAAATAGATGGTTATTAACTTAGCAAGAAGTTTCAATTCCCTTTTGATTGGTGGAAAATCATTTTCCTTCAATCCCGGGTAATCAAGTAACCATATTTTCTTTTAATTTCTTTTTCTGCTTCTTTTTCTTTTTATTGCTCATATATCATTTTATGTATTTGTAGCATTAATTTTGAACTTGTAATAAATTGCTGTAGATGTCAATATCTTGTAATAAATAGTTCGTCCTTTACCGTTTTAACATTCAAATAGCTCATAATTCTCTATAAATTCTTTTTTTATTCTTTTTTGCATTCACAGGAAAATATTCTTTTCTTTCTAATGTACAAGAAAGCCGCTTTGTGATCTTCCTTTTTAATTCAGTGAACTTGATAAATTCTGAATTTCGTGGGAACATTATATTTTTGTTTTAAACTTTTCCAAAGTGCTCTCTCTAATTTAGCTTTTCAAGTAGTTCCTCCTTAAGTGATGTGTGTTTGTTGATTTTAGGTGAAGATTAGAGCCTGAAGAGATTTTCAACGATGATGAAGAAGCAATAACGATCCAGAGAAATGGGAGGATCTGGCTCATGAGCTTCCTACTCCACTAGAAATCGAGCAGGTGTGTATTTATTCTGTAAATTTTAAATATTGATTATTACTATTAGTGGCAAGTGATATGTCATTTTTGTGTTACTTTATCAGTAGATATAGGTTGTTAATAGATTCAATAATTAATCTATTACATCTATTATGAATATAATGGACAATTTGAATGACATTTGACTTATTGTTAGCCTTAGTTAACTATTTTGATGGCAGTTGAGATATTAAATGAAGGTAAAAGTAAGCAGTTTAGAAAAAAATTTTTGTGGTCAATTTGGGAGTAAACCTAAATTTTGTTGCTGCAATTGCTTGAGCTCTACATATATTTGATGTCTGTTTTATGTTTCTATACAGATTATGCTTGGCTTTGCTGGTTTTTTCCCCTGCTATCATCTGGTTTATGAAGTATAAAGGCATGAATTGAGTTTCTTATGATGTCTGCTCATAATGTCCAGATGGATGATGAGATTCATGTGCTGACTCTGAAGTAGAAAGATGCATCTTTTAAGGAGGAACCTGCTGACTGTAAGCATACAAAATTAATGCCTTCTGGTTATGCTAAGAGAAACCAATCTGCTCCCATGTCAGCAAATGGGGAAAAAAAAAACTAACAGTGTGCCTCAAAAGAAGGTCAAGGCAGAAATGATATGTAATTGCTCTTGATAAACCTGTAATTGTCAAAGAAGTGTGCATCAATTACTAGATGCTGTGCTAGAGCCTTTGCCCGTGCTCAGATGGAGCAATCTAACTAGGGCATTTAGATGTTCCTTTTTTCCAAGTGCAAAGTGCAACAAAGGCAAATTTGCATTTGTTGTAATTCAAACGGTACCAAATCTTCAATTTGAACTTTCTTATTTGTAGCATAATTGATCTATATTATAGTTTCTTTCCTTTATTTTTCTATATTTTGTAGAATTAATATTTATTAATAATAATTAAATTATAATTATCTCATGGTAAGATACAATGTTAAATTATTTGAATTATTAACTTGAAATAAAACCTAGACAAGATTAATTGAATATTATAATGATTTAAAAATAAATTAATGGCATTACAATTTCTATAACACTATAACTTAATAATATATTAAATACAATTCGTAAAATATATTTTTGATACGTACTTACAAATTATAAACTATTAAAATAAATTATTAAACCAATCCGCACGCGGGCCTTCACCTAGTTATTATATAAATTTTTTTCTATTTTGTAAATGCTCTTAAGTTTTAATAATATAAACTATTCATAATATGAGAATTTAAATAAAAAAATTGTATATAACTTAATGGAAAATTATATATATAAATTAAATTATATTTATTGAAACGAGTACAAATAACGTGTAACGCACGTGCGAGAAAACTAATATTACTAAAATGTGAGAAACAATTAGTAGCCATTTAATTAATATAATAATTTTTATTTTAAAACATCATTTATAATTTTGGTATTGTGTTTTACCTTTTGCTAAAATTTATGAGCATTTATGGTTTCTTATTTTGAGGGAAAAAAATTCTTCCAGTGTATTATAAAAAATTTTTATTCCTTGATAAATAATGGTAAAAATTTTATTTAATTTTTATAATTAGTTATTTTTAGAAAATAATTATAACCAATCAAATTAAAGATTTATTAAAAATAACAATTTAACATCGCATCCTTACTGTATTTAATATGTATCTTATATAGTATAATATAATCTATTTTTTATATATTAGTTATTTTGAAAGTGCATTACATATTATATGTACTTGTTGTTTATAGTTGCAAGATTTTACTTTAGTTTTTATATATAATTTTCTATTAATTTTTTATATTTTTATTTTAATGTTTTATTATAAATTATAACAATACTATGAACACTTTACATTTTTAAAAATCTAAAAGTATTCACAAAATAAAAAATAGAACATATTATGAAATGTAAAATTAGAAAATAAATTTTTTCAAAGTGATGATTAACTTGACTTAGTTTATTATAATAATTAATATATTAAGTATTATTTTAGAGCATCATTTATAAATTTGGTATTTGCTTTTTTTTTTTTTTTTTTTACTATGAACACTTTACATGGGTTTAAAATCTAAAAGTATCACAAAAATAAAAAATAGAACATATTATGAAATGTAAAATTAGAAAATAAATTTTTTCAAGTGAAGAATGATTAACCTTGACTTAGTTTATTAGTGAATAATTAATATATTAAGTATTATTTTAAGCATCATTGGTTATAAATTTGGGTATTTGCTTTTTTTTTTTTTTTTTTTTGGCTCAAAATATATGGTAGCATATAATTAATTTCATGACTGTATTACAAAAGGAAAAAACAACTTAATACATGCTAAACCCATTTTTTTTTTTTTTTTTGGCTCAAATATATGAGCATATAATTAATTTTATGACTGTATACAAAAGGAAAAAACAACTTAATACATGCTAACAAATGTAAGTGCTGAATCTTCTGGGATGTAAAATATTAAATAGGAATAACAAATTAAATGAATTTCTTCAAGATTCATTTAATTTCTTATAATGAATCTTAAAATGTAAATGATTTTGGTTCCAAAATTCAAAATTTCATGGAAAATCACTTTTTTAAGAAAATAAATTTGTAAAAAAAAAAAAAAGTTCCTAACCTATATATGCATTGTGGGTTTCCTACTTTAACCAATTAAAAAAATTTCTGAAAAAATAATTCTAAAAGATTTGAATTATCATGTTAATTTGAGTAAAAAAATATTCTAAGAAAGTAAAATCTTCGAAATAAGGAAACATATATTATTTGCCATTTTCCTCTTCAAATCCAGCTTAGGCCAGTGGATTTCGGATATATACCTTATGATTTCCACCAAAAAATATATACATATGGAAAGGAAATCATAATAGGATATTCTGATGGAAATAATATGTTAATTAATAATTCCAATTAAATACATATTTGGTTGTATTTGGATTAAAGGGAAATAAATCTGGAATTTGTTAAGGTGACATTTATTCTCGCAAAGTTTTAGAATAAAAATAAATCTCTGCAATTTAATTTTTATGAATTCAACAATGGCTAGTTATATGTCTCTGAAGTTTCTTTCTACTTATTCTATTCTTATTATCTTGAGCTTATCATGTATATCTTCAAAATGATGATAGAAAGGCAAGTAACTAAATTAGTTTACCATTTAAATGGGGAATTTTTTGTTTTTGAAAATTTGTTTTTTCTTTTCAAATTTTCTTTAATTTCTTATTCTTTTTGTAATTTTTAATGGTAATCTTGCAGCTCCAAAGTCTTTAATGTTTGATGTACATGGCATCTCTTAATTTTTTAAAATTTAGTTTTTTTCGCCTGTATATTTAAGTATAATTTTAAACTACGTTTATCTCCTAAAATTGTTTATAATCTCCTTTCTCTCTATCTAGCTATGGAGAAAATCTTCTAGTTAGAACTTACAAAAGGAGCTTCAATGGATTTGCTGCTAAACTCTCAAATGATGAGGCAGAAAAACTTGCAAGTGAGTTCTATAAAAGAACCTTCCAATATCAATTATAGCATGTGATTGTGTATACATGTGTGTGTGTGTATATATATCGGAATGATGATATTTTATATTTAATTTGATTTGATATGCAGGCAAGAAGGAAGTAGTATCGGTTTTCCCAAGTAGAACTTTCCATCTCCAAACAACAAGATCATGGGATTTCATGGGTTTCAATGAGACTGCAAAACGATATCCTCAAATTGAGAGTGATGTTATAATTGGCGTCCTTGATATTGCAATCTAGCCTGAATCAGAATGTTTCAACGATACAGGTTTTAGTTCTCCTCCTAAGAAGTGGAGAGGAAAATGTAGGGGAGCAAAAATTTCACTTGCAACAAGTATTAAATTACATATTCTCTCATCATTTACTCAAATTATAAACATTTTCAGGATAATATATAACATTTGTTGCCAATGTTACAGCAAATTAATTGGTGCCCGGTATTATAATTCAATTCGAGAGGTCACTGCAAGAGATGATGTTGGTTGGGACACATACTGCGTCGACAGCTGCAGGAAACAATGTCCAGGATGCTAGTTTCTATGGCTTGGCAGAAGGCATTGCGGGAGGAGGTGTTCCCTCAGCTAGAATAGTTGCATATAAAGTTTGTACTTCTTAAGGTTGCAATGGGGCTGACTTGTTGGCTGCATTTGACGATGCTATTGCTGATGGAGTTGATATTATTACTATCTCAATAGGAAATTCTGATCCAGTATCTTTCGACCAAATCCTATTTCGATTGGATCTTTTCATGCAGTGGAGAACAAAATAATTACATTACATTCTGCAGGTAATAGTGGCCCTGCATTACAGTCAGCAACAAGTTTAGCTCCATGGATGGTCTCAATAGCAGCAAGCAGCACAGATCGGCGAATCATCGACAAAGTTGTTCTTGGAAATGGAAAAAATTTCATTGTATGTATTTCATCTTCTCTATTCTTAGATTATTATTTTGATGCTTCATTCAACTGATGAAAAAATTTAATGCAAATAGGGAAATACAATTAACTCATTTTCTTTGAAAGGAGAAAATTTTCCTTTGATATATGGGACTAATGTATCAATTAAATGTTCAGAAGCTCTTGCAAGGTAAACTCAACTGCCTAAATCAAACTGAACCCATATTGAGAAAGCAATAAGAATAATATGATTTTGAATTGTCTTTTTTTTTTCTTTTGTTTCAGTTCTTGCGCTACCGATTGCCTTGGACAGTGATTTAGTGAAAGGGAAGATTGTGCTTTGTGATTCATATGACGGAGGGTTTGAGCCTTTAAGAGCTGGTGCTCTTGGAGCTATAGTACCCAATTCGGAATATCCAGATGTTCCTTTTGTCGTTCCATTTCCTCTAATAACCTTAACCCAACTCGATTATCTGGCTGTGAAGTCTTAATACCATTCTAGGAAGTATGATTTTATATAGAAAATATAATGTCTGAATTACGTAATGTATTTTTACGTTTCTTATATCTAATTTTTAACTTATCTTGTAGGCAGCCTGTAGGGAACATATTAAAAAGTGAAGAACTTAAGGATTCTGAGGCGCCTGTGATTGCTTCCTTCTCTTCACGAGTACCTAATCAAATTGTACCAGCTATTATGAAGGGACACATAATCTCTAATTGTTTTATATCTATGTTGCACGGAAACAGAAACAAAGAAAAGTGAGAAACGGATAGGAAAATAATTTAAACACCGAAATAAATGCTGAAACTTACGCGATTAGGAGTTTCCGTGCATCATAGTTTTGTTGTGGATCCCTCCGACATGTGGGACACACACACAAATTTGAAAAAGAAAAAAAAGAAAAAAAAAGGGGGAAAGACGTTTTTTTTTTTTTTTTTGTGCATCATAGTTTTGTTGTGGATCCCTCCGATGGATCCCTCCGACATGTGGGACACACACACAAATTTGAAAAAGAAAAAAAAGAAAAAAAAAGGGGGAAAGACGTTTTTTTTTTTTTTTTTTCAAAGAAGGCTGCACGAAGATGGATGCATTAATTGCGCGCAGTCGATGGACGCGTTGATTAACGCATCCCCTTCTCCTATAAATAGGAGAAGTTTTTCCTCAACAAATCGTACAAAACAAAATACGAAGAAGTATACACAGTTAAGTGTTGAGAAAATTTTAGAAAATGGTTCCTAAAATTGGGAAAGAGAGAAAATAGTGAGGATTATAATTTTTTTTTGGTGTTTTTGGGAAACACTTAGAGTGCTTTTTTTGGTGTTTTTGGGAAACACTTAGAGTGCCACTATTTTTGTAATCTCTTTTGTACCTACTATTTTTAATAGTGGAAGAATTATTCAGAGTTTTATTCCGTGGATGTAGCCCATAACAGTTAAAGGGTGAACCACGTACATGTCGGTGTACCTATTTTTCATCTGGCATTTACGGTAATTATTTAATTTTTAACGTGATTGTTATTTCTGGTGGATTCGGTCGTCAATATCCAATGCGTAATTATTGGAGGTAAATGTGGTAATAGTAATTTAAATCTTTATCGGCGTTATTAACTTTTATCTTCGCTAATTTTATTTTACTTCTACCACCGGCATTTTTTCGCGGGCCCCACTCGGGATCAGTTATAATCCTAATAATTGGTACCAGAGCCTAGTTGGTAAATTCTGTCAGTTTTCTACAAAGCTACTATTCATTATTCACGATGAATAGTGAATTTCGTGAATAGTAAAAAATTTTTGTCAAATTTCAGAAATTCGACATGGGGCTTAACGACGGGGGCAATGATCAATAATTGAGGATCTTCGAATTATGTCTATGTGGAAAATTCAGAATGGAGGACTACCTCAATTCGCAAAAAGATCTGTACGATCAATTGAAGGTGACAATTAAAAGCTAGAAAAAAATGGAAAGAAAGACAGTGGGGATAAATTAAAAAGCCAAATTGGGGTACAAGTACGCCAAATGGATAAAGCATGCCCAATGGATAGATGCTAGCCTGTACAACCACGTGAGAAATGAAAAAGATTCCCAAGTTCTCTGGAAGAAATTAGAGAATATGTACGAGGCTACAAATGTTCAAGGTAAAGTGTTCGTGATTCGTAAAGTCATGAACTTAAAGTTGTCAAAGGGGCTATCAGTTACACAACATCTGAACGATTTTAAAGGACTCGTAACTGAGTTAGCAATTAGCGGTATGTCCTTAGATGACGAGATGCCAGTATGCCTACTATTGGGATCTCTACCGGATAGTTGGGATACTCTTATGGTATCATTAAATAACTCAGCTCCAAATGGTGTGGTAACAATGTCTATGGTAAAGAATAGACTACTTAATGAAGAACTACGAAGAAGAGATGTTGCCAGTACCAGTCCCAGTACCAGTTCACAAGCCCTTATCACAAAGATAGGGGCCGGAGCAAGACTAGAGGTCCAAGGCATGAAAGTCACGGTGGGAAGATCCAAGCTCCAGAGAAATGAGAAAGGTTATCATTGGGCAAGGGGTCATCTCAGGCAAGGAGGGTCATCTCAAAAGGAATTGCTGTTTACTCAAACAGGATAATGTAAACCGAAGACAGGAGAATGACAGAAATACATTTGCTACAGTCTCAGTACAAGATGGTGAGGTGACTTTAGTCACTCATGATGCAGATTGCTGTCATGTTGGAGATGCAGATACCAAGTAGATAGTAGACTCCGGTGCTTCATACCACTGTGTTCCAAAAAGAGAATACTTTTCCACTTATAAAGCAGGAGATTTTGGCACTATTAGAATGGAAAATAATAGTATCTCGCAAATGGTGGGAATCAGTGATGTCTGCATAAAGACAAGTGTCCGATGCACATTAATACTTAAAAATGTGAGACATATTCCCGATCTTCGATTGAACCTGTTGTCTGTCAGTGTTCTGGAGAAGGAAGGCTATCACCACCATACAGGTGACGGTAACTGGAAACTCACCAAAGGGTCTTTGGTGGTGGCGAGAGGAAAATTATGTTGCTCGCTGTTTATAAGACGCACGCAATAATATGTGCCGGTGTCAAACTGAAATACAGTTGCAAATTGATGCTTCACAAATTTTGTGCATAGGCGGCTGGCGCAACCGTTAGTGAGAAAGGGTTGATGATTATGTTGGCTAAGAAGTTCCTCATCCCATTAGCCAAAAGGTTTAAAATTAAACCCTTTATTGATCATTGTTTATTTGGGAAGCAACATCGTGGCTCATTTCGGAAAAGCTCTAGTACGAAGAGGCAACAAGTTGGAGGTGGTACACTCTTACGTTATGTGGTCCCAGTTGGAGGGGTACAATCACTTGGAGGATGTAGATATTTTCTTAACCTTCATTGATGATTTCTCACTTGATGATTTCTCACGAAAAACATGGATATGTTTGTTGCGCACAAATGACCAAGTATTCAAGCACTTTCAGCAATTCCATGCGATGGTGGAAAGGGAGACTAGAGTGGCTTTGAAGTGTTTGCGCACGGATAATGGTGGTGAATACATCTCTAAGGAGTTTAGAGATTATTGTAGTTAACACGGTATCAGGTATGAAAAGATAGTTCCTGGTATGCCTCAACACAATGGCGTTACTGAACGGATGAATCGCACCATTATTGAAAGAGTCAGATCCATGCTCAAAATGGCCAACTGCACCATTATTGAAAGAGTCAGATCCATGCTCAAAATGGCCAACTTACTTAAGCCATTTTGGGGAGAAGCTGTCAATACTGCTGTCTACCTAATCATCCAACTACCTTCAGCACCATTGGATTTTGATATCTCGGAGAAGGTCTGGACAGGTAGAAATATTTCATACTCTCACCTGAGGGTATTTGGCCGCAAGGCATTTATGCATGTTTCGAAGGAGCAGAGATCAAAACTTGATGACAAGTCAGTTCCTTGCACTTTTATCGGTTATAGAGACGAAGAGTTTGGCTACAGGTTGGGGATCCAGTGAAAAAGAAAGTTATTCGGAGCCGAGACGTAGTATTCCATGAGAATGAGATCGTGGCAGATACAACTTGTGAAGAATCCACAAGTGATGGTGTTGTATGGTGTTGTTGATATTACACCAGAAAGCATTCCTATAGATGATGTCACGAGAGGAGGAATGCCATAATCAGAACGGGAAGAAGAAGAAGAGCCAGTCATGGGGGATCAAGAGATGATTGTAGATGATAACAGTTATGCAGAGGGTGTTGAGTAGGGGGAGCCAGAGAACCCCATTCCACCAAAAAGAGTTGAACCTCAATTAAGAAGGTCAACCAGAGAACGCCAACCATCTACAAGGTACCTTAGTTTTGATTACATTTTGATTACTGATGAGGGGGAGCCAGAGAGCTTCTAAGATGTGCAATCTTACAAAGACAGAGATTGTTGGACAAAGGCCATGCAAGAGGAGATGAATTCTTTGAAAAAGAATGATACATATGAGCTGAAACTTCCAAAAGGGAAGAGAACACTCAAGAATAAAATGAGGAGTACCAATTCAAGAAAGATGATTGGCAACCTGTGAGATACAAGCTCGATGGTCGTCAAAAGGTTCTTTACTTAAGAAGTATTGACTTTGATGAGATTTTTTCACCAGTTGTGAAATGGAGTGTGAAAATGAGTTCTATTCGAGTTGTGCTAGGTCTAGTAGCCAGTTTGAATCTTGAGTTAGAGCAGCTTGATGTAAAGACCGCATTCTTGCACGGGGATGTAGAGGAAGAAATCTATATGGAACAACCAGAAGGTTTCAAGGTCAAGGGAAAAGAGGACATGGTTTGTCGCTTGAAGAAGAGCATGTACGAGTTGAAACAAGCACCGCGACAATGGTATAAAAGGTTTGATTCTTTCATGGTGAATCAAGGATACAAAAGGACAGATGCAGATCCTTGTGTATATGTCCAGAAATTCCCTAAATTTATCCATCTTCTCTTATATGTTGTGATATGCTAAATCGTTGGACCAGATGACACTATGATTAGCAGCATGTTAAAAGTGATTTTGTCAAAAGCATTTCGACATTACGGTTTTTGGGATAGGATTAAGGCGATTCTCGGAATGGGACTTTATCCGAGACAGAAAGTCCTGCAGTTATGGTTACTTGCAGGGAAAAATATATTAACGAGTAGAGAGGGTTCTATGAAGAAACCAGTTAGCACTCCACTTGCCGCTCACTTCAAGTTGAGTAAGAAATCCTACCCATCAACAGAGAAAGAAAAAGGAGATATGTCAAAAGTTTCATATTCCTAAGCGGTCAGAAGTTTGATGTACGCAATGGTGTGTACGAGACTAGATATTGCTCATGCAGTTGGCGTTGTGAGCCGATTTATGTCAAATCCCTAGAAGACACATTGGGAAGCAGTAAAGTGGGTCTTCAGATACCTGAGAGGAACTTCAAAGCTATGTTTAACTTTTGGAGGTGAAAAGCATGCACTTGTTGGTTACACATATGCAGATATGGCCGGTGATCTTAATGAAAGAAAATCTATATCAGGATACCTATTTACATTCTAAGGGGAAGCTATTTCATGGCAGTCGAGATTACAAAAATGTGTTTCGTTATCAACGACTGAAGGTTTGCCAGCAATGAGCAGGAAAGGAATGGCTTTGTGGTTTAAAGCGTTCTTTCAAGATTGGGTGTGCAGCAAGGAGAATATATTAGTTTATTGTGATAGTCAAAAGGCGTTGATTGAGCAAAATACTATGTATTCATTGCACGGACGCGGCACATTGATGTAAGATATCCATTGGCTTAGGATCTGCCATTGAAGAGAAGCAGTTCCAGTTATGAAAGATTCACACAGACAAAAATACTGCGGATATATTGACAAAGGTTGTTCCGAAGGAGAAGTTCGAACTGCGTGTCAAAGCGGCAGGAATGGAGAGTCCCACCATGTAGTCGGGAGGGGGAGAATTGTTGTAGGTCCCTCCGACATGTGGGACACACACACAAGTTTGAAGAAGAAAAAAAAAAAGGGGGAAAGACACATTTTTTTTTTTTGTTCAAAGAAGGTTGTGCGAAGATGGATGCGTTAATTGCGCGCAATCGATGGACACGTTGATTAACGCATCTCCTTCTCCTATAAATAGGAGAAGTTTTCCCTCAACAAATCGTACAAAACAAAAAATGAAGAAGTCTAAATAGTTAAGTGTAGAGAAAACTTTAGGAAAGGGTTCATAAAATTGGAAAAGAGAGAAAATAGTGAGGATTATAATTTTTTTAGGTGTTTTTGGGAAACACTTAGAGTGTTACTATTTTTGTAATCTCTTTTGTACCTACATGTGGAAGAATTATTCGAAGTTTTGTCCTGGGTGGTACCATAACAGTTAAAGGGTGAACCACATTTTTCATCTGGTATTTACGGTAATTATTCAATTTTTACCGTGATTATTATTTCTAGTGGATTCAGTCGTCAATATCCAATACGTAATTATTGGAGGTAAATGTGGTAATAGTAATTTAAATCTTTATCGTCGGTAATTTTATTTTACTTCTACCACCGGCATTTTTATGCGGGCCTCACTCGGGATCGGTTATAATCCCAACAAGTTTTATATAAATGAATTCCAAATATAACGAATTCTACAAAATCTTGTATATGTAATGCAGCCAGATATAAGTGCTCCTAGAGTCGACATATTGGCTGCATATCCTCCTCCTTTTCCACCCTCGTCTTACGATGATGACAATCAATGAGTTAAATTCTATATAATATCTGAAACTTCAATGTCTTGCCCTCATGTCGCTGGTGTTGCCGCTTATGTTAAATCATTTCACCCCCAGTGGTCTCCTTCTGCTATCAAATCCGCCATTATGACCACCGGTACTATCCCCTACACTCTACAGTACAAGAGATATTATACCTCTTGGTTATAAAAAAAAATTGTTTTTAGTTCTACAATTATTAAACTTTTTATTGTATCATCTGTAGCTTTCCCCATGAATGCAAGCACATCAACAGGAGCTGAATTTGCTTATGGGTCTGGTCACATAAACCCATCATATGCTATTAATCCAGGTCTTGTATATGAAGCATACAAAGAAGATTATATAGAAATGCTCTGCAAATATTACATAGATATGCTCTGCAACGTTGGAGATAATATGACTGTTTGTCATAGAGGTGGTGTGAAGGTATTACCTAAGGATCTAAATTACCCTTCTATGACTACTGGAGTTATGGCTGACACGAGTTATACATACTAGTTTTACAGAACAGTTACTAATGTCGGGCTTGCTTCTTCCACTTATAAAGCAAGTATATCGACAGGTTCTGAACTTAAAATCGAAGTAGAGCCTCAAGTGCTTTCCTTTTAAGTCTATAAATGAAACAAAGTCGTTTAACGTCACTGTAGTCGGTAAAGGCTTGACTGATCAGCAGATTGTGTCTGCCTCAACTATATTCTCTATTATATATTTATTGATTATTGCTAGTATGGATGTGTTTTGTCTCTTGACAATATGTAGACATTGTTATGAAAAGGTGACTATTGTTTTCTCGAATATAGGGGCGAGTTGTTGTTTAAGATTTCAGTAGGTCCCGCAAGACAGGAGTGAGACATGCGTGTACAGCGCTTTCTTGAATGTGATTTGTAATGCTATCCAAATTAGAGGATAAGGAGGAGATTTAATATCTAAACTTTTGGGTAAAACGATAGAGACAATGCTCTGTGATTCTATAGAGCCATATACACTGGTACAATGCCAAGGAAAATACTTAAGATTTTCACTCGTATATAATCTTGATAGATCTACAATTGGAGATAGATAAGAGAGATCTTTATCTAGAAAGAAATTTAACACTAAATAATTCAGTCAAAGATGGTTATGGTGTTTCAATTCAATTCTATCTCTCAAAAGTCTATCATTTTCATATTCATGTTAGAGATCTAATCTATGTGCACATAACAAAGGAAGGAACGAAAGAATCACCAAAGGAGCAGGCGGTGCAACCAAGAGTAGTGGGTGGCTACTATGTCGGACTTTCATGATTCACCTACTCCCTTTTTCTTTTTCGCTTTTTCTTTGATTTCCCTCTCATCCCACTTTTGATTTTGTTTTGTTTAATTGAGTTATACATTGCTTTAGTGATGAGGAATTGACTTTAATAGAGTTTTAGTTTCGCTTAAAACAATTTACACGTTTTACTGTGAAGGAAAGAAAGAAGTACGGCGTGTTTATGTTGAAGATGAAGTAGGTGCTGTAGAATATAACTTGCATTTACATTTATACCATTTTCATCTCAACATGTTCAAATTCAATATGAGATATTACTTGTCTTTAAAAAAATAATTCTATCTCTTTTTTTTTTACATTATACTTAATTCTTAAATTGTAAAAATATACTCTTATTAAATGTTATCTTATTTTTAATAACCCTCGTTAATTCTTAATTATTATTTCAATATAATAATTGTTTATATTTTTTTTTTTTTTTTGAGAAAAATTTATGTGTCGTTTAAGATGGACATAATATAAAAGTTATATGAATAAATAAAATTATCTTTTAATTATAATAATATTATTTTTTTAAACTGTGTGAAAATAAAAAGTTAAAAAGTATATATTAATAGCCGAACATTAGGGCGAGCTGAACTGTGTATCACCGCCCTAGTCGTTTACTATATTATATAGCAACAAATTGAAACAATAAGTCGATGAAAAACACAAGCTTTCCCTGAAGACATAGTTCTATAAATCAAGGATTAATTATCATTCCTTTTTATCTAATATGTTGATTATCACACTAAAAGTCTTAGTGCATTCCCACATTAATGAAATATAAAAATTGATCCATTTTTAGTAATTTTTTAATTTTATGGAATATTAGTTCTTGAATTAATATATATCACGATTTTTAATTTCTATTTCCAACCACTACTTTGTATATAGCAAAGCAACCAACTACGATTTTCAATTTCAATTTCCGTTTTCAATCTTCGGGGTTGCCTCTATCTCTGCCCATTGCATTCCTTCTATCAGTTCCTTCCTATCTTGTATGCCAATCCCCACAATATTGATAAAGCACGGTAAAAGAAATACTACTAGGGCATCTGCTAGGTTTTCCAACCTCACAAGTACTTTATTTCACATCATAAACATTTGTCTTCGAGTCTAATATTCATACAATTCTATAAATAAAATTACATTGTTGAAGACTGCTCAAGCTCACATCACATTTACAACATACAACTTTTAATTCTATATTTGCAGATAGTCTAAGTTTTTAATTTTTTTTTTTTTATAAAGTAATAGGCCTTGTAGTTGCAGTTCTTCCTATGATCCTATCATACCAAGAAGCTTCCATCTTTGTAGTTACTGACAGTTGCCTACTTGCTAGTGACAGTTAACTTTAATTCGGGTAAGTTTTTGCCAAAAATGTTGACATGTATTTCAATCTACAAATTTCTCGCAAACTTTCACATCTAGTGGATTTCCCGTTGTCCCTTTCCTTGCTTAATTCTGAAATCAAATCCTTTGTTGTACAAGGACAATATATAGAGGCCTTGCAATTGTATTCAAGAAATTCTCTTAAAATTACCAGATTCAGCTACCCTTCTCTGCTCAAGGCCTGTGCTTGCCTTTCAAATCTTCAGTATGGAAAAACTATCCATTCAAGAATTATCACCGCAGCCTTACACTATGATCAATATATCACCACTTCACTTATTAACATGTACGTTAAATGTGGGTCGCTTACAGATGCAGTTCAAGTGTTTGATAAATTACCTGACAGCGGAGTTACAGTCCAGGATGTCACAATTTGGAACTCTATAATTGATGGGTATTTTCGTTACCGTTATCTTAAAGAGGGTTTAGTTCAGTTTCATCGGATGCAATCATTAGGCGTTAGGCCTGATGCCTTTTCATTGTGTATTTTACTCGGTGAGCGAAATGCGCTTCTAGGATATAAAGAAGGGAAGCAAATTCATGGTTATGTTGTTAGAAACTTGTTGAGTGGTGACCCTTTCTTGGAGACTGCACTACTTGATATGTACCTCAGTTGTGGCAGAACAACAGATGCATGGTATTCGTTCATAGAGTTGAAAGATAAGAGCAATATTGTAGCATGGAATGTGATGATTGGAGGGTTTGGAGAAAATGGTTGTTGGGAAAAGAGCTTGGTATTATGTATTTTAGCGAAGAATGAGAATGTTAAACTTGTGTCAGCATCATATACTAGCACTTTAAGTGCCTGTTGTCAAGGTGAGTTTGCGAGTTTTGGCAAGCAAGTTCATTGTGAAGTGATTAAGGTAGGTTTTGAATATGATCCTTACGTCCGTACTTCTCTTCTGACGATGTATGCAAAGTGCCAAATGATTGAATGTGCAGAAAAAGTTTTCATTGAGGCATCAAATAAAGAAATTGAATTATGGAATGCAATGATTTCGGCTTATGTTGGTAATGGGTGTGCTTATGATGCTTTAAAATCATACAAAAAGTTGAGGTTTTGTGAAATTCTGCCAGATTCTTTCACAATTTCGAATATTTTATCATCTAGCAGTTTGGTGGGGTTATATGATTTTGGGAGGTCTATTCATACAGATTTAGTGAAAAGACCCATACAGAAAAACATCACTGTGCAGAGTGCATTGTTAAACATGTATTCTAAATGTGGGAATAGCAATGATGCTAATTCCATTTTTATAACAATGAGGGGAAGAGATGTGGTTGCTTGGGGATCCATGATATCAGGTTTTTGCCAAAATAAGAAATACAGAGAAGCTGTGGAGCTTTTTAGAGCAATGGAGGGAGATGGGGTGAAACCTGATTCTGATATTTTGGCAAGCATCATCAATGCTTGTACAGGACTAGAGAAGGTAGATATGGGCAGCATGATGCATGGATTTGTTATTATAAGTGGTCTGGAACTGGATGTTTTCGTTGCTAGTTCCCTAGTAGATATGTATTCCAAATTTGCTTTTCTGAAGAAGGCTGAAACTGTATTTTCTGATATGCCACTTAAGAACCTTGTGGCTTGGAATTCTATGATATCTTGCTATCACTGGAATGGCCTTCCAGAGCTATCCATTGATCTTTTTTCTCAAATTCTAAAAAATGGCTGTTCTCCAGATTTTGTTTCCTTTACAAGTGTCCTTGTTGCTATTTCATCAGTTGCAGCACCGTTAAAAGGAAAGAGTGTACATGGGTACTTGATAAGACTCTGGATCCCATTAGATCTTGAAGTGGAGAATGCATTAATTGATATGTATATGAAGTGTGGATTCTTGAAATATGCACAATATATTTTTCTAAACATGTCTGATAAAAGCTTGGTAACATGGAATACGATGATTTCAGGTTATGGATCACATGGAGAGGGCTTGAAAGCAATAAGATTATTTGATGAGATGACAAATTCTGGGACTAGACCTGATGATGTTACTTTCCTTTCTCTGCTGTCATCTTGCAGCCATTCTGGTTTGATTGAAGAAGGCCTAAATCTATTTGAGTTGATGAAAATGAAGTATGAGATTGAACCAAGAATGGAGCATTATGTAAATGTAGTTGATCTTTTGGGTCGTGCAGGACACCTAGATGATGCTTGCACTTTTGTGAAAAACATGCCTATTGAACCTGACAGGAGTATTTGGCTATCTCTGTTATGTTCCTGCAGAATTCATCATAATTTAAAGCTTGGAGAACTGGTAGCAAATAAATTATTGGCGCTAGAACCGAGCAGTGGCAGCAATTATGTTCAACTATTGAATCTTTATGGAGAAGCTGAATTATGGGATAGAGCAGCACATGTAAAGACATCAATGAAAGAAAAAGGATTGAAGAAGACTCCTGGATGCAGTTGGATTGAAGTGAAAAATGAGGGTTGATGTTTTCTTTTCTGGTTATTCTTCATCTCCAAGAACAGAAATCAATGAGACATTGAGTAGTCCTAGGAGGAAAATGATTAAGCAAGGAGGTTATTAAGAAGGTATTAAGGTATTGTAAGGAAGTAGTCCACATAAGCCATCTATACCTTATTCACAAGTCTTTAGTTTTACCTGCTCATCTGCAATGAAAGGTTTTAATGTCCTCTACAAATGAGTGGAAAAAGTTGCCCTGTTATCTAAGAAAGACCAGAAAAAAATTTATTTCAAGATTTAAATTTTGTTAAAGAAGTAATTTAATAGGCAGAAATCAAAACTGGGAACTTTCCAAGGCTTAACTTCAGCCACTTGGTTGAAGCCTCATCAGTGTAGTTAAATATATACAGTAAAACAATTTTTTATCTGTTCAATGATAATTTGTTGTGCATCTGTTCGTATTGTTTCTTTTCTGTTTATTTTTACATTAGATAATGGCAAAATTATTTTATTACCAGAAAGAGTTGCAAAGGAGTTTGTTAATGGGAGCCATGGTGGGGCTGGAGGTAGGGGGTGTGCAAACTTACCGACCGAAAACCGAACCGACTCATTTCGGTTCGATTCGGTCAGCTAAATAAAGAGAAGTTCTATTATCGGTTTATTTAGTTTGAACCAAGTATATATTTCAGTTTGAGTCGATTTTATAGAAATTTGTCGATTGGACTTAAAACTGAACTAAAATGAAAAATTTAATCAAAATTAACTGAACTAACAGGTTCGGTTCGATTCAGTTCAGAAGCCAATTTAATCAAAATCTAAATGATATAAGGCAAAAATTATAATCAATATTTAATATTTAAAATCTTATCTATACTATATAAAAGTGAGAATAAGTGGAAATAATAAGATTTTCAATATTATCCTTGTAAAATTTAAAATATCCTAAAATAACTTTATTCATAACGAATCAAAAAATTTTAACATAAGTATATATATATATATCTGCAATTTGATTGGATGTTTTTTTAACATTTTTTTAATAGATAAATACATAATAGATAATTAAGCATTTGAAAATTTAAAATTTTACTATTATTATCTTATTATATATAATTATGTTTTATTTCATTATATTATTATATAATTTATTAATAATAAAAGTAATTTATTATTATTATTTTAATTTACTATTATTTTAATTTATTTTCAACATTGTTATTTTAAATGAATATGTGCAAATATGAGGCATTTGAAAATTTTTAATTTTTTCGAATTTAGTTTAAATAAATATATCTAGATAATTAAGATTTTAATTTAAAAAGGATATAGTTAAATTTCTTTAATTACAAATTGCACTCTAATTTGGTTGGCCAAAAATGAAAATTAACAATTTTTACTATTATTATCGTTATTATATATAATTGATGTTTTATTTTCAATTATATAGTTATATAATGTTAATTAATAATAAAGAGTAGATTTGATTATTATTAATTTGAATTTTGACTATTATCTTTAATTTATTTTCAACAGTTGTTAGTTTTTAGAGATGAATATGGTGCAAGATATGAGGCATTTAGAAAGATTTTTAATTTTTCGAAAGTTTAGCTTTAAATAAATATATCGTAGATAATTAAGATGTTTAAATTTAAAAGAAGGATATAGGTTTAAATTTCTTTTGAATTACAGAATTGCCACTCGTTGTAATTTGCGTGGCCAAAAAAATAAGATAAAAAGATTATGTTTATTTTTTAGAAAGAACATTCTCCGAATTTGAATTAATGATAATTGAGTATCTTATTAGATTAAGGATTTTTATCGACCGTTTGGTGATCCCAAAAACTGAAAGTGAAAATTGATGCAGAGCTTTATATAAATATATCTAGATAATTAAGATTTTAATTTAAAAAGGATATAGTTAAATTTCTTTAATTACAAATTGCACTCTAATTTGGTTGGCCAAAAAATAAGATAAAAAATTATTATTTTTAAAAACATCTCGAATTTGATTAATGATATTGATATCTTATTTAATTAAGATTTTATCGACGTTTTTTGTCCCAAAACTGAAAGTGAAATTTTATGCAGAGCTTTATTCTCTCCATTTCGCACAGCAAAGTTGGTTGAGAATTACGGTTTAGGAAATTAAGAAGATGATTGTTGCTTTATTTTTGCCGACAATAATCGAAAATTTGATCAGGATATACGGCATGGAGCAAAGCCATGGGGTTGAGAAAAGTTTGAAACAGTGTGTTTTGGATTAACTCATTTCTTTTATTAACTTGACCATGAGAGAGATTATGAGTCCCATAAAAATAATTTTTTATTCATTAGATTGGCTAGAATTTTAATTTGGGTTGCTATTGTAACTCATGGTCAAATTTATGGTATCTGAAGAAAAAAGTTAAATTTATGGTATAATTAAAATAACATGTAAAATGGAGAGTGTTTCGATGGTTTGGCTTAAAGGATGAGATATAAAAATAAATATGAGCTATGGTTACTGGGCATTGTTTATTGTTTCTAGAATGCCAAATAGAGGCACATGTTATTTGGTTGGTTTCCGAAAATTTTTTAAAGTAGGTGAGTCTTTATTGAGCAAAATGTATAATTTGTCCCGTGTACTTTAGCTAAAAAATCTTGTGGCCTCCTATAATTTTGCGAATGACTTACTAGGACCTTATACTTTTTTATTTTATATTATTACATCCTGCACTAGGTTACCGTTGCACGCGTGAATTGTACTCGCCCTGAACTGAACTGGCAAAAAAGCTTTGATGTAGCAGTAATTGTCATAAACACACAACTCTAATTTTTATATATCCCAATAAAATAGCTTATTTGAGATAAAATAATAAAAAATTACAAATTACATAGTTCAAAAGAAAGGAGCCCACAGTTTCTGGCTTCTTTTTCCTCAAATAACAACACCAAGAAACAAAAATGGCATCTAAGGAACGAATTCTATAATTATTTCCTTCCTTGTTCTGCATAGAAATTTATATATACAAACCTAAAACATTCACCGATGCAGAAATACACCCATAAGAGATTGAAAGCTAAGAAATACAACACAGATCTACACACTTTGTTTAGCAATTTTGTATATTAACACCAAATAAGACTCAAAAAAAGAGGAAAAAAAAAAAATCCAAGTATAGAAAACCAAAACCGGCATTCTTCTCTACTGTTGCTGTTGTTCCTCCTGTTGCTTGAATTAGGAAGGCTCTGTCCTTCATCAGATTGATAGTGTATAGGATATGTTTCTCCTCTTTCTCTCTAACAATCACAATATACCTCAAAAATCCAAGTGTCTAGATCTGTTTTTATATTTTAGATATCAAGTCCAAAAATGAGAAAGAGAACTTAAAATCCAGAAAATAAAAGAGAAAAAAAAATAAAAATCACAATCTCAAAAAAGAGAAAGAGAACTCAAAACCCAAAAAATAAAAGAGAAAAACAAAACAAAAATCACAATCTCAAAAAAGAAAAAGAGAACTCAAAAATCAAAAAAGAAAAGAGAAAATCAAAACAAAAATCAGAACCCACAAAAGAACGAGTTGTTCTTAGAGAGAGAGTTATTGGATGAAGAATAATAAATAGAAACAAACACAAAATAATCTCTGAAAATGAAAAGCTAATTGGATTATTATTGAAAGTTAAAATTTTTTATTTATTTAAAATAAAAAGAAAAAGAAAAAGAAAAAGATAGAAGAATAGAAAAGTAGGCCACGTTGTATGAAGAACAATAAAATATATCTTCCAAACAATCTTAACATTATAGAATATAATAATTACCTTAAAACTCGTGAGAATTATCACATAAAAAAAATTATATTAGTTTTTCTTATTTTATTGCTTAGGATACTTCTATTGATTACCTTAAAATATATAAAAAAATTGAATATAATAATACATAAAAAAAAATGTAATCACAATTAAATATTAACAAGTACAAACAACATGTAAGACACATTTATAATAACTTAAGAAAAAAACAATTAAAAAGATTAACTATTTAATTAATTTTAAACATAAAGAAAGGGAAAGGAGATTTAGAGTTTAGAGTTTATATTATAAAAGAAAGAATGGCTATGAATGCTTTAATAAGATGTACAAATGATCATTTAGATAAAAAATTTAAAAGAGATTTAAAATTATTAATAAATAATTTTTTAGTCGAGTAGCAATTATATTTTTTTTATTTTTTTATTTTTTTAATCTCCATATATCATTTTTAGTAATATAAATGATTTATAAAAATTTTATATGAAACAGAAATCACGAATATAAATAATAAGTACAAATAACGAGCAACTCAGATATGTAATTTCTAATATATAATGTAAAAATAATTTGATAATTTACAATATAATTTATTATTATCAACAAAAATGGGACATATCTATTTATGATATAATTTATTATCTATTTATGACATATCTATCAATAATAAATGCCTTCCAAGAAAATTATAAGAGAGTTTTATAGAGAAGAAAATTAGTTGTGTTATTCTTTTTCTCTTTTGTTGCTCTCTATATACGGAGGATATTTGTAACTACTTCAAATTAGTTAAGTAGATAATCACTATCTCATGTGCACCAACCATATATAATTGCTTGAATGTTCTGATCCTTTTAAGGTATATTCTAGGTATTTATTTTATAAAATATATTTAGGTATTATCAAGAGTTCCACCAAAATGTTGGTTATTTATGTCCAATTAATATAGACTCGTAGTATTGTCCGAGCGAGAGTGAACTTCTTAGGTTCAGAAAATTATACAGATCTGGGTTAGAGCAACTCATTCAGGCTCGAAAGACTGCTAAAGTCTAAACTGGAATGAGCTACTTAACCTCGAAAGACTTCTAAAATCCGAACTGAAATGAGTTGTTTAAGCTCGAATGGGTAGACTGCTTAAGTTTCGAACTAGAATAAGTTGCTAGTTCGAAACAAAGTCTACTTAGGGCTTGCTTTATTTGGGTTGGTGCCTCTTTATTGCTTCTGGGCTCGGCTACACGTCATCAATTTCCTACCTTAAATCCATATTAGGCAAGTAAGATTATATTGATTGCGAAAAAAAAAAAAAATACTGATAATATATGTATAGTTATATATCGGCGCTAGCAGCGTCGAGTCGGAATTTTGCCTACGCTGAAGTCCATACTTAGGCAAGACTAAGATTATATTGATTGCGGAAAAAAAAAAAAATAACTGAATATATGTATAGTGTATATATATAATATATATATATTTATATAAAAGTGATTGTATGTTGGTTATGAAATTAAACTCCAAGCAGCAACTTTTATTTAAGAAAAAAGAACCGGATTCTTTGTATTTGGCGTAAGGCTAAATTGTAATTCTATGAACCCATAAAATATTAGAGTGGAAATTTGTATGTATTTGATGGTTTGTTTAGTGTCCGTTGAAAGGCAGGGTCTAGCATGAGGTGTATGTTGAATGAAGTGATTGTAATTGTTGAGAGGCTTATATATACATATATATATATTTATATAAATGATGTATTTGGTTATGAAATTAAACTCCACAGCAACTTTATTTAAGAAAAAAGAACCGGATTCTTTTTATTTGCTAGCTAAATTGTATTCTATGGGAACCATAATATTAGAGTTGAAATTTGTATGTATTGATGGTTTGTTTAGTGTCCTTGAAAGGCAGGGTCTACGATGAGTGGATGTTGAATGAAGTATTTAGGTATTGTTGAAGTCTATAGTGATACATATAGAGACACCAATAACATTAAGCTGCAAAATTATCAAACACACTCGATAATGGCTGTTGAAGTGTTTCCCATGTCAAACTCTGCTTTTGTTCCTTTTGTACAAGCTGATTTTATAAAATGCAGTTTTCTCCCTAAAAAAAAAAAAAAAGATAAAAGAAAAAGAAAATCAGAGTTTGAATCCCTCACCCTTACGTTGCAAGACGAACTATTAACCAGGGGCGAGCTCCATTGGGTCTGGGGGCCCGTGGCTTAAAAAAAAAATTCTTATGAAAATTACATTTTAATCATTTAAAATATAAAAGAAATTACACTTGGCCTCCTAAAAGTTTATAAAATTAATTAATTTTTATAAAAATGGGTATAATTTTTTTAAAAAAATTAATTAATCTTTATGAAATGCTAAAATTTAAAGTGGTTACCATTTCGTAAAATGTTACATTAACTATAAAAAGCTATTATAAAAGTTATGTTACCGAACGGTACAATTAATATAAATAGATTTTTAATTTGATCAAAATGTTAAAAACTAATTGAAAAGTTGCCGTAGATTTATTACAATAATTTATGAGACATGCTTTATTCCTCGTAGTTTAAAGGTTCTGAGTTTATTATGTATAGATTAGCATATATATAAATAAGAAAAACTAATATAATTTTCATCAACTTGTTGCAGCTCGAAGGAAAATCAAAATGATAGATGACAAAAGCTGATGCAGTTGTATTCCCAAATTGTTTTAAAATAATATGGTAGTTTCATGTGGAGCCTTTCTGCCACCAAAACAGAAAATGTGGGTCTAATGCCACCCATTAAGAAAGAATTGTGCTGCTAAGTCAAAGTTTATGTTTCAAAATTCAATTTTTATCGAGAGTCTATTCAGTAAAATTAATTGTTTTAGTAGCGTTTAGCTATTTGATAACTTTTTATACAACGCTATCAGCTAAACATTAATAGAGTTAACTTTTTATAAAACGTTACCTTAACGTCTAAAAGTTAGTACAAACACTATGTTATCGAATACTATAAAAAAAAAAACATTTGTTAAAACTACTGGTGACTAAAATGTTTTGATAAGATTGATTTAATTTAGTACCTTCATTGACTTCTTTGATTAAGCTTGTGAAAATATGTTTATGACTTTAGAAATAGAAAATGCTAGACTTAGGATCAGTGTAGCATTATTGTAGTGAACAGTAAAATTTAAATAATTTTTAAACGATGGTTGTATCCATGATTATGGAAATTCTTTGATTAGCCGAAAATAAAAGAGCCATCAGCAAAAGCTGAAACAATAGCTCATGTGGATGTTATTTTTACTAGAAGATTTTAAGACAATGTTCAAAAACCAAATAGATTTTTGTAGTAACATCTTGGTATTACACATTTAAAGGAATTCCGATAAGGTAGAGCCCCTTAAGATTTAAGGCAAGGTACTCGTAGCCCCTGCCTTCCCTGGCGCCGTGCTGCCCTCCTCTTATCATTATTATATATTCAAACCATTTCCCCCACCCACATCAACACCAGTAATTTCCCCTTCTTCCCCTTCATTTTATATATTCAAACCATTGCCCCTGCCACAATAATATCACTAATTATAAAAAGAAAAATTATAATTTAGTCCTTAAAGTTTGACCTAATTAATTGGGAAGCCTCTCTAATTTGATAAATGCATTAAAATGTCTTTATATAATTAATTTATTTAAGTTAAATATTGATTAATAAAAAGACAAAATACTCGAAATTATATGTATGTGTGTTAAAACAACCCTTTACTAACGAAATGAATAATAAATAATTTAAAGGATCAATAGTATAAGATGTTTTAAAGCATTTATCAAAATAGAAGGATTAAGTAATTAATTAGATAAAACTCAAAGAGTGAATAGTAATTCTCCATTTATGAAAATCAAGAATTGGCTCTCACAAGTCCTCGTCGAACTGGATAGGCGTGAATATTTGTTGGATCCATGAGAATTGAATTATTGATTTCACGAAAGGAGAGGAGTGCTAAATCTCACTATCTCAATACTTATTGGTAGGATGACCTATTATATTGTTATAAATAGAATAACAGTTTTCTTTTCTTTTTGGCTGTATTTGACATTAGCTTGCTTTTCTTTTGGTTGTGTTATAACTTTTAACTAACGTTTAAGGTTAAAAGTAATGTTTTATAAAAAATTAACCCATAAAATATTTAGCTTATAGCGTTTTACAAAAAATTATTCAAACAGATAGTTAAATACGAGTAAAACTTATTTTTTCTTCTATTAATTGTAATTATATTTTATTATTTCCATATAATTTAGAGTAATTTTCTTATATATTTACCCGTTAAAATTTTCAGTTTTGAATATTAATTGTAATAAATCATAATCATATATGGTAAGTCCAATATATTATTATATACACCATGAAAAGGAAACAGAGCAAAAGAAGGAGATGCAGAGTTCACGTGGTATAAAGTAAAAAACAAACAACTATTGTGTATCTTCTTCTTTAATTCACAACGTCAACGTGAAAAACCAAAGAACAATGGAACATTTAAAAGCTAATTCTAGTACCGGATTGACAAACTAATTAATTAGGTCAACCCTTCCTTAAAGCCGAGAAAAAGCAAGAATTTGTTCATGGGGCTGAGTACCATATTCTGCTATTTCTCTATTGACTTGATCTGATTTACCGGTCTTTTTCCCAGAAATACTCTGATTCTTTGATACTTGGAAATTCTGCGCCAAAGTCCTTAACTGAAACTTTTGAATTTTCCCAGTAGCCGTCTTCGGTAGTTCCGGCAAGAAAACCACCTTCTTGGGAACCATAAACCCAGGGAGATTTTTCCGGCAGTAAGCTATAATGTCATCTTCTTTGAGCTCATCAGTTTTACCATTTGCGTTCTTTTTAAGAGCAATAAAAGCACAAGGACTTTCTCCCCATACTGGGTGTGGCATTGCTACAACAGCAGCTTCCAGGATTCTTGTATGCCTGTAAAGTACAGATTCCAATTCTACACTGCTAATATTTTCGCCACCTGATATAATCACATCTTTTGATCTATCTTTGATTTCTAAGTACCCATCAGGATGGATAACTCCAACATCGCCTGTACAAAACCATCCATTCTTGAATGCCATAGAAGTAGCTGCTGGATCTTTATAATACCCTTTCATTATACTACTCCCTTTCAAAACTATCTCTCCCATTGTTTTTCCATCACGAGGAACACTCGCCATTGTTTGTAAATCTTTTACATCAACATCGGCAAGGGTTAGTACGCTCAGCCCTTGTCTTGACTTCAGTTTTGCTTGTTCCTGTACTGGAAGTTGGTTCCACTTTTCTTGCCACTCGCATACTAAAGCTGGTCCAGTAGCCTCCGTTAGCCCATATGCGTGCGTGACATGAAATCCAAGTGGTTCTATCTTTTCTAGAAGTGACGGTGGCGGTGGTGCTCCTCCGGTTAAAACTTCAACCGGAGAAGTTATTTGACGGCGCTCGTGTGGTTTTGCCTCAAGAATGATATTGAAAACGATAGGTGCACAGCACATGTGGGTAACTTTGTGGAGCGAAATGTTCCTGAACATGTCGTACGCGGTGATATTGCGCAGACAAACATTGGTTCCGCCGCGTGCAGCGATCCCCCAAGTGAAAGTCCAGCCGTTGCAATGGAACATAGGAAGAGACCAAAGATAAACAGGCTCATTTCCCATTTCCCAGCCGAGAATTAGGCTAAGAGTGCTCAGATAAGCTCCTCTATGGCTATAAACAACTCCTTTAGGCTCTGAAGTTGTGCCGGATGTGTAATTTAAGGCAATAGGATCCCATTCATCCTGAATGATTTCAGGCACATAATTAGGATTGCCTTTATGCAAAACCTCTTCATACTCCAACTCGCCTAGCCGGACACCAGTAGGTGAATCAATGTCATCAATCACGATGACTAACGGGAAATTAGATTCAGATGAAACATAATTCTCCTGTTGAGAGTCATCTATTAATAACCGGAGAGCCTCTCGTGCCAGAGGAACATACTGGTAATCCACAAAGAAAACTTTGGCTTCGGAGTGGCGAAGAATGGTGGCTATAGTCTTGCCATCTAGCCTGGTGTTGATGGTGTTCAGGACAGCTCCAGCCATGGGCACTGCAAAGTGCATTTCATTCATGGCCGGAATATTCGGAGCCAGAACAGACACCTGAACAAAAAAGGAACATTTTTTAGATATAAGAAAAACTTACAATTCTAATAATGAAGGCTCTGCTACCACATATAAGACCACAAAAAGTACTTACCACATCATTTTTTACGAGGTTCAAGGAGCCAAGAAAGGAGGCGAGGCGAAGGCAACGTTGATAGGTTTGCAGCCAAGTGAAACGGGTGCCTTCATAAATGATAGAGGTACGATTAGCATAAGATGAAGCTGCTCTCTTCAAGAAAGTTAATGGGGTAAGAGGAACATAGTTTGCTTCACATTTAGGAAGTTTATCCATTGTTTTAAGATTTTTTTATTTTTATTTTTGGTAAGAGGGAGAGGGAGAGGGAGAGGTATGTGCTGTGTCTGTATATATTTTGGATGTTAAAATGTTTGATGCAAAGGGTTTATATAGGAGTTAAGGCACAAAGTACACGAGTTGGGTGGGTGACAACAAACTAATTGAAAAATACTTGTCTCGGGTGCATACATCACATAAATTTACCTAATAATAATATTGCCTTCGTTTCTAAATATTTATTACATTTGAAAAAAATATTATATTCTGAAATTTGAGTCATATTTATAAATTTCATAAATAATAAATTATTTTTTATTTTTTATATATAATCGATAGTGATTATTTCACTTTTTGAACGATTTATTGTAATTTAAATAAATTAAAGATAATATAATTAATTTATTTAATGATTTATTATAAATTAAATGAATTTTTAGAGGACTGAAAACCCAAATATCAAAATATTAGGGACGGGGAGTAATCATAATAATAAATTTGGAATATTAACGGGAAATTGCCACGGAATTTGAACATAGACTATTGACTATTTGACTTTCTTTTTTGTTTTCCTTTATTTTTTGAACTATTTTTTCTAATAAATGAAAACGCCTGTAAGTTTTCACATCGCAGAATGGGGCTGCTTGACTCTGCCACCTCACTAAATTGTTGATGCAACCAAAAAAAAAAAAAAAAAGGAAGCGAGAAGAAGTCGAAGAGACAACTTTTGATTAAGGAATCTAATCTGTCGAGACGCAACAATATGAGTGAGATAAAAGAACTGTGTATGTTTGCGCATTAATCGTTGAATGTAGTGAAGCAATTGGTGAGAGTCCAAGTATTCCAAGATCAAACTGGTAAATTTATTGAAGTTCATATTTAGAAATTATATGATCTGAAAGACTGCTCTCTTCAAGAAAGTTAAATTTGAATATTAGAAACTCCGAAGACCAAATTGTTTATGATGGTGAAAAATAAGTACTTGTGAGGTTGGGCGTATAAGAAGAGACTAAGCACGATAGTAAATGCTGCTTCACATTTAGGAAGCCTTTATCCAAGTTAGTGGTTTTTTAGTATTTTCTTTTATTTTTTTACTCTTTGGTAGCTTTATCTAAGAGAGGTATTGTGGGGAGAGGTTGGACATTACCAAAGAGATAGAGAAAGAGAGGAATACTGTGCGATGAGAAGGAATGCAAATGGGCCAGAGATCAGAGGCAACCCGAAGATTGTGGTAACTAGTAAACAGTGAAATAATGATATGAGTGTCTATTGATTAAAATGTATAATTGCAGTGTGAAAGAGTTGGTTTTGCTTTATCCTTATAAATGAGCCAGAAGTTAAAAGGGTCTATCAAAAGTGTTAGCAGTTGCAAAGATAGATTATATGAAAATTCGGTTGATATATATTAATTCCCAAGAAACCCCTAAATGATGTTCCCGAACTAAAATATCTAAAAACTAAATTATAATCGTAAAAAAATGGATCAAAATATTTTATCATTGAAATTCTTTCATTACAAGTGGGGTTGCGGAAATCAAACCTCTAAGCACACTTTTAAGTGTGAATAAATTCATTAATACCATAACATCTAGAATATAAATAAAGAGTAATTGCCTTTGCGTTTCTAAATATTTATAAAATTTGAAAAAATAAGAATAATAATTAATCCCATTCTGCCAAATTATTGAGGTCAATTTATTTATTTAAATTTTTCATAATATAAGAATAAATACTAATTTAGTTCTTTTCCTTAAGTGGAGCTGATATCTATTTTATATCTGACTATATAGTGAGAATTATCTTTCATCTATTTTGTGTCACAATTTGTTGCTATCTAAGAATATATTATTTTAAATAGTGTTAAGTAATTTAAATAAAACGGTATTCATAAGGAGGCGAATGAATATAATTCCAACAAGTTTTTTCCAGCCTTACCCATCTCAATATGTTTATATAAATTACGAGATGAACTTTTTAGGATGACTTATGAGTGAAATAACCCCATAATAATCTATATTATTTAAATTAGGAACGACCTGTTCTGGAAATATTAATCATTATATCAACAACTAAGAATTTTTTTGCGTAAAATAAATACAAATGAAATATTTCCACGATTATATAATTTAATAATATAACAAGATTAATATGTATTCTTATGATTATACCAAAAATTAATAGGACCCTTTTTTTATACTTTTTAATTGTGTCATCCTCTTAATAACTAGTTATCTAACCGAATCAAATATTTTTTTTTCTAACCTTAACAAATATGAGAACGACAAACTAGATAAAAGGTTATCAAACAGTCGCAGTAAAGCCAAATTGGATTATACTGTGAAGAATAAATAAACTGCAATTTGACAAAATGAACTTGCCAATTAACACTCCACCTGAATGTGGGTTAATTTGTATTGCAAAAATCCAAAAAAAAAAAGATAAAACAAATTCTTCAAACATAAATGAGAAGAGTAAATATATAAATTTAAAACCAAGATTTAAGAAGCATCCATAAGTGTATGCTCTATTTGGTTTGGTTAAAATAATAGAAAAAGAGCAATAAAATTATTTTAAAAAAAAAAAAAAAAATCCCAATGAAAATAAAAAATAGAAGCACCATTGGCCATTGGGTTTGTTTGGTTGTGTCCACACGTGAGGTACAATTATGTATAGGGTCCCCACACTTCAATTAATTTGACTCTCATATCCCTGTTTATTTAAACAAAAACACCCAGTAATATCGTATTAGGAATAGTTTATTATCTCTTTTACATAATATTTATCGTATTTCAGAAAATAGTTTATTTTAAAATACATATTACATTTGTAATTTTAAAGAGTAATAAATCTTTTTTTTTCATGTTTACCATTGCATATAACTAATAATTATTATTTAAATTTAATGATTTTCTTAGAAAATTAATATTAAATTAAAGGTAATATAGTCAATTTATTTAATAATAGAAAATAAAATTAATATTAAATTAAAGGTAATATAGTCAATTTATTTAATAATTTATTATAATTTAGACAAATTTAATAATTTTCTTAAAGGACGTGAAATTCTAAATATGAAAAGTATTATAAAACAGAAGAGTATTATAGAACGGAGGATTTTTATTCACAGCTATACAATATGTAGCTATCCTCTAAAAAATAATAAATTTAGCCGATTGGTTTAAACAATGGCCGCGAAATTAGGAGCGGCTTGCTCCCTTAATTTAAAATATCTTACAAAAATTTTACATTTTATATATAAAATAATAAAATTTTCAATTTTACCCTTTGTAATTTTATAAAATTTTTTTCGCTCATCTTAAATAGTTCAAATATCTTATTAGCTTAGTTTTATTTTTTTTTTTTTAGAAATATAATTTATTAATAATAAAATCAAGTATTATAAGTACTCAATTAAACCAGACATAGAACTTATTATCATAATTAATAACGCAGACATAGAACTTTATTATCATTAATTAAATAGAATAGAACTTATTATCATAATTAATAGAAAGTCCGTTGATCCTACAACAACAAAAGAATTATCTATATTCTTTTGAATAATAAAACTAAAACTAAAAGAAATAATATTGGATTTTTCCACTTGAAGATAGCCTTGACCAATATAAATCTTCATAATAGCAACTGATCCTTTAATTGATTTGGACAACAAATAACTTTTTCGGATCTTCTATACTTGGAATTGTTTTTCCAAAAGCTTGTTGTGTGTGACATACACGGATGAGTCTAAGCCACTATGCGTTAATAACATCAATAGAGGAATAGGTCACACTGTCAGGCTCCATTGATCGAAAATATATATATCAGTAAAATAATATCTAAATTCTCCAACCAAATAAAATCAAATATCATACTTTTTAAGAATAAACCTTCACAAAGAAGAATTAAAGTTATTCAATGTCACTCAAAATTGTAAGTTCAAATGCTTAATAACTTATTCACAAATTTTATGGTACCATAGAATTAAAGTTAAAAAATTCACGAGTGAATTTATATTCCGCTTAACTTAAATTCCACAACTATAACGTGGCTATGTATATTACGTATAACATAGCCTAAAAATGAGAAAAATATGTTATTCATTTATATTTCGAGTCATAATAGTATCTCTTGGTCAAACAATAACTCAATTTTAACACCTTGTCTTAGATTGCGTATAGTTAATTATAACTTGAACTCTATAACCATTTAATATGGCTCTATATTTTAGGTGTAACATGACTCGTAACGAGAACCGGGTGGTAGTACCTTTATTCTATAATACTTATCACATTTATAATTTCATGTTTCTTAAATAAGAAAATTATTAAATTTGTCTAAATTACAATAAATTATTGAGTAAATTGACTATATATTATTGAGTTAAATTGACTATATTACCCTTAATTTAATACTAATTCTTTAAGAAAATCAATTAAATTGAGTAATAATTATTACTCATATACAAAAAGATTTCATTAAAAATTATTAAATTTGTCTAAATTACAATAAATTATTGAGTAAATTGACTATATTACCCTTAATTTAATACTAATTCTTTAAGAAAATCATTAAATTGGAGTAATAATTATTACTCATATACAAAAAGATTCATTACTCCTTGAAACCACAAATGTGATAAGTATTTTGAAACAAATTATTTTTTCAACTGTGACAAGTATTATAGAACGGAGGTAGTATTTGTTTATATGTGGAGTCATAACATTGTCTTTCTTGATTTTGCTGGAAGAGAAGACTAAATATTACTAAACTTTAACCATTTTTCTTAGGTTGCATATATGAAAAGTGTAGGAGAGTAACTAACCATTTAGCCAGTAATTATTATTATGTTTCAAAATAGAACGAAATCGAAATTGGCGGTTTCAAAACTGTTTTAAAGCTACCTAAAAACAATTGAGTTATGATTCTACTTTTCTTATAACTGAAATCAATGATTCTAAAATCATGATTATGTCTTAGAGTATTTGCAGGTTGGAATATCAAAACTAAATTACTAAATTTCTTTTGAAAAATAAAAAATAGAAAAATTATGATTTTATTATAATTTATACTTTTGAAAAAAAATAAATATAATTTGATGGCCATACTTTTCAATATAGTAATATAGTAAAATAAATATTTTTATTAATATTAAATATAGTAAAATAAAAAAAATAGTAAAATACATCGATAATCAAGTACAATCTACATACTTTTCGTAATGATGGCCATTTTTATTAATATTTTTTAGATTCTGTATCTGTCATTGACATCTCATTCTTAAATTTGATGAATAAGTTTGTTGATGATAACAAATTCCATTGTTAAAATTCAATGAAATCCAATAGCAAGTTTGTAATAAAATTAATCAAAAATTTTAAAATCTAAAATGAATATTCGCAATGAATTATAATGCATCACTAATTACGGCAAATATAATGTACAAACAAAACTATCAAACACTATTTTCCATTTGCAATAAATATTTACAGTAATTAGAATATTTCAAGAATTACTTTTTATAATTGATTGCAAATTCATTACCTAAAATATAAAAACAATTGTTCAAAAATATTCCCCATTAATGTGCAGTGTATTGAGCTGTGGCTGCCCTTTTTCATCAATACGAAATACACCATCATTCTGAATTGTCCAATCACATGGATTGCATTGCATTCTTGCTTGATATGCCCAAAATACTCCATGACTACTATCATTTAGATGAACATAGCACCAAGCTAATGGAAACATTATATCATATAAATGCCACGATATGTTTTCACTCGGTCTCATTATATGAAGATTTTGATCATACTTTTCTGTATCACACATAATCTCCACATTATGATTTGCATTATTTACAAGTCTCACTTCTATTTTTGGAAAAATTAAATTCATAATTTGTTCTATCATAGAAGACTCAACAGTTGATAATGATAGAAGAAATACTATGCAAAACATGCATTTCGAATCATTCCTTCTCAAGATATTCATGATGATAATCGCGATAGAAATACTAGAATGATAATAATCACAACGCTTAATAGAAATTAATGTAAGGGTGAAGCCAAGAATTTGAACTAAGAGGATCAATTTTTGAGTACCTATATCAAGAGGGGCAAAGAGTTGAAGGAAAAGGGAATCCCTTCTTTTCCCTTCTCTTCAACCTTGGTTTTGCCCCTTTGATTAAGGTGATGATTCTGAAAATGAAACAACCTTGATATTCTCAATTGCAAAATTTCTTAAATAATGAAATGCTTGAAGATAATTAAAGTAAATTTTTATTTTTAGTTGTTTTCTGTTGTTATGATTGTTAATTGTTTACAAATGAAATGATTTTAATTAGTTAGTTGTAAAAAATAATAAATTTTGACCTCACAAATTTCAATTATTTTAACCAATGAAATTTATGGTAGATAATTAGTTTTAAAACATAAATTATTAATAATAGGGTTAAATATATCAATTCCTTTTGCTAAATTAATTCTCCGTCCAGAAAAATATATTTTTTAAGTGTATAACATACCTATCTCAATTTGTTTGTTTGGATATTGATTTAAAACTACTTTACTTATATTAAGAATGATATTAAAATCTTTCTTCTATTCATTACTATGGTTAACTAATAATTGATTTTTTTTTTTTTTTTATAAAAGAGCTATAGCTTTCTGAATAGATCTTACTATTATTTTCAAACGATAAAGATGTTTGGCTCAAGTTGAACCCGACTCAACTAGAATCTTGATAGATAAAATATCTAGAATGTCTTTAATAATTTTTTATTGGTTAGACGAGATATATTGAATTTGAATTTGAAACTTACACTCTCTTTTCTACTTTAAAAAAGGAAATCAGATTAAAACTTTAATTAACGGAGAGAAAAAGAAATTTTAAATTTAAATAATTTACATTCTCTCTCCTAATTTAATAACGACTATTATTTCATGGAAGCTATAATTATTAAACTGCATATAGGAAAAATGTAGGAGAGTAACTAACCATTTAGCTAGTAATTATTATTATGTTTCAAAATAGAACAAAATTAAAATCGGCGGCTTTAAAACCGTTTTAAGCTGTCTAAACCAATTCAGTTATGATTCTATTTTTCTAATAATTAAAAACAACGATTCCGAAATCATGTCTATGTCTAGAGTATTTGCAGCCAAGTGTTGTAACTTCAAAACTAAATTACTAAATTTCTCTTTCATGTAGGATTCTAAGAAGAACCAAGTATCTTTCCCTAGATGTAAAATTTTATTAATCTATAGTCAATGCATATATATTTATATCATGAAATAAATAGAAAATAGAAATAAATTATTCCAATTGTATGTAAGAAATTAAAAGGAAATAGTCAACAATTATCAACATAGTACATCCTAATCTATAATAGTCAAGGTTTTCAAACTTAACTAATAAAAAGTTAGAATATGACTTTTTTTTTTTTCTTTTTTTTTTAATCTCAACTATCCAAATAAATCTGTCTTCGTACGTTAACTTGAATTAAAGTGATTTGAAATAAGTTGACTTGTATTTATTAAAACAAAATATATATATATATATATATATAATGCAAAATACACGGCAAAACTACTGTAATTTCGTACTCTTCTCATTTGACCAAATAAAACAAATTGAGGCTGATGATCGTATATTCTTAGTCTTACCATAAATTATTGTTTGTTTGTCAGTATTGTTTGTCTTTAATCTCCTTGTTCAAATGAAAGACTGGATTTATTACCATATGAAGAAATTGATTTATTGAATTATATATTATTAGACTTATCAGATTCACGACAGATTGATCCAAATTTAACTCGAAATATAATTTGAATTTGCCAATTAGATGTGATTCAGTTGATTTTCTCATATTTTATAGAGGATATAAAGAGTGAAGAGTCTCGAACTTGAGTTATCTCTACACAAAAATTATCACTAATTTGGTGAATATTATTTAAAGAGCAGGGTTATTAGTGTAATCCGCAATACTATTCTAGTCCATTGAACTTCTCATGAATTAAAAAATAATATAATTTGAATTAAAGATAATAAATGAATTTGAAATTATTTGACTAAAATGATAGTAAAATGCAGGAGAGCAGTTGTAATATGGGAGGTTACAGCTATTTTATGTAAACTCAAACTTTGAGCAGTTAATAAAAGTATACTTAATATAATTTGTACAAAATTAAATATAATTAGGGTAAGCATTCAATTTAACCAAACCAAGTCAGCTCGGTTAATTTGACCAAATATCTTTTTATAATCACCGAATTTAAAATCAAAAATAATAAAAGAATTGAATAAACCAAATCAAATCTATTTCAAACTGAATCTATTATTTCTAGCGTAAAAATAAATTCAATTAATTATATAATAAACAAACTGGAATAAAGAATCAGTTTTCTTTGGCCGAATAAATTGGTAACTGAATTCTTAAAGCCTCTAATTAAACGAAATCAAAATGGATAAGTTCAATTCTGTTTTCAGTTAGAAACTGGTTATTGCTCAATCCAAAATATAATAAAATATATTGTGAACATGTGGTTTCTTTTTACATTTTCTTTTTAATACATTTCCTTTTGTTTTCCAAAAATACTAATTCAACGAATAATTCTTTTTTTTTTTTTTCTTTTTTGAAATTGGGATGAAGATCAATAAGAATCTAAGTCTTGTTGAATGCAGATGGAATAGCACTGAAATTGTGGAGCAATGACTTAGAAGAATGGACCAGAAGGAAGTTGCATGGGAATGAGAATATTAGTGTGTTGGACCTTGAAAATTTGTTTGGAAACAATGATGGGGAAATAACATATAAGTGTGAGTGTAATTTCCAAGAGCTTCAGATGACATCACAACTTTTCCTTGATGAGAATACTTAATTCTTCAACAAGAAAAATGAAAGCGAGAACTTTCCTTGCCCTTATCACGTGCCGAGTTCATTCTAGAGCATGTCCGTTATTCTCACATACCACTTCTCTCCCTTTCTCCAGGGCCATATACTCCCATCTCTCCTTAGTTGATACGCACATTTTCTAATTCTTGAAAATTAAAAAAAAAAATTAATTATTTTAGTTAAAAATATAAATTTACATGTATTTTTTCTATTATATTTTTGTTTTAATATTGAATATACTCATTAATCTATTATTACTTTTTACATGTATCAATATTAATTATTTAAGATCGGTTAATATATGTATTAAAATTGGCTAAACTTAGTAGACACTCACATTTCCAATTTTTAAAGTTACTTTGAATAGATAATACCATTAGAAAATAAAGAGTAATTGATAAAAATAAGAAAGTTAGTTTTAACAACCAATATATATTAAATTTGAGTATAATAGAGCTGGGTCAACAAGTTGATTCTATCTTTTAGTTAGGGTCATTGGTGTCCTTTCACAAAAATTTAATATCTGAAAGTACAAAAAGTGGACAAAAGGGGATAGTATGTATCTTAAAAAATACAAAAGTAAAATAGTTATTTTTGGATAAATCATAGAAGTACAATTATAATTTTTTCTATATATAAAAGTAGAAGTACGAGGAAATATTAGAATTTTTAGAAATAATCCTACTAAGTTTATGGATTGATAAAAATATTTGATTATAAGTTAAAAGATTGTAAATGGTTAATCAAAAATATATTAATTTTAAAATATATATATATTAATATTTGATTATACTCTCTTTCTCTTAAATTTTATAGTTTTTTTTCACAAATTAAGAAAATGATTGAATTATCTCATTTTCAGAAAAAAAATAAGAATAATTAACCAAATTACTCTTTAATTAATGCTCATTTAATTAAAAAATTTAATGCAGATATCAAGACAAATATAAAGTCAAAAATAAAGTAATTAATGCTACTTTGATTTTAAATATAGTAGAATGGAGAGAGTAATTAGGTAGAAAATGGAGAGAGTAATATATATATTATATATATATATATATATATATATATATATATATATATATATATATATAATTATATATATATATATGAATTTAAAAAAATTGACTAAATGAATAGATTGACATTCCGAAATTTTCTTTTTTAAAAAAAAGTATACATGAACAACATTCAATTTTTAATTTGATTCATGAAAATTTCATCTATTTATATATGAATTTAAAAAATTGACTAAATGAATAGATTGACATTCGAATTTTTTTTTTAAAAAAAAGTATAATGACACATTCAATTTTTATTTTGATTCATTGAAAATTTCATCTATTATACTTTAAATTTCAAAATTATTTTGAATACTCCAATTTTTTTGAGAAATTGAATACTCTAATCAGTAAATTAAATTGATTAAACACGCATTAAATAGTTAAAATTTATTAAAAGATATAATGACCACATATCAAACCAGTAATTTGAATATATAAGATAAAAATTTTAAAAATTATTATTGGTAGTGTAATAATATGTGAAATATTGTTAAATTCAAAGCTAAGATTTAAAAGGTATATTTATATGTTTGGCCAATTTAAAAGTAATTAAACCTTATTTTTTCTGTTTATACTATGTGTAAAGGATATTATACAATTTATATTATTGACATGGGTTACAATATTATCAAACTCTACTAAAAGGAGCAAGAATACATATCAACAAGGTGTTGATTGGGTGATAAGTGACCTAAATCCTCGTAAAAGTGAGAAAATATAAATTTGATTTTCAAAAAAATGCATTTTACTGGGAGGATGAAAAACCTTTAGGCCGAATTATACCAGGAACCAGTACAGGCGCCAAATAATTTGAGATTTGATGTTGTCCTATATAACTAATAGATGGCACGAATAGAAACCATCATCAATAGGTACTTTTCTCTAAAATTTAAAGTTGCGATAAAGATTTTTTAGTAAAATACAAGAACGAACTTACACACTTGGCTATATATAATTTAGTATATATTTAGGGTATTTATGATTACAATATATTCAAGTTTGAGTACCTCTCCTATTAGCTATAAAATAAAAACAGAAATTTGTATATGAATTTAATTTTCTCATTTTAATATAATGTCAGTACAATCTATGCTTGAAAACTAGTATAATTTTCTTAAGTTATTAAGTGTGAATTACTCATATAATCTGTAGCATAGATTGTACATCAATGAAGATCTATATTACTCCCACTAGGGGTGGCTAAAATCCAGTTTTCGGAACCAGAATTGTCGGTTCCGAATCGATCCGAACCAAAATCGGTCTGAACCGGTTTGATTTTGATTCCACCAGTTTTGGAACCGTGAACCTGCGGTTCTCAAAACCAATCGGAACCGGCAGTTCCAGTTCCGGTTGGAATCGTCCAGAACTGGTCGGAACCGTCCGCAATCGGTCGGAACTGTCCCGAACCGATCGGAGAACCGGCCAGAACTGTCGGTTTTGGTACCCTTGAGAAACCGTAACCGGAATTATTCGATTCTAAACCGTAACCGAAATCATTAATTTTCGATTCGGTTTCGGTTCTAAAAAATTTGAAACCAAAACTGACGGTTCCGAAACCGTGGCCATGTCTGACTCCCACCAAATTCTTTTCACAAAAATGGAAGGACAAAATTTAAACATTTGATTAGACTGTTAAGTTGCCATTAATTAGCAGAAAATCAGGTCAGATTTTGATGTAATCCATTATTTAACTATAGATGTAGGTCATTAAATGTGTTAATGGAAATAAGTTGGCATGAAATATTTAATTTTCTTTACAAACACTCAATTAACATAATTTTGGAGTAAAATACAAAAGGTTTGACAAAAAAATCCTAACGAAAATTTAAAAGTGGCTAACTCTATCAAAATGAGAATCATGTGTAGAAAAACATATACAAATGTGAGCCAAAATGGTAAGATTTGCAATTAGGTGGATCGATAAACTAAGAGTTGTGATGAAATTGGATGATCTCATGACAATAACACCGCCTAAAATGAAATAAAACCAAACAAGGAAGAGCAGCCATTCAAGTCAATCACGAGAACTTCTCTCCGACAAAATTCATAATGCTTTTCCCTTTGGCATTAACCAAATACACAACGTTTGCTACTTACAATTAGGTCAGTGCTTTCTGATACCTAAAAAATGTTTAAGCATAATTAAAAGATCACATAATACATAAGAAAAGAATATACCTAATTATTAATTGTTTCTCCAATTACCCACTCACAAATCTACATCATAAATTTGTTTTTTTATCTTTCTAAGAAAAGATTTATCATGAATCAGAATAAATAGGGTGTAAATGAGAATATTGATGTCTCTATACTAAAAAAGAAAAGAGTCTATGTTAAATGGCATAACTTGATTTACGTAAGTGCGGTTTGAGGTATTGATTTACATAATTGAAAGTAATTAATTAGGTTTAGGATGAAATCTAGAAATCAATTATTGATACAATTTGAGTAATGGTAGCAAATAACTGAATTTAGCGGTTCTTCATATAAAATTATTGACTCTAAAAATATAATAATATTGAGAAGATAAAAATTGTTTCAAGCATTGCCAGAATCAGAAGCACCCGTAGTTTCAAGGAGAGGAAAACCAAACATAGAATGAATAATAAATATAGAAAACAATGAATATAAAAATAATATAAAGGTTTTTTTAGCTTTATATTATATATGTGATAGAATTTAGAAAACATAATTGCAAAAAATAAATATTAAAATAAAAAAATAATATAAAAATGCAAATTCAAGTACACAATTTTAATTAAAAAAATAAATTATTTAAAAATTATTTTAGTGAATATAGAAGAACTCCCACACCTAACATTATTTTAAAAAGAAAAATCAGAAAAATTAGAAAAAAAATATGTAGTGTTTGTGTGGTTTCCAAAAGAATTTGGATTTCACAAAATTCAAAAGAAAAGATCAAGTGGGGTCCACTCTACTTTTGGTGATGTGGTCATAGCGTGGAATGCGTGGACATTGGACAAGAAAGGAGACATGTATTCAATATACTGGTCCCACGTGTCACGCTAGCAAGTCATGAATCTCATGGTGGCGCGCTATTTTACATGCCCAACCATAAAGTAGTCAATGCGGATTTCCTGTTTCAAAAGTGACCTTTTGTTCCTCTTTTGTCTTTTTTTGTTTTGTTTTTTTTTTTTTTTTAAACAGTTGTGGTGTAGAAAGGAGAGTGAGATTTGAGTTCACATACTATTTTTCAAGAACAGTTTAAAATATCTTTTGAATTGATCAGATCATGCTTGTGTGGTTCATATATAACAACCTTTTAACAATTAAGGCTATACGCATTCAGATGACTACCTAACTGGCAATTGACAAGATATTTATAGGAGTATCATAAAAATATACAAAGTACATGAAAAATTATTATTTTGTTCAATTATTTTGTCAAAATTAATTAATTTATTCCTACTATTTTTAAAAATATACTAAATTTTATCTTTATTTTGCATTTGTTACACTACTTTGGCCGAAGTCTGCCTTCAACGATCACTTTAAGGAGATGTCCGCTTAAGCCAATTATGGAAGACAAATAAGTCTTTTAGTTACAAGATTAAGAAATGTCCTTAGAGATTCAACCTTTCTACTTGATGGCTTCAACGCAAAATCTAACCAAATTACCAGGCTTAATGTAAAATATTATAGTAATCTTTTAATTGGAAAACACTTTATTTTGTCATTGAAGAATGTCAATTCTCCATGTCAAGCGATAGGCAATCAAGCTCTTTCTTTATTATTATTTAATTTATGCTTCACTCGATATCTCAAATTTACTTTGAAGATGAGTATCAAATGCATGCATCTTAATCGATGTAAGTAGAGAATCACTATCGGTAATAAATCAAGAAACAAATTAGGAAGTCCCTTCACTCGCCCACCCAAGGGTCATAGTTATTTGGCTTCTAATGCAAGAAGTGTTTCGATCAATCTTTCATTTTGTAGCTTTTCCTTTATCCAAAAATCAAAGTACACCTAATAGGATGTGATGAAGGAAAAAGGAAGTCACTAGTCATCAATTTTTTGAAATTTTTTACGTGTATACTTGTAATATATATTACTTTTTAAAAGGGTAAATATCACGTTCAACTTCAACCACCAGATGAATTGACCACTTTGGATCAAACCAATTTCATCCCATACTGGATTGGCAAGACCCGCACAGTTTTGTCCCGCAGGTAAAATGGGGAACTTCCTAAGAGGTCACCCATCATTGGATTTTCCATTAAGCAAGTATGCTTAACCCTAAAGTTCTTTTAACTCTTCAAGCCATTCTACCAAAAGGTGCTTCTAATGATTAGTTTCCTCACTTTCGATATATGATTTGATTTATTCATGTGTCCAGCATTCTACTATCCATAGCTAGCATGTCATCCTATAAGCTAGCCAGGAGCTTTGCTCTGCACGCCCTCTTAGGATCGCTTTTCCAAATCGGGATGTCACAGGAAACTATTAAATATACCTCAAACATTGCGTCCTGGAATAATTTCACCCTAAATCCAACTTAATCCTTCAAGCATCCCAACTGAAACTCTTTGTCACAATTATACAATAATTCAAAAATTGGTCAAAATTAGTGAATAAAATATATTAGATGTGGGTCCTATAGCTTCTACTTGAGTTAAGTTAATCCAAAGAATGAGTTGGCTAAATTATATAAAATACCCCAAACTTTAGCGATTATAACAATTGCACCCAAAACAACCTTAATCACTTAGATACTCCAATTTTAATCTTTTATTACAACTGTACCTTGAATTCAAATTGTAGCAAATATAGAGTTATAATTACTTCATAAATTCAAATTATGGGTCAAATTCAATTACAATTTTACCTTAGATTCAAATTTTATCTTATTTTAATAGAGCAAACTCTAAATTACTAGAAAAAATGAGAGATGAATTCGGAAAAAAGTAAATTATGGCAAATATATTATCATAATTAAACTCTAAATTCAAATTTTCATTTCATTTTGATGTGTAAATCCTAAATTACTCGAGAAAACATGGTGTACCACAAAACAACCTTAAACTTCTAAACATCCAAATTCAAATTATGACAAAATTATTAAATAAAAAATAGAAACTATGAGTATTTTGCTTTATTTTGAATTCATTGCAGAGTATTTTGCTTTATTATGAACTTATCTCCTTCTACTTATTTCTTCTCTAGTAATCTAGGGTTGCCCTATTAAAATAAGATAAAATTTAAATTTAGGATGAAATTGTAATTAAATGTAACCTCTAATTTGTATTCAAGGTGCAATTATGACAGTATATTTGCCATAATTTGAATTCGAGGTACATTTGTGATAATAAGTTAAAATTAGGGTATCGAACGATTAAAGTCGTTTTGGAGTACAATTGTTACAAGCAACAAAATTTAGGGTGTTCATAATTTTGTCAACCTATTCGTTGTGCCTGAGGAATAAGTTGGATTTATGGTGTAATTGCTAAAAGACGTAAAGTTTGGGGTATATTATCTTTATATTTTGTCAAAATTAACTTGCTTGTCTTTATATTTTTTATAATTTTTGACGGAAGGACAAAATAGTATAACAAATGCAAAACATAGAGAAAAGTTTATAGATTAGTGTATTTTGACAAAATTATTTGAACAATATTAATGTTTCCAAAATATATTCTTGTATTTCTATTGAACAGAAATTTTTTATACATTTTTTTATTTAACTCATTATTTCGATTTCATAGTTTCGTAAGTGCTTTTTTAAATCTATAATTTTACAAAAGTCATCCATTAAATTTACATGTATCCTATTTTCACTTTCTACGAGTGAAGACATGGGTTTCTGAATGCTATTTCATAAATAATTTATTTAAATATTGTAAATAACATGAGTTTTAAAACAATTGACTCTTTAGATTAACACAATATATAATTTGCAAATAAATAAATTAAACTACTATTAATATGAATGTTAGGTTTTCTTGTAATTAGTTAAATAGTACTAAAAGATGATTTTCTGTGTGCTGGGGCTACAATTTAGACTCCTAGACTAGGGGTGGCCATATTACGGTTTTCAAAACTGGAATCGTTGGTTCCGAACTGGTGGGAATCGAAACCGGTCCGAACTGAAATCGGAATTGGTGGCCTACGGTTCAGTTCTGGTTTCAGTATTTTTGGAACCGTGAACTAGCGATTCGAAAAACCGACTGGAATCGTTCAGAACCAATCGTTTTTCTAGTCGATTAGAACCGACGGTTTGAACCGGTGGTTCCAAGTAGATTTTGAATTTTATGTCAAACAGCTAGAACCAGCAGTTCTAGTAGCTTTTTTTTTTTATTATTCTTCAAATAGTTTTGTGAAATTTTCAAATTATCCCTCCAAGGGATGTCCTAACTCATTGGAATTCAACATATGAATTATTAAACGAGTCTTCTTCATATAAAGAATTATTGTGCATTTTTATTACTAACAATATTGAAGAAATTAATTTATATCTACAAAATTGGGAGATTTGTGCAAAAATTTTGGTTTTTATTATTCCTTCAAATAGTTTTGTGAAATTTCAAATTATCCTTCCAAGGGATTGTCCTTAACTCATTGGAATTTCAACATATGAATTATTAAACGGAGTCTTTCTTCTATAAAAGAATTAATTGGTGTGCATTTTTAACTAACAATATTGAAGAAATTAATTTATATCTACAAAATTGGGAGATTTGTGCAAAAATTTTGGATATTTTAAAATTTTTTAATGATGCTACATATAAAGTTAGTGTGATTTATTATCCCACATCTCAAGCGCACTTCAAGTATTTGAAAATGATTACAAAATTATTTTTTATCAATGAAAAAAATGGTTATCTTATTTTAAAAATAAACCATCCTTTTTTTCTTAGTGCTTGTATATTTAAAAATAAAAATTTGAAATTTTATCTGAATATTTGACTTATTATGAAATATTAGACTTATTATGAAATATTAAATCTTGATATAAAAGATAGTGTTAATATAAATGTAGTATTGCATGACGTTAGAAAAAAATATTATAGAATTATATACTGAATTTGTTGAATATTCTAGTTCATCGACTTTTTCTAATTCTTCTCAATTTAATAATCAATTATTCCCAATTGAAAAGGTAAGTGTTGGTATTGCTAAATGTATATTATTACAAAGATAAAAAAGACTTAGGGGATCCGGTTCTTTTCTCGAACTTGATAATTATCTTATCACTTCTTTTCGACTTTGGTGATAGTTTTGCAGATAATAATTTCCTAATTCTATATTGCTAGAGTCGTCCACCAATACATTCCCAACTCTTTCACTAATTGCAAACAAGTTTTAGCATTTTCGGTCTCCACTGCTGCGGTTGAATAAGCTTTTAGTCAAGGCCGAACTAAGAGCACTAAAGGCCGAACTAAGTGCATTTCTAGTATGACACCCGATTCACTAAAAGCACAATCACGTGTGGATGTTTAGAGCAAGGCCAAATTAAGAGCACAAGAGAATATCAAAGAAAATGAAGATTTATATGATCTTTACGATGGGTCCTCAACGAGAACATCAACCGGGAAGTAGCGACTAAAGTAAAATGGGTGAAATTGGTACAAGGTAAATAAGAATAAGAACTACGTGGTCTTTGATCCTCTAAACCTAACAGAGCATACTTCAGGCAACTTAATTTTTGAAACAAAAAAAATTAAGTTTTATATGATCTTTACGATGGGTCCTCAACGAGAACATCAACCGGGAAGTAGCGACTAAAGTAAAATGGGTGAAATTGGTACAAGGTAAATAAGAACTACGTGGTCTTTGATTCCTCTAAACCTAAGAGCATACTTAGGCAACTTAATTTTTGAAAAAAAAAATTAAGTTCATGCTTCTTTTTTTTTTTTTAGAAGTTCCAACTTTTTTAAACAAAAAAAATTAAGTTGAAGACTTTTTTTAAAAAAAAATTAAGTTTAAGTCTTTTTTTTTAAAAAAAATTAAGTTCAAGCATTTGTTAATTTTTTAAAGGTATTTTTTTTTTATAAATTATTTCACAAATTTTTAAATTTTAAATTTTGAAGAAAAAATATTCTCTACTTTTTTTACTTTATAATTATGCGATTTGCCAGAAAATCAGTCGGAAAATCGGCCGGAACCTTCGATTCTGAAACTATTAAGGAACCGAAACCAGAACCGTAACCATTTGATTTCAAATCGTAACCGAAACCGTCAATTTTTAGTTCAATTCCGATTTCAAATTTTTTGAAACCGGAACTATAGCCACCCCAACTCTGGACTTAAAAGTTAGAGTTTCTAGATTTTGGGACTTCAACTACAAAATAACGGTCAAATATTGATGGTCTATTTAATTCAGTAGTTGCAGTCAGCTACCGGTTGTTGATAACAACCGTTGGAAGATACATCTCACATTGAATATAACATGAATAGTGAATTTAATGGAAATTGATATGATAAAGAGAATTCAGGGAGTCGTTAGACTCCAGGATAACTAGAGTACTCAGCTCTTAAGTGCACCTGAAAGAAAAGAATGGAAAAAACAGCATGCATGTCAATGGAGAATTCTATGTATATTTCATGTTTGCCAGAACGGTCTAATATTTGAATTCTTGATTTCATGCAGAACATAAAAAAATAAATTCTCAGTTTGGTTGAGTTAATAAATGGATAGTCTTACGATTCCAATTATGGAAAAACAAAAAAAGAGCAACCACTTAACATTCTTAATTTAAATGATTATCCAATCTAATGAGACGTTAAAAATAAGTTATTACCTCATGTGGGAAAGGTTTTTTTATAAGCAGATTTGCGATTTTCTTTTAACGAGTCTTAATTATTAGCTATTCTCCATTGAACTCTCTAATTATGGTAAGTTAGAAGATCAACCAGACAATACCTAATTGATAAATATTTTAACTACTGAATAATGTTGACCAAATATGAATAGAGTTTCACATTTCAAATGCAAATCTTTACTCTCAAATGCTAAACCAACAGGATATTAATCAAATAAGGCTTTTTATGTGTGAATATAATTTAGTCTCCCCTCTTTCTTCTTCAAAATTTATTAGATGTGTTTGAAAACCAAAATATATAATAATGCAATTCAATTTAATTCTATTTTGATTAATTTCACACTTGAAATAAATTTAAAAATCTAAATTTGTAAAAAAGTAAGGGATTAATTACAACAAAGGATTCAAAATTAAGCATTTTTATGTTATTACAAATTTTTAAGTTTGATAATTTTATACAACAATTTTTATATTTTTGCAGCATATCCAAGATATAAATGAACATATTTTGCAATATATCCAGGATATAATTTTGTAGGGGTGTCAAAATGGGTCATGAAACTCGAACACGATTCTTCTAATATGGGGAATAAACGGGTTAGGTTGAGGTTAAACGAATTCGTGTTATAAATGGATCGTCTGTTCATGACACGAGTATAAACGTGTCGTGTCACGGGTTGACACACGAGTTAGGCGAGTGAACCGTTTATTTTAAGATAAAGAGATAATTTTAGTATCAAATATAAATAACCAACTAAAATCCTATTTAAAATTTATTGTTCTATTAATTTTTTGTTATTTTAATTACCAAATTTGGAGAATCTCTACATTTTATGTATAAAAATTTATTTTTAAATATAAATTGAGTTAAATAGATTAAAACTTAAACATATCATAGCAGGTTAAGTGGTTGTATACGGGTCAACACGATCCACTTAACCTGTTTATAATATTGAGTGGGTTACACGGGTTATATATAGGTCAACACGACTCACTTAACCTGCTTATGATATTAGCGGGGTTACACGTGTCGTGTTCGTGTTACCTATCTAATTTTTCGTGTCATGTTCGTGTTGAGAAATTTGACACGATTATTAAACGGGTCGTGTTCATATTGACCCTAATCGTATCGCGTGTTAGGCGAATCTGTATGGAATTCAACACACCAACCCATTTTGACAGTCCTATGATTTTGATACTTTTCGGTGACGGTTTTTAAAATAGCATCAAATGTTTTAACTAGAGTTAAATTCTACCTATTTGTTAACAATATTGTCCCGTAAATTCACATTTATAATGGAATTTAAAATTTGAGGGCTGTTTGTTAAAGAGTCACCTCTTTTGATGTTTAACATTTGACAACAATTAATTAGACTTTTTAAAATAATTTATATTTAACACTTAATCAAGTAACTATTTTTACCATATACTTTCACTTTTTAAATCATTATATAAATAGCTAACTACTAAGAATTAATATCTAACCGCTCATAAAAATTATTAGAAAGGTTATTCCAATAGTTAATATTGTAAATAGAGTTTTTGCAGGAATTAATTTATTGAATTAAAATTTTTAATAAAAATTTATTAAAAAATATAAATTTTATAACAAAATGATCATAATTGAATTTTTCAAGGACTGGGTATAGTCCAAATGAAGTGACTGGATTTGAGTATTCTTCCCATAATAAAATCTTAAAATAATAACACTCTTTACACAAAAGCAAATTAATTCCTAATTTAAAAAATTTTCTTTTCAGGCCTTTTTAATTATAAACATACTACAACAACCTGCTAAATAATTTAATTTTAATCTAGTTGTGAAAAAGAAAGCCATAAACTATTATGGTGAGAAAATTATCTCTTTCTTTTATTCGATTTGTTTGGAAAGTAGGTGCAAATAGGAAGATGAAGAGAAAATGTGGAGAAAAATAGTTTTCTTTTGCATGAAATATGAAGGAAATGAGAGGGAAGAATTTTTTCTTTTTTCTTTTTTCCTTCTTGAAAGAAGATGGAAACCACCTGACAGAAGAAAAGAAAATAAACAAAGACTCTGGTAGCGTTCACATACTACTAAATCATTCCTACCATTTCATAAAATTAAAATTATTGAAAAATAAGGATGAAATAATTATTTTTTAAATTATGAAGTTGGAAAAATGAATTACATCTAAATGTAATTAAATATATAAAAAAAAACTATAATGCTCTTAAAAACATTTTTGGCAGAATTTGTAATGTAAATGAAAAGATTATAATGTTCTTAAAAAACTTTTTACAAATTTAGGCTATGTTAAATAATAGCTTTTTAATTAGCTTTTAGCGTTTTAACCAGTCAACATGCTAAACACTATCTTTGTATAGCATTCGATAACATAACATTTGACATTTAGCTTTTAGCGTTTTATGAAAAGCTACTCAAACAGCTAATAATTATCAAAACAGTTAATTTTATCAAATAGACACAGAATATTACTAATGTCACGCTAAGAATGAAATTGTAAATGCGTACGAGTTTCGTGAACCACAACTTTGCCATTTAGCAAAGTTGTATATTTAAATTATTATGGAATACAATATTTAATGTTATATCCAATTGGTTTGGATGGATTAGACAACCAATAGCAGCCCTAACCCACCACTTTCAGTTTCTTCAAAGCCGGAATTCCTTAATGGATTTAACATTTTCAGATTAGTATAATAATATTATATGTAATAATACATTTTTTCATATTTTATATTATGAGGTAAACATGCAATTGATATGTGATGATTGAAGATAAAATTGAGTCAATTGACTAATAACATGATGGGCAGCCCTTATTGGAGAAATAAAATAGTGTTCAAAAGTGTTTTTTTTAAATCTTAATTTGTTACTTTCCATGGGATTTCATTTTCCATCAACAGTTGGATTTTTTTTTTTTTTTTGACTGAAATTTTGAATTGAATTATCTAAGTTTGATTTGGAATTCAAGTTGTTAGAATTTTTTTCACCTTATGAAAAGTGAAGGCATGCATTGCTAGTCAAAGGTCAATTGTCTTTGTTAGTAATAGTAGTGGTCTTCCTCTATACTACCAATATCAAGTGGAAGTCTTTGAGTTTCCTTCAAATACAAGAATCTATTCAAGTGAAAGTTTGCCTTACTATAACTTTGTATTTTTTTTAAAAAATATTTTTTCCAATAACTTATTTTCCGTTGTTTAGTTGCAATATTGAAAATTAGTTTAAAGTATTAAAATTTTTAACTTATAAGACCATAAAAATATTAATAATCATAAAAATTTCGTATTTTAAAAAAAATATTATTATTAAATATAAGAAGAATATAAAAAAATAGAAAATTATGAAAGTCGCCGGTGATCGGTGATGATGGTCGGTGGTTAATGGTGACTAATGGTAGTGGCTACTGATGATTAATAGAATTAAAAAATATGAATTTATAAGGTTATAACAAATTTATCGATGTTTAAAAAATATTTTACTCATTTGAAAATGAGAAGTTATTTTCTTTTACAGAGAATTATAAAAAATATTTTCCTACAAGCTATTTTACAAAAACAAATGGAGCCTAAATCTCATCAAATTAGTAAAAACTCTCTGATTAAAAAAATTTAAACTCAAAAATTTTCACTTTTTTATTTGTATAAAGAGTGGAAAGAATAACGAGACCAAACCTCGTTATCGATTGTCATAATATTTTAGTATGTAAGATTTAGTTTGTCAGGATAACTATTCCTAATTTTAATTGTAGAGGAGTATAGATAATAATAGGTTATTTCTGCATATTATAATATGAAGTTCATCTCCTTCATCCAATATTATTCACCTCAAATTTAAGAGATTTATAAATGAGAAAAAAAGATAATTATTTATATAGTTTATCTCGAAATTTAAATCTGAATTTCTAATTTGTAACGTTAGTTATCAATTGAGTCAACCCTAAAATTATTTTCTGTTACTTCTGATTTTAAAGAATAGTTTGATAATGTCCATAAAATAAAAAAAAAAAAAAATCCCCAGTCCAATATTATTCACCTCAAATTAAAGAGATTTTATAAATGAGAAAAACAAAAGATAATTATTTATATAGTTTATCTCGAATTTAAACATCTGAATTTCTAATTTGTAACGTTAGTTATCAATTTGAGTCAACCTAAAATTATTTTCTCGTTACTTCTGATTTTTTAAAGAATAGTTTGATAATGTCCATAAAATTAAAAAAAAAAAAAAAAATCCCCAGTCTAAAGATTGCCTAAAATTTGTAAACCCTGAACAATAACGAAAGCAGAAAGACTTGGAAAAAAAATAAAAGACAAAAAAAAAAAAAAAATCCCCAGTCTAAAGATGCTAAAATGGTAACCCTGACAATAACGAAAGCAGAAAGACTTGGAAAAAAAATAAAGACTTCATACTATTATTTAGCGTTGAAGAAGAGAAGATGCTATTAAAAGACTTGAATGTAATAAATAAATAAATAAAAGAAGCATGTTGATATTTTTTTTATTTGCCCAACCACAATATTGATATTATTTTATTTTATTTAGAAAAAAATAGTCGCGTATAACATAAGAAAAAGAAAGCTCATTAATTTTTTGAAATTAAAAAAAAATTATATTAATGAAAGTCTTCCGTTGTCTTCTCGAAGCCAACTCGCTGTCCAAGAAGCTTCACGGAGAGAGAGAGACAGAGAGAGAGAGAGAGAGAGGCGATGAAGATCTTCGGAAAATACGTATCTCCAGGGCAAATAATGCTGATGGCTTCTGGGTAAGTAACATTTTATGTAAATTTTTCACTTTCAGAAAATGAAAAAGAAAAATCACAATCGATTGATTGATTGATTGGTAGAAATATATATAAACAGGGTTGTGTTCTTGGCTTCAACAACGTATGACGTGCATAGATCTATAAAGAACAACGAAACCCCGCCGTCTAAAGAACAAATGGAAGCCCTTGAAGATTATATCAGATCCAAACGTGCTTCTCCTTAATCTGTTGCCCAAAAAACAGTCTTTTCGTGTTATTTATGTTCTCGTGTGCATTTGGTTATTCAAGAGAGAAAAAAAGAAAAAAAGCATATGTATTTTTTATCGTTGTATTTAATAAAATATTATATTAGTGATATATGTCAAAAATCTCAAATTTAATTTAGATAATTCATTTATCTTGTACATTTATTTCAAAAACCAAAGATTCTGACAATGCCAGCCAATTAATTTAAACCATCCAATACAGGTACTTCGGATTTTTTCAACCAAAATCATCTTATTTTTTTAGAATATTTGGTTAGATAAGTTTTCAACACTTGCCCAAAGTTTTTTACTGCTAATATTCATTCATTCATTAAATTTTAGGTTAGTTGAATAATCTGTGGTCGTTATAGACATATATGACAGCAGTGCGAGTACAATTTCCATCTGTTTCACAGCATTATAGGTCATGAGAAAATGACTAAATAATTTGACAAAAATTCCCAAAATCTTTTACAAATATGAATTTTTTACAAATCTACAAAGCCTAGAGGCTCTTACAAAAAGAAATTCAGTTAGAATATAAATGGGTATTGAATCACCTAAAGCTGCACATTATTTTTTAATGCACAATAGCATAATTTCTACCTTGATCGACTCGTTTGCCCCATAAAACAAGTAATCTGATCATTTCATTAGCATCTTACGGCGTACCAGACATTTCTCGAAACCTAGCAAGGGCCTTCTTATGAATGAGAGTTTTGTAACTATCCCCAGCCTGCACCTCCAGGCTAGGATCCAATTTCTTCTGCTGACTCCCAAGTCCAGCTCGATGTTCAGTGGCTTGTGCTTGGACTGGTTCCGTCATTCCACTTCCATCCTTTCCCAATCCCTTTTTACAATATCAAACACAAAAAGAGAAAATCCCAAGAATAGAGATGTTAGAATCAAGCTGAATAAGTGCTGTAAAAGCACCACCAATGGCCGCTACTCCACTTTCGGGATGCGCAATAACACAGTCCACATACATTGATAGAAAGGTGCACTCATAGGCTGAGCCTAGTTTTTTCGCATCTTTTGACTGGCCAACAGAACCAGGTTAAAGTCGACAGGACTATGCTTTATATGGTGTGGAGATCATAATTTCTAATGCAAGGCTTTATCTAAGTGAGGCATGACCATGGTTCAGTTTCAAACCAGAACCAGACCAAAACCAGCACTATGTCGTATAAACTTCAAACGATAACCGAAACCGTGTCCACAGATCGGTTCCGGCTCTTCATTTCTTTGAAACCGGAACCGACAATTTTGGTTTAAAACCAACGGTTTAGGTTTGAAACCGTGAAAAATATTTTTAAAGGAACTCCTAATATATTTCTTGTTTTATTATAGTTTTCAGAAATAAATTTTAACACTTCTATTAAACTGGAGAGTCTTTTTCAATAGTACTATTTATTACTATTATTTATTCAAGCTACAAAACTAAAAAAAAAATAAAAAGCTTGAGAAGGGTCATCTAAATTCAGTTCCAATCCGGAATGGAACTGAAACCGGCAGTTCTAAAACTGTCTTAAAAACCGCCTAAAAATTGTTCAATTCTGGTTCCACCCTTCTTGTAACTGGAAGGGGGTCATGCCTAATCTAAAGGCATCTATAAAAAAAAGTTCAAAACAAACAAAAATTGTAAGCGACTCTATTGGCTGCATATCAACCAGCAGTTAAGCAATAAATCAGTAGTTAAAAGAGTGCAAAAGGAGGAAATGATACCAAGCCTTCATGCCAGCCCATACTGCGGAGCATTCGATTGCCCACATTGCTCTCATCAATAGCCTTGTCTGCTGTAATCACCTCGTAACTCTGAGAATTGATGTTCACATCTCCAGCCCCACGTCCTCCACCAACACCAGGGGGGAATGGCATTGAATCCAAGGAACCCTTTTTGAACGGCAAATCTCGATCTTGAAAGTTCAAGAATAATAAAGAGGACGTCTCACATGTTAATTTGAATAACAAAAGACACAAGCAAAGCAATGGACCCAGGCTAAGATGACAGATTAGATATAGGTCACATGTTCCTAACATTGTCACTCTGAAACAAAGTATCATATCAAAGAACTTACTTGAATCCCCGAAAGCAATATCAGGCAGATCATCTCCAATAGAAGATGATGAACCATACAAGCTCCTTCTTTCAGCAGCACGATCTCTATAAGTTGACTGAGATTGGTCCTTATGAGTAGAAGCAGGCAGCGGCATCTCAGAAAACCTCCTTTTGCCACTCCCAGTAGATACAGGTGGCACATAAGATCCCAATGCTGATGCATCAGTCCTGAAGGGGGCAGCAATGGCAGATGTATCCATATTTGTTGACAAAGCCGTTGACCAACCAGCAACAGGGCTGGAAGTAGAAACTCCACTAGATGATCCTGAATATGAAGTATCAGATTTCACAACCCCTCGTCCAGAGCCCCTTATGACACCCATCAGAGTCCCTCCTGAGCTATTACTTACAGGTCTTGACTTCACCGGAGACTCCAAACCAGCCTGGGCAGCTAGGGAGGTTGTGCCAACTGTACTAGAGAGAGCACTCACCTTTGTGGTCACTGGATCAGATTTGAATTTGCTCTTTGCAGATTGTCCAACTGAAAAAGATTTATCATCTGCTGAGCCAGATGGCTGGTTGTCATCAACAGCAACACGAGTTGCTTGCCCTTCATGGCTCCTCTGCTTCCACATTGTTAGAACATTGTTCATTTTTTTCTTGCTAGCCAAAATACTGCTTTTTGAAGCAAGTTTTATCTCTTTTGACTTCTCCTTTTCTTTCTTCTCTGCAGCCAATGCTGCTGTAGCAGCAGCCTGGACTGCATCATGTAATGAGGCAGCCTTCTCTACAGATGTAATGGTAGCAGCCGGTGCAGAGATTACTACTTTTCTATTATTGGAATTATCTGATGGCTTTGAATGCTCAGACTGCTTATCAGCTGTTTTACTGTCATTTTGATCTGCACAGTGGATATACTGCTGAGTTTGGTGGTCATATGAATACCAAATCCCACTGTTACCATCATAGTAAAGACCTGAACAATACAAGTGAAGAGAAAATAGTAAGACAAGGACAGCATCCAAGATTAACTACAATGACAAAAACTTGTTCAGTGATGAAACCCACTCACGATCTACTAAAAAGCAAGTAGCTTGATTGGTTCAAATCCAATTTTTGAGATAGAAATGGCTGCTGACAATAGTTACTATTGTCAAAAATAAATGGCATGTTAGCAAGATAATTTACTCACCCACATGGCAGATACTGGTTCAAGGATTTAAACCAATAAATTCTCACTCTTCAAAGTCCAGAAGATCCCCAAATATAAATATGAGCACATGCAAGTGCAACTGCACAATGCAGCACATATTGACAAACATCATTGTCAATTCAATGCTATGTTTTGGACAATCAAACACAACCAAACATAGGAGATAATCTAGAAATTCTTCACTTCAATGAAAGCAACTTGCAAAATGTTCAATATCTTTTATCCATAATAAAACAGCCAAGAACGGTAACACATGGATGTCATTTTCCAAGTTTCACAAGTGAATTATTCTCCCTTCTCTATCTCATGTATTCTGAAAAACAAACTCATGGCAGCACAAATTAAAAAAAAATTCTATTCATTTTTTCATTTGTGTTTTGGAGAGAGTGGGCAAGGTGTTACCAGCTGAAGTTAGCACCTAGAACCAATGCTTGAAAATGCATCAACAAGGGAAAGTCAAACAAATGAAAGCATGATTGACTGCTTCCATCATCAAAAGGCATGCCACACCTGCAACCTTACGAATTTTGTAGCAGACAGCCAATTGGAAACTTTCCCCATTCAATGTATATAGCAGGTTGATTTATTTGGTCCAAAATTTATGCTAATCATTTATTTTCATTGAAATAATATAACAAGAAATAGAAAAAGGACCTGTATTTCCATCATAGTAGAACCCAGAAGCAGCATCATAGTAATAACCGGATGCTTCGTCCCATACAAATCCAGATTGTGGAGCGGAACCATCTTTTTGAACAGCAGCCTCCCCACCAGTTTGCTCCTGCCCACTGGTAGATTTGTCATCCGGATTATATTCCTTTGGTGCCCATCCAACAGCATCATACTAAAACCACGAAAAGGAAAACAGCAAAGAATTTAATTTCACAACCAGCGTATAAAGAGAAAACCACCAAGCAGCAAAAATAGTAGTACCATCTTATTAGTGGACTAGATCAAGAGAGAGAAATAAAAAGATTTTGAAGTCAAATATAAAATTTATCTGCAAAAATTCATAGGCATTATTAAGTTGTTTGTAAGCTAAGAACCATTACCCAGGAGTCCTTTCCATTCAATTCACCACACAAAAATAAATATTTATGATGTGTAAAGCAAGTCATAAAGCACATATATGTATTTAACTAAGACAGTGATGAAAGGGTTGGTAATATAGCTTACAGTGTAATGTAATTAATATGAGATATACCTCTTCAGAAGAATTGAGTTTTTTCAGTTAAATTTGTAGCATATATGGGTATGCAAGATATTCTGGACCATTTTTGTCCATTAAATGATTATGCATCATATGCAGGTTGACAGCCCTTTGGTGCCCTTTGATATTATTCTTTTTGTATCACCAGTAAAAAATTACTGCAAACTAAGTCATCTAAAAGAAACCTCCAAAATTGAGGGGTGGAATACCTGTTGGGCAAATGCTGCTGCCTCAATTGCAGCAGCAGCTAGACTGCTTGACTGTGAAGTTCCAGATGTCCCAGACCCTGGACCCAGGATGCTTTTTGCATATGCTACTCTTAAGACCTGTCCATTCTTCTCAAGCGTTGTTCCATTAGTTGCTTCAAGAGCTTTAGTAGCATCTTCAACCTACAAAGTACCAAATGTTATTATCATATAGAACGATATTTCTAGAAAGTGAATAGCCTTTATGGCATAAGGTAAATACAATCCTACATAAAGATCAACTCAGAGACAGGAAAAGTAAGAAGGCAGTTAATGAAAGCATAGTAACATTTTCAAATAAAAGCTTTGAGGAAGCAAAAATTAAGTAATATATCATTTGCTCAAAGCTGAAGGTAATTTAAGAGCTAAGCTCAAGATAACAAAATATTACTCCCATATCATTCTACAGCATCAATTTACTCACGGCTTTCAGGTTATACTCAGGAAACTCATCATCGTCAGCTTTTCTCCTTTTCTCATCAAAGATATGAAAGAAAGTAACATTATGTACTAGAAAAGGTTCTATAAAAACAAAGGGTAGCATTCCTCCTGTCAATTTAATGATGTCAAGCAAGCCAATATCAGAAGTCCAAGAATATAAGTTAATATGTATATATACACTGTTGAACAATGCTTGTCCTAATAAGATCTAGAAACCTAGCTAAGAAAATTTTCATGAGAACTGAAAAACTCACTCAGATTCAAAGATCACAAGCATTAAACCATTTAAGACTTATGGAAGCTCAAGACTTATATTTAATACCCTTCAATGCAAGAATGAAAATAGATCACATAAAATCTCAAATTCGAAACTACTTTAACCATCAATTACTCATAAAACAGCCAATCAAAGTCAAAGTTTTTCCAACACAATAAGACCCCTAAGCTGCTAAATCTCTAAATTTTGTAAAGTAACTAGAAAACCCTTTCTTTCCCTTGCTGCATCACATACTGAAGAGAATATAGTGTTGAAACCTAAAAACTAGCCAATTGAGATGTCTAAAAAACAAAAATATCATGCAACAACATGAATTCCCAAACAGTACCATGAAGCATCCAAAGGTATAGCCAAGACGTTGACTCGTAATTTTCCAATTAGTAACTCAATCTTTAATTTCTTTTTAACTTCGAGCACATACATAACTGCAGAACATCCAACATCCAATAGCATTTTGAACCACAATGTTTTTTGTATTTTCTATGATTTCACATTCTAGTATTATACCTTTGTTATTGTAGTTTAGACAATAGTTAAATGCTTCATTAGATTTAATATCATATGTCAGATAACAACATACGATCCATATCTATCAACACTGTAGTATTAACACCTAATGCTGCTAGCTTGCCTCAAAAACTTGGTCTTTTTTGGACTTCTTGTAGTTTGAATTGCAAGCAACCGATTATTGATCAGAAAAATAAACTACTTTGAGAAAGCAGTCACCAATAGCAAGCGGACATACCGAATGGAAATGAACAAATGCAAATCCCCTTGAAACATGAGTAAACTTGTCTCTAACAAGACGAAGATCCTGCAAAAACGAAGAATGAAATTTCTTTACATGCCAAGAGGAGGAGAACAAATTTTTTTTCCAAAAAGATCAACTTTTGTATACCTTAATTGGAGCATGTTTAGAGAACTCGTAACGAAGCATCTCCTCATCAGCATTTTCATCCAATCCACGAACAACCAAAACATGGGTAGGACCTGATAAAGTGTTACTTAGCAAATTTCAGCACAAATAATGCAACTGAAAACAACTAAAGTGAAAGTAAAAGCTTAAACTAACCTGCCTCAAATCCTTTCTTCCCTAAAGAAGTTGCATTTGACATGGCTATATCTGCTGGTGGTGAATCTTCAGTTCTTGGCTCATTACACTGCAACGAAGCCAAAAGAGGTCACATTATTTGATATTACAAACCCAAGCATATACATAGATCTATCATAGTAAGCCCTAAGGTCCCAGCCATAAATGCACTTTAGCTCCGGTGGTTTGCAAATAGAGCAGCACTTCATTCCTTGAGGTATAATCATACCAACTTCTACTGCACTTTAGTCCATGAACTCTAAAGTTCAGCTGCACTTTGGTCCTAGGAATTTTTTTCTAAGAACGAAATTATATTAATAAAAGAAAAACGTCTGTGCAGAGAATGTAAAAGTTCACCTGAAAAGTAGAAACAATTAACTAAAAATAAAAAATTCAAGTCAAAAAAGATACTAATGAATCTTCTGAAGATACTACACTTCTTTCAGAGAGTCCTCTGAGGTCCATTGAAGCATACCCATAATGTTTGAAATGGAACTATCTTAATCAGATGGACTGACAAGTTATATACCTAACTTCTCCAGTTGATGAGCACTAGAATTTATACATTAAAATGGATGGTTTTAAACTGCATTATTAAAAACTTTACCCCCTCAAATTCTTATATTTATTCCAATGGTACCAGATGATTAAAGTGAGCAGGAAGCTAAGGCCTAAAGCATGAGTTACCCTGTAACTTAGCTGTTATGGACTCCTCTCAAAAGTTCTCATGGTCATTACACTGAAATATTCAGCAGCACCTTTATAGAATCAACACAAATCTATGTCATTTAACTATAGCAAACTACAAAGAAAAACACATATGACAGCTTTCCACATGATGCACAATGCACATGATGTACAAGAAGCACACATCTAACACAGAAGACAAATTAGAATTGTGGCTTGTATAAAATAAACGATTTACATGTATATACAGATTTTTTTCCCCTGAATACTGAGATCAGAACTGCGATGTGACTCAATCCCAACAGCCCCCACCCCACCCTGTACAAGAAGCACACATCTAACAACAGAGACAAATTAGAATTGTGGCTTGTTATAAATAAACGATTAGCATGTATATACAGATTTTTCCCCTGAAATACTGAGATCAAGAACTGCGATGTGACTCAATCCCAACAGCCCCCACCCCACCCTTCCCTCCCCCCCAAAAAAAAAAAAAAAAAAAAAAAAAAAAAGAAAAAAGGCATAACCCATGAGTACTAACTCATCAAAAACCAAGTGAAGAAACCACCTAGAGCTAGCTCAGGTGGTTGAACAGAATTGGATGATAAAACAAAGAGTTAAAAATAGAAGAAGCGGTAAAATAAACCTGAAAGCAGGATGTCCGCCGAGCAAAGTTGACACAACCACAGATGGTACACATCCAATCAGATGGCACAGTTATGCTTCTGTGGTTAACATGCCCTGATCTCAAAGCATCTTGACCAAAAGGTCCACCTGCCCCCCCGGTTGGCTTACTACTGAAAGACAACAGAATTCAAAATGGCAATGATTATGCTTGAAGCCATTACTACATCACCAGGTATTATATGAAGAGGGGCCACTGCATGATATGTTCATCACAGTATTATTGCATAAATTTGATGGGAAATGTTTTTAACAGAGCCAGAAAGGTAAAAGCAGAAGAAAGAATGTTTCCAGATTTCACCTATATATGAATTCCATCATGCTTTCCGAGCTTAGGGGACACAGATTATTAACAAGGAATTCAATAAGGATTCTAATATAGAATTCCATCAAAACGTCAGCAACAACAATGGTAGTCAGGAAAAAACAATACCTATACTCAAAGAAAAGTTTCCTGCCATCTACAACAAGACCATCATCTCCAATTTTATCCATCATAGCACTAGCTGAATCCTGATTTGGAGAGAAAAAAAAAAACTATTTATGCCATTCTCAAAAACCAACAAATATAACTCATTGCCAGTTCTGCATAAGAGGTACCACAGAAGGAAAATCAATAAAAGCAAATCCACGAGAGATGCCAGAATTCCTTTCTTTGATAACACGGACATGGCGAAGTGGTCCCCATTCAGCCTAATAGAGAACCAGAAAGAAGAAATGTCAAGGCAAACATGTAATATCTAATGAAATAAAATGACAGAACTCAAAACAATAAAATAAATCCATTACAAGTATCTGATAAAGGTCTTCCTCAGTAGTCTTTTGAGAGAGACCTTTCACAACAACAGTTGCAGATGGCGCCTACAACAAAACAGATTTCTTGTTAAAACCCCATCTTAACTTGCAACTTTGCCCAAATGGTCACAAACACCACCCAAAATTAGTCAATGAACATACCACTGTGAAAGTCCCTCGTCGCTTCTCATCACGGTCTCTCCGCCTTTCAATTCTCTCATTTCGACCATCATCATAGCTGTCTTCTCGTTGACTTCGACCATGACTTCGACCTCGAGGGGACCTTGATCTAGGGCGGTCATCATGTCCACGAGAGTGAGATCGTTCATGCCGTCTTTGTGGACTCTGATCTCTATCGCGACTCAAACCTCTCTTATCACGTTCTCGATCACGGGATTCACGCCTCCTCCAATTCCCCTCTCTTTTGCTACCTCTCTCATAGTCTGAATCATAACTATGTCGGCCATATTCATAATCCCTCTCACGGCTGTCCTCCCTATTTTGACTGGAAACACGGGGCCTATAATCATAATCATCATATGCATAATCATCACGATCACGCCCACCAAACCTAGCAGTTCGGTCAAACCCATGGCCACGATAGGTATCCATATTGTGATAGCCATCATGAAACTTATCGAGATCCTGATATGAATCAATATCACGATCACGGAAAGTATCCATATCATGGTAGGAATCCACATATGGTTTTTCAGTTCTTCTTGACTCTCTATCAAGTGGATAGTCTTCTTCATAACTTCTCCTTCTTGATTGAGACCAAAGACCAACAGCAGGAGGTGGCGGATAGCTATCCCTCTCTAGAATGTCCCGATGAAAAGCATTTCTTGGGTAGACATTGTCTCTGGTATACCTTTCATCATGAAACCTCCTCTCATCATATGAACCACCAGCCCTGCCAATAAGATAAAATTGGATGGAAGAGAAAAGATAAAATCCAAGATTATAACTCAAATTGAAAAATAAATAAAATTAATAGTAATTCACCACAACCATAATAAATGAAGCATTCAGATACCCAGCATAAATCTTACGAGCAGAACCTAAAATTAAATGTAGGAACTCTAAAATAAATGCTTTTACCATAACCACTACTTAACCATTCTCACAGTGACAAGCATTGGCCAGCACTCACCGGTAGTTTGGCTCATGGACTCCACCATACCCCTCCAGAGCCTGTGGATTCAAGAGAATAAGCTATGTCAGCAACAAATATCAATCATGATATGAGGTTAGGCAAATCCATTCCATATCCTCAGTGCCCCCACAGCTTTCTCTATTTTTCTCTAAAGGATGAGATGTCCGAAAAAAACGGACAAATACATAAGGCCTAAAATATTTCTTGTATTATGATCCCATATATGTGATTATTAAGGAGGAAACCACAATTACGCTGTTATTATCCCATCCTTGCTGGAGACTATAGCGACCAGGATCCATTTCTTTGCAAGCAAATAACCGCCAGCGAAACCCCCCCCCTGCCCTGCAAGCTCTCGGTGATAGCTCAGAATGTTCTAAATCCTTTCCTGTAATATATGCACAAACAGACACGGTTATATCACGGTGAACCAGAAAGCAACAATCCCACGCGTTTGACCTTGGCCTCTTCTTTAACAACTTCAATCGTCAAAACCACTCTCCATAAAGTCAGTTAACACCCTATTCTCCAATTCTCTCAACACAAAAAGAAAAAGAAGCATCTTGATAGTAGACATCCATTAGCGAAACGAAGCTAAGAAAAAATGCAAACAGTATACAACTTAAAATCAAAAAATCAAAATTTCAATCTATTTCCTAACAAACATGAAATAAGATTCAGGAATGTATGTTCTCAATCGATTATCATTGATCTTCCACAAAATGAAAATGACCAAATTTATATATAAGATTTAACAGAAATAAAGTTCAGAAAATAAGATTCTGTTTCCTCTAGAACAAATTACCATATGAATATCTCAACCTCTCAATTCCAAAACATGCACAACCCTACGCCTATCACTGAGAAGATTAAAATCAGAGTTAATAGAGATTAGCATACCTAAAAGATAGCTGCGATTACGATCTGCCAAAGGACGTTTTCTTATGTCCTCCTCCACCTACTCTTGTTCTGGTTTTTTATTTCTCCGTCTCCGTTCCTTGTTCGTCCTTGTTTAGGGTTTTCTTCTTTTTGGTTTTTGTTTTTTGTTTCTTCTCTTTTTTCAACTTTAACTTGACTTTGCGTCGGTAACTTAAAAACTGTCCCGGGTAGGGGTGGCATTGGTTAATCAAACCGAACCAAACCGAATTAACTCTGTTTTGATTTATTCAGATATGTTTTTATGTATTTACATGATTCAAACTGAATTAAACCGATTTAAATTCAGTTATTTTAAATCAAATTAAATATTTTGAATTTAAAATAAATTTGATTAGTTATATATGGTAACTGAATTAAAAACCGAAAACTAAACGGTAACAAACCGATAATATATCCAAATCGATCGGTAACAAAAATTTTTAAAACATCTATTCGAAACTGACCGAATTGAATCAATTTGTTTCGGTTCTTGATTAGAAACTGAGAATCGCTCACCCCTAGTCTCGACTCGTCCTCGTATTTTACATTTAGTCTTTTTTATGAAGTGTCTTGCACGTTGACTATGCTAGTTATATATTTGTACTCTTTTATTTTTTTTATCTATATAATATTAAAGCATAAGTTTTTGTTTAGATTAAAATAAATACAGTTACTTAATTTGTATTAAACTTTGTTATACAAACTATTTGTAATGCTACTTCTTATTAGTTAATTTAAATTGGACTTTGTCATACGAGCAACTTATAATGCTACTTCTTATGTACTTAATTCTATTTTATTTATGATAAAGTGGCCTCAAAATAAAATTCAATTCAATCCCTAAACCTAATCTTTAATCCTTAATTTATAGATACAGATTCTTAAAACTTTTATAAGTGCCCAAAAAGAAGTCATAATTCAATCTCCAACTTCCTGCCCTCAACCCAAATCAATATCTATGTACAATTATAATGAAAAAAATAGTAAACTATTTTTTACTGTTTGATAAAAAAACGAAATGAGCAGATAATCTAAATTGATAATGGTAATTACTTTGCCTATAGTGACAATATTACTTACCGAGTGCAATAGGGAAAAGAATATATGCACATACACAAATTCTTGAAACTCCAAAACAGAAATATATAGTTCTAGTTTTTTTCAGTTTTATAAACACTGTTTTCTTTCAAGTCAAACAAATTTAGAATATAATAGAAAAATATTAAGAAAATTAAAAATTTTTAATCATCAAGAGGTTATTTATTTATTGCAAGGGAGATATAAATTTCTTATTAAATTAAAGTGATAGTAGTTACAAATTAATTTAATAACAAAAAAATAAAAAAAAATTATTATTAAGAATAGAACTATTTTCGGAATTCAACATATAACAAGAAACAAATTATATTAAAAAAATTACCAGTTTGAATTTCAAAAATCAACCCCTTCTATAACTGGAAATGCTGTAATTTAATAAAATTTGGTATTGATAAAAAAAAAAAGATTATAGCCAATTAAATAATTTTGATATGAAAATTACAAAGCAAATAATGTTAGCATCTAATTTTATCTCTTTATTTTTCTAAATTGCAAACTTAAAATAAATAAATAAATTAATTAATTAAAAAGATTACATAAAATAAACATTTTATTCTCACCAAATAAACCTCAATTTCCCTACAACTATACAGAAAAAGAAATTATACTTTTTTTTCTTCTTTTTTTTTTTGTCTTAACCACAGGTATCCCAAGTCCACTAGGCTAAAACAAAATTCTGCTCCCACCGGATCGGTTCAAGAAGGGGTAAAATGCTCCCGGTGAGTATTTACTCTATCTATGAGAGTCTAAGCCTCAATCTTACTTAAGGAAAAAAAAGTGATGAACCATTCATCCAAACACTCGTCAGTATAAAATGTAATTTTCGAATTGGCTACGATTAAAGCTATTTTAGGATATTTCAAATTTTATTAAGGGTGACATAAAAAATTCCATTATTTCCCCACTTTCTCACATTTATGTATAATATCGTTACCAGTTGAATTTTCAAAAACTCCAAACCCCTTTCCTATAACTGGAAAATGCTTGCTAATTTAACTAAACATTTCGGCTATTGATACCAACAAAAATACCAAAGATTATAGGGCCAATTACTAATAATTTTGATATGAAAACATTACAAAGCAAATCAATGTTAGCCATCATACACTTTCTATCTTCCTTTATTTTTTCTAAATGCCAAAACTTAAAATCACAAGTTAAATACCAAATTAATATACATTAACAAGCAATTCACATAAAATAAACCATTTATAATTTCTCAACCAAATAAACCATCAATCTTCCTCTACCAACTATACAGAAAAAGAACATCTATACTTTTCTTTTCTTTACTTTTTTTTATTTCTGTTCTTAACCCACAGGCTATCCACAAGCTCCACTAGGCTAAAAACAAAAATTTACTGCTCCCACCGGATCGGCTTCAAGAAGGCGCGCGTAAAAAATTGCTCCCCGAGTGAAGTACTTACTCATATCTCATATGCAGAGTCTAAGCCTCCAATCTTACTTAAGGAAAAAAAAGTGATGAAACCATTCAATCACAAAACACTCGTCAGATATTAACAATGTAAAATTTTCGAAATTGGCTACGATATACAACGCATCATCTTTACGGGATATTTCAAATTTTATAGCGGTGACAATAAAAACATTCCAGGATATTTCAAATTTTATTAAGGGTGACATAAAAAATTCCATTATTTCCCCACTTTCTCACATTTATGTATAATATCGATAGATAGACAGATTAATTAATATATTTTTCTTATACAAAATTGGAAAACAAAAGAGCAATTATGTAAGTTAGAGTAAATCAAGATTTAGAGGGTGTACCATTTTAATTCGATCGATCCAATCTAGATTGAGTTGAGTGAGTTATCTGTATAATTTAGGAGTTAAGTTGGGTCACGAGTTCATCAAGTGAACTTATAGATGGAATTATGTGAGTACCTGTGAAATTGTAAGCAATCCATACTCGTCTGAAGAAATAGACAATTGAGAAGTTTAACAAATAAATATTATATAATAAAAAATTTAATTTTAAAAATTAACTATATAAAAATATAATATATATTTAAAGATGACTATTTTTAATTACATAATGAAAATTTTTTCTAAAAAAATGTCACAACTCAAGTTAAAAAATTTAAACTAACCAATTTAAATCTACAAACTATTTACAAATAATATATATCAAGATATTAAATTAAAACTTCCAAAATTAGAATTAGACTTAAACTTCGCTAAATAAAATTTAGATTCAAAATTTAACAAAATATAACATAATCCAACTCAAAAATTAAACTTAACTTTATTTTTTTCAACCAAACTATACGTACATTATAACATGTTGGCAATATGGCAAGCAATAATGAGATTTTTTGACTAGCCGCCCTATAATGAATCTTGAATATTCATTCCAAACAAACTCGTTTTAGAATACAAACATGTAACATTCCGAGATTTGAGCTATACAGATTAAAAGCTATTTTAGGGCGATATTTCAAATTTTATTTAAGCGGTGACATCAAACAAATTCCATATTTTTCCCACTTTCTCACACTTCTATGTATAATAATCGATAGAAGACAGCAAGCTTAATTAACTCATATCTTTTCTTATTTACCAAAAATTGGAAAAACAAGAAGATGCGCATTATACTAAGTTAGAGCTAAATCAAGATTCTAGAGGGGCTGTACCCATTTTAATTCGCATCTATAATTCCAATCTAGATTGCAGGTGGTGCACGTTCATCCTATTATAATGCACTTTAGGATTAAGTTGGGTCACCGGAGTTCATTAAGTAACACCTTACTAGATGAATTATATGGGCAAGTACCTATGAACATTGTAAGCTAATCCATACCGTCAGCAGAAACTAGACAATTGAGAAGTTTAACACAAGTAATAATATCTATTATTAATAAAATTTAAAACAATTTCATAATATGATAAAAAATACATATCTCCATTAAAATATCACTGAAAATTTAATATACCATTAATCGCAACAACTTTCTTTTAAAAAAGTCTTATCACCTAATCAAAAAATTTAACACTAACCAATTAACATCTAAAACCTTTTTCTACCAATAACCTATACTAATATTATATCTATACACTTCCTACATTACGAATTAGACTTAAACTTCCTAATAAAAGTTTTCAGATTCAAATTTAACATAAGATTAACATAACCAATCAAAATTAAACTAACTTTATTTTATTGCAACACAATCAGTATACTTACAATAAAATGTTGAAATATGCAAGCAATAATCGAGATTCTTTTAATCGCGCCCCTAATAGAATTTGAACATTCTAAAATAACCCTTAGGTCCTTATGATCAATTAAGAACCAATTCCTATATTTTTATTAATTGATTGAGACTCATTAATAATTAAATTTTTTTTAAATAAATACATCGAGAAAATCTAACAAATTTTAAAATTTTTTATTTTACTTTTTTAACATTTATTTTTTAAAATATACTATTCTATATCACCCTTATAATATATATGATAATAAGACCATTTGTAATTTTTCTTCTAAATTCTATCTCTTTAAAAATTTTGATCTGTGGTTTTTATTATATAAATATATATATGATAATAAGACATTTGTAATTTTTTAAATTTATTTTTAAAATTTTGATTGTGTTTTTATTATAATTTAGATTATTTTTATTTACGGGAGAGATAAAAAATATATTCTTTTATAATTTTTTTTTATATTTGTTTAATTTGATTATGTTTTAACCATTTCAATATAATTTCATATGAAATTTTCTTTTAACATTATAAAAATCTAAATAATATAAGACAAAATTATAATCATAAAAATGAATATAAATAATAAGTAAAAGTGAGTAATGACATAAAAAATTGCATGAGTATAATTAACTTGCAACGTCCGTAAAATAACTCGAAAATAAATTTTCATAGATTTTACATTTAAAAATTTAATTGTAAATCCTAACCAATGAAATTATATAATAAAATTTAAAATAAAATATTATATTATAGTTAAATTGGACCCGTAAACCCATTTGAATCTCCAAATCCGGATGAAAAACCTGTAAACCATAGGTAAATCGGACTAAACCTTTGATTTGGACCAAATCTGGTTCAGATTGAACCGAATTACCCTAGAAAGACCTAGAAGTTTTTTTTTTTTTCTTTTCTTCTTTCTTCCTCTCATTCTAGCGGCAACCTACCTTCCCCTCTCTCCTTCATTCTTTCTAACCAAACTCCATGTAGGGGAGTGATTCAAAGCTTGAAGATCATCTACACATTACAGAAATTTGGATTCGAGCGTTAGTTTGTGTGATTCGAGTTCGAATTGATAAAGAATCGAGATTAAGACCTTACTCATGGTGCAGTTCCGACCTCCAGCAATTTCACGCCGTTTCGGATGGTACCAGTGTTGAGAGCGGGCATCGGTCGGTCTTTTTCATCCCTATGAGCAATTACCCTCTAAAAATTACAAGGTTCGTGGCCGATTTGTGAAACCACCATGAACGCCGATTCTAGGCTCCTATCGAGCTTGTTCCTACCAACTAGAGTGCCGATATCGCCCAACCAACACCAAATATGGACTCTTTAATGAAATTTGAGCCTGCTGGTGTGAAGAACGTTCGATTCCAAGCAACCACGACTTTCTGACCACCATAGACGGCGGCGCCGGCGAGTATTTGGCGAGACTCTTGGAGGCAGAAATTTGAAAATTATGCACTGAACTTGAAATCGAAATTCAATTTTTAATCGGTACAATTTAAGATTCAGTTTATTAAATTAATGTAAATTTCAAGTTTAGAAATTATTATTATTGAGTTAAAATTAGTTTTGATTAAAATAA
>NW_023591578.1:0-128608 GCF_014843425.1 Jatropha curcas | reverse complement strand
TTTTCTATCTGTTCTGGCTTCTTGCAAATCAGAATCCACTAACCAACAAGATCAATGTATCATCTTTAAAATACCGCACAGACCAGAGTTAGAAGTCACAAAGATTATCTTAGTATTCTCTCACAACAATTAAATGAGATTCTTTTTGGACACTGATGAAATCTAGCACAAAGACAACACTTAAAGTGTATGTCTGGTCCTGCTTGCTGTAGTATAGCAAAGAAACCAAAATCATACATTCTAAACACTGATATCCCACGTCTTTTGCCTTTTTCATCTTTTTCTAGATTTTTGACGATGGACTCAATGGTGTACTACAATCCTGAGCATTTTTCCATTTTGAATCATTTCAACAACTCTCAGTATATTTTGGGCTGCATTGATGAAAATTTCCATTCTCACATTGTTTGATTGAAGCCCTAAGGAAGAAATTCATCTTCTCCCATCAATAACTCATTTCCGAACTCACCCTACAATAATCTTAGAAAATTCCTTACAAAGGAGTCTATTAAGTAGACACCAAAGGATTATGTCATCAACATAAGATTTGTACAACTAGAATATCATGTGCTTTATTTTTAATAAAAAGTGTTGTATCAAACCTTTCCTCTGAAAAAACCATTTTCTAAAAAGAAACTTACTCAATCTTTCATTACCAAGGCTCTAGGACTTGCTTAAACCATAAGAAGCTTTAGTAAAAGTTTGTAAACATGATCAGGTTTATCAAAATTCAAAAGCCCGGAGGTTGTTCTACAATACACCTATTCATTTAGAAACCGTTTAGAAAAGCACTTTTCACATCCAATTTGATACAACATAAGTTTTTTAAAAGCATGCAAAGCACAAAGCCATTCTAAATGGCCTCAATCTAGAACCGGAGAAAGGTTTCCATCAAAGTCGATGCCTTCTTCTTGGTTGTACCCTTGAGCCACTAATCTTGCTTTATTTCTCAACAAACATTACTTGTTCATCAAGCTTATTTCTAAACCCATTTTTGTTCTCAATAACAGAAATGGTTTTTAGTCTAGAAACAAGTTCCAAACTTGTTTATTCTCAAATTGATTAGCTCTTCTTGCATAGCAAAATCCAACCTTCATCATTTTGAGCCATCTTCTAAATTTTTAGGTTCTAATTGAGAAACAAAAAACAACATTAACCCAAAATTATCTTACTAATTGAGCCTAGCATCAAATCATTTCTGAGGGATTATCCATTATGTTCTTCCTGGGGATGGATACTTGTGAATCGCCATTCTTTGTAATGAAATTATTTTTTCATTATTCTGTTCCCTAGCATTGCCTTTCAGCTATATTCTGATCTTCATGTTTCTAATTTCAGGTTCAGCCTGATTATTTGATGTTCCTTGATCGCTTTCTGGCGTTCTTAGTTGTTCTGAATTGCTCATTCTGCTTCTCAAGGATTAGAATCTACAACATCAATCACTTGTTCTAATTGTTCTAGAAGTAGAGTCCAGTTTCATCAAAACACAAACATGAATAGATTCTTCTACAACTAATAGTCTTTTTATTAAACACGTCTATATGCTTTACTTATTGTTAGAAATTCCAGAAAAAATTAACCTTCATAAGATGTTAGCATCAAATTTTGCAAGATTATTTTTCTTGTTATCTAGAATAAAGCAATTTGCAACCCGAAAATATGAAAATAACCAAATATTTGGTTTTCTAAACCTTTGTATAGCTCATATGGAGTCTTTTTAGTCAGATTCTTAACCAAAGCCCTGTTTAGAATATAACAAGCAGTGTTGACTGCTTCTGCCGCAGAAATACTTTGGTATTTAAAATCACTTAGCATGGTTCTGGCATCTCTTGAAGTGTTCTATCTTGCGTTCCACACTCCATTTTGTTGAGGTGCTCTAGTGCGAGAAGTTATGCGAAGAGTTCCTGTCTCGTTGCAAAAAGCATTGAATTTCTGAATTTCAAATTCTCCATCCATATCACTTCTGATGCTGTGATGTTATATCCTTTCTCATTTGTAATTTTCTTGCACAGATGAAACAAAACATGTCAAATGACTCAATCTCTATTTCTATGAAGAGTGTCCAGGTGAATCTAAGGTAGTCATCTATAATAACAATGCATAGAATTTTCCCTCAAGACTAGAAGGAGTAATTGGACCAAATAAATCAAGGGGCAGTAATTCTAAGGTCTAGAAGAGAAACCATGCCTTAGATTTAAAAGAAGTCTGGTTTGTTTGCCCATTTTGACAAGCATCACAAATGTGAAATGCTTTTCAAATTTCAATTTTGGGCAAACCCCTACGACCAAATCTTTCTTAGAAGTTTAGAAATAAGGAGGCCATGCTTGCATGTCAAGCTTCTAATGCAATAATCCAACTCAATTATCAAATAGATAACTAAACATATAATACCTGGTGTATGCATAACCAGAGATTTATACTAAGTATGAGAGTTCCAAACTTTTTCCAACGAATAAGGGTTTTTTATTATCATCATGTTCTGAACTTCACAAGAGAAGGTTCAAAGATCACTCTTCATTTTTTATCACAAATGCTGACTCAAACTTAACAATTTATAAATGTAATCCTTCTACTAAGCAACATTTCTATTGAAAGAATTAGAAACTACCACACCAATACCACCATTTTACCTTTTGCTTTTGTTCTCCCAAAAGCATTACCGTACCCCCTTTTTCTTTTCTAATCTGGTGGAACTTCTTTTTATCACCAGTCATATGCTAGAGTAAGCGCTGTCCATGTATCCAACATCTCTGTTTTCAAAAGCTGCTCCTTAGGCAACACCTGAAAGATCAAGCAGATTTAAGGTACCACTCTATATTGGGTCCTGGAGGGTTAGTTGGTAACAGGATCACTATGATTCTTCTTTTGTTGAAACTTTGATGTTCTAAAGTCACAACATTAGCATTTTTCTGATTAGAAACACGATTCAGTTTAGAAATGCTATTAGAACTTGTTTTCTCTTTAGAAAATGATTCTGAAATTGACTTTAGAATTCTAATTTTAGTTTTCCAAGATTCATTTTCAGAATTCAGATTTTTGCATTTTTCTTCAAGATGTGTCAGATTTTCAGAAAAACGATTATTCCAATTTTTAAGATCTTTGATTTCTATAATAAGATCTTTGCATGTAACTTCTTGATAAAAAGAATCTTTTAAATGATTACTTTTAGATTTCAATTTTTTGAAATCTTTCTTTAAAACTTTAAGCTTTCTAACAAGTTTTTCAAACTCATTGCAAAGATTATTGTAAGTATTTAGAAGATCACTTTCTGATTCAGGTTCAAAAATACTTACAGTGCTTTCAGGTTCAAAAATACTTACAGTGCTTTCATCATTCTCATAGATCTTTTCATTGATTCCAGCTTTCTGTGTTAAGTCAGAGTGCTAATTTCTTTATATTCGGAGTCGATAGTAGCCATCAGACAGATATTAGCAATTTCTTCTTGATCATCATGGCTTTCAGGATTAGAATCATCTGAATCACTCTAGGCAGCTACGAAAGCCTGCTTTAGCTTCTCCTTAGTTGACTTCTTTTTCAGTTTAGGACAATTTGGCTTAATATGTCCAGGTTTGTTGCATTCATAATTCATAACAAACCACTTCAGAAGTTTCTTTCTTGGGCAAGTTACTATTTTTGGATGGAAATTTCTTTTTATTAAACTTTTTCTGTGGCATTCCACCTTTTCGATAGAACTTTTTAAATCTTTTAGCAACAAGTGCTAAATCATCACTATCAAGATCAGAAGAACTTTCCTCACTAGAATCTATCCTCAAAGCCAGTCCTTTCTTTTTCTTATCTTCCGTTGTCAAGGAAGATTTCATTTCTTCTGAAACAAGAGCTCCTATAAGATAATCAGTGTAAGTCATAAGTGACAGGGAAGTATTCTATTGTATTCATTATAGTTCCTTAAAGAATCCCCATTTTCACTAGGTAAGAATTCCTAGGATTTTCTTAACCAAGGCTCATCTTCTGAAATTTTCCTTCCGTAGAGTTATCTCAAAGGAATTAACTAAATAATTGGTAATCAGATTTAAGTTCTGCAATAGTTCTCCTCTTTCATACTAAACATTTCGTATTCTCTCCAAGGATATTTATCCTGGATTCTTTTTACCCTGTCTGTAACCTCATATAGGTTACTTTAAGTTTTTCCCATACCTCTTTGCAGATTACATCCAGATACTTGTTTATATCACTTTGCATCTAAAGCACAATGAAGAATATTAATGGCCTTTGCATTTACACAATATCAATTCCAAGTCACCAATCCGGTATATTCTTCTTCAGTTTTTCAACTAGCTCATCTCCTACAGTTTTCCATGGGAATAAGAGGACCAGTGATAACATTTCCTCCAGCAGTTTATATTCAATCTGATTTCAATAAAAATTCTCGCATTCTAGTTTCCAGTAAAGAGTAATTAGATTCTCCCAAACTGAACAAAGGAGGTCTAGAACAATTTGTGCTTCTAAAGAAGTAAGAAGGAAGTGGGTGTTGTCATGGGAATCTTATCTCTTAAGCGGTTAAGATTTAGGGTATAGGTCAAGAGCCCAAGGCTCTGATACCCAGCGATTGTGGGTCCGAAAATAATATGGCACAAACCCAAAGAGGGGGGGGTGAATTGGGTTTTTCTAAAAAACTGAAATAGAGATTTAGAAATTCTAAACAAGATTGAAATCTAAGCACAGCGGAAAACACACAAGAACTTTGTGAGAATAGAATATGATTAGAAATACCCTCACCAATTTTCATAATAATAAAAGATAGAAAATCTGTGCGAAGTGCAGCTATGGATTAGAACAATGCTTCTCAACTGACTTATACACTATTCAGAACTTCTTTATGAAGGAAAGTTATAGAAGACTGAAACTTCCTCAATAAAGTTTGAGTAAACATATATAAGCAAAGTGAAGATAGTTATTAAAGTTTAGAACTCTTCAACAGAGCTTTTAATAAAAAATTAGAAACAACTTTACGATGGAGAAGCTATCAAGAATTACAACTTCCTCCATAAAGTTTAAATAGAAACCCAATCAGTGAAATATGCTGTGAATAGAACGACAGTTAGAACATGGTATATTCACTGTATTAGAATACCAGAGTTCTAAGGTTCAGAAAAGATAGAACTTATTACCGTTTTAGAACATCTGAATTAATAACAATATTAGCGTTTCTTAATAAAAATCAAACAGAAGTGTTATAAAGATAGTATCAAGCAATCATTAGAAATAAAGAGATCAAACAGAGAATTATAGTGGTTCGGCACTAACTCGCCTACATCCACTCCCCAAGACGCATCTTGAGATCCTCAACTAAGTAATCTCTTTTAAAGGGTAAGAGAAGATCCTCAAACTAAGTAATCTCTTTTAGAGGGTAAGAGATAAACCAACAGTACAAGGCACATAATCAACCCCCTAGATCACCTTTTTGTCCCAACTAGATTTTCCAAAGCGTTCTAGTTAACCTCTCAACCCTTTCTTTTTTTGATAGAGTACTAAGAAAACTCGATTCAAGACATTACTATCCCACACATGGAAAGGTCGCTGATAATACCTTATCACACATAGAGCTTCTAAACCTAAGCTATTACAACAAAAAGTTTAACAGAATAAAGAGCCTTCTACTATAGAATAAAATTCTAAATAGACAGAAAGAAACGCCTATATAAGCACAGGAAAAACAATTTTATCAAGATTAGAAGATCCGATTAGAACACAGAATTGTTTTTTTTCAAAAGTAATGTGTAAAAATTCTTTTCATTTAAATATTGAAAAGCGATAAGAGTAGAGATGAAAAGAAAATGGTAAGAGTAAGTTTTGAGAGAAAAGGGATTCGTTTGCAAATGAAGAAGAGAGTGGCTCTAAACAAATACTCTTACTTCACCAAATGTTTAAGGCGTGAATGTTCCTTTATATATAGGAAACAAAGAAGCTGTCACTTTTGGAAAGAGATTGAAAACATAATATCTTCTTTCCTTATTTTAGAAGATGTGAAAATCTTTGTTACCAAAAATTATTTCATCCTTTTTGGTAAGAGAATAAACCCGATTTTTGCTTTCCTTTAGAAAAGATTTTCGACAGCATTTATTTTGGAAAGATATTATTTGCGGAAAGATGCACTTACCAAACCGAAAGAGATTTTCCTTCATTTTAAGGTAAGAGAATAACTTTGAAACACTTTAGATCTTTCAAAATATATTTCCGAAAGAGTAAATGATTTTATTACCAAAAACATTAGAGAAGAAATCTCTTTAGTTTTTCTCTGTAGTTTTAGGAAAATAAATCTTTTCGATTTGAGGAATATTTTCGAAAAATAAATTATTTAAAAGAAAACTAATTTTGCGAAAAAATATTTTGAAGAGAAAAAAAGAAATTTGTGCTCATATATGGATCTTTCTCTTATCCTACAAAGTTTCCTAAATAAACCTGCAACTAGGTTCCTTCGAAATCTTCTACTCAAAGTAGGATTTGCCTTGTATATATTCTTTCCAAAGAAATTCTCTGCATAAAATAAAATTAGCACAAATAGTATAATTTAAATTTATTTGTTTTGTATTAATCATCAAAATCCGAGATTTGACCCTTGAGCCAACAGTAAGTTCCTATATTGCTTGATGAAGTGTTTTTTTTTAATTTATTTTTGTATCTTATTTTATTAATGCATAATCAGAAAAAATAAAAAGCGACTAAATATTTTTGGAAAAAATTTTGTTATTTATTTATTTTGGATATAAAAGAAAAATAAAATTAATCTTTCTCCACAAATTTATTTTTATAGTTTTTTTATTTTCCTTCTAATTTGAATAGAAAATTATCGGAATTCTTTTTCCTTATATTCCTTTCTTATTTCCAAATAAAATATAGTTTTTGCTTATTAATATTAATTTAGTTTTTTTTTCCTCCTATATAATATTATCTGAAAATATAATTATTTTTTCCCTTATAATCCGAACGATGCGCATGATAATATTAAAAGATGAAATAGTATTTTACAACATCATTCAAAAATAGTAAAATTATATAATAAAATGATAAATTGTATCTTATTGAGATATACTGAAAAGTTGAGATGCTAAGATATGTTTTCTTAAGCATCATGCCAAGCTTTTCATAAGATATGCAATAGCAAAACCATGCATAGTATGACCTACATAAAAAAATGTATACTTTAATATATTTTTCAATAGTGATAATAATTTTGAGAATTTAACTAATTATATTGAAATAAGAAATTCAGTATTTTTTTATTTTATGTTTATGATTTTTTTAAATTTTATGTTTATGATTATTATAATGATTGTTTATTTATTTGAAATAATTAATGTGATTATTTTTAGTGTAGTGTGTCCTAAGCATATGGATATCCTACATTTTAAAAATTATCGTATTCAATATGTTCTCATATCTCGTGTCTCGTGCATACAACCGAGGCTCTGTTTGTGATGAGACTACTCCTTACACCAAGCTAATCAACTAAGATTTTTTTTGTAAATTAACAAATAAAATGAATGTTTTTTTTAATTTGATTTTGTCTCATTTAAATAAGAATTAAGTATTTTTATTTTAGTTTATGAATTATTTAAATGATTGTTTATTTATTTGAAATATAAATATATACTTATTTAGTGTACCTATGTCCTAAGCGTGTGGATGTCCATCTTTTTTAAAAACTTGTCTATCCCAGTTTCCATGCAACATAGTCCTGGTAATAATGAGACCTACTCTATACACCATACACCAAGCTAATCAATCAAGATTTTTTATACCAATAAAAAATGAAGTTTTTTTTTTAATTTATTTTTATGTCATTGAAATAAGAAATTAAAATTTTTTATTTTGTGTTTATAATTTATTATAAATGGTTTTTTATTTATTTGAAATATTAATATATTACTTATTTAGTGTACTGTATCATAAGCGTGTGGATATCCTACCTTTTTAAAAAATTATTGTATCTCATACGTTCTGTATCTCATATCTTGTGTTTGTGCAACAACCTCCTGGTATATGAGAGTACTCCATACACCAAGCTAATCAACTAAGATTTTTTTTAATACCAATAAAAATGAAGTGTTTTTTTTTTAATTTGCTTTTGTGTCATTGAAATAAGAATTTTAGTGTTTTTTTATTTTATGTTTATTATAAATGATTGTTTATTGATTTGAGTGTAGTGTGTTTTAAGCTACTGAATGTCCTACATTTTAAAAAAATTATCGTATCCCATACGTTCCGTATGTCATATCCCATTTCCATGCAACTCAGTTCCTGGTTTATGAGACTACTCTATACATTAAGCAAATTAACTAAGGTTTTTTTATTACCAATAAAAAATGAAGTATTTTTAAATATTTTTTATGTCATTGAAATAAGAAATTAAACTTTTTTATTTTATGTTTATAATTTATAATTTATTTATTGAAATTTTAATATATTACTTATTTAGTGTAATGTGTCTTAAGCATGTGGATGTCATACTTTTTTAAAAATTGTTGTATCTCGTACGTTCCAATTTATATTTTTAAATTGCTTATATATTGTTTATTTAATAATAATGTATTGTTTATTCACACTCTTTTTAAGCCTGTGGATTACTTATTAATTGCAGCTCTTTTTAAGCCTGTGGATTACTTATTAATGTTTTTATAAGAGAAGAAATAAATTTATATTAATAAATTAAATGCTAAAGATAATTTTTTTATAGATATTATCTTGATAGAAAGATTATCTGAAAATATAAAACAATTAATCTTTTTACAATTCTTACAATTGTGCTAATTATGTGAATTTTAACATCCGTTATTCTATACTCCAAAATAATGCCAAGTAGCAAACTATTCTAATTACACATAGTTTCCATATAAAGCAAACTACCTTGCTTTTATATATTACTAGTGTTAGAACCTGCGCGATGTACGGAGCAATATTAAAAGATGAAATAATTTTTTATAACATCATTCAAAACTAGTAAAATTATATAATAAAATAATAAATTGTATCTTATTGAGATATGCTTCTTATGAGATATGCCTGAAAATTGTAATGCTAAGAAATACCTTCTTAAGTATCCTGCAAAGCCTTCATAAGGTATGCAATAGCAAAAGCTATTTATTGATCGTGACCTATTAAAAAATGCCATGCATCACTAATTAATGTATTTTTCAATAATGAAAAAAAAAAAAAATAATAAAATTTTTTTTTTTGGAAGAAAAAATTTTAAAATTAAAAAATTTAAAATTTATTTTGGGAAAATAGAAATTAAGAAATTAAGTTTTTTTTTTATTTTATGTTTATGATTTATTATAAATGTTTGTTTATTTATTTGAAATATTAATGTATTACTTATTTAGTTTAGTGTCTTCAGTGTGTGGATGTTCTACTTTTTGAAAAATTATCATGTCTTATACATTTTCGTAACTCGTCTACCGTAATTGATCAAGGTTTTTTTTTATTACTAATAAAAAATAAATTGTTCTTTTTTAAAATTTATTTTTGTGTCATTGAATAGGAAATTAAATTTTTTTATTTTATGTTTAATTTATTATAAATGATTGTTTATTTATTTGAAATATTAATGTCTTTCTTATTTAGTGTAGTCTATCCTAAGCGTACGGATGTTCTCCCTTTTTTGTAAAAATTATTGTATCCTTATATTTCCGAATCTCGTGTCCTGTATGTGTGCAACCTAGCTCCTGTTATATGTGACTACTTCATATACCAAGCTAATCAACCAAGATTTTTTCTTATTACCAATAAAAAATAAAGCGTTTTTTTTTAATTTGTTTTTGTGTCATGGAAATAAGAAATTAAGTATTTTTTATATTTATAATTTATTATAAATATTTATAATTTATTATAAATGATTGTTTATTTATTTGAAATATTAATATATTACTTATTTAGTATAGTGTGTCCTAACTATATGGATATCCTGCTTTTTAAAAATTGTCGTATTCGTACGTTCCCATATCTCGTATTCCTTATTTGTGCAACCTAGCTTCTGGTAAATGATATACTCCATACACCAAGCTAATCAATAAAGGTTTTTTTTTATTACCAATAAAAGATAAAGTGTTTTTTTCAATTTGTTGTTGTCTCATTGAAATCACAAAATAGTATTTTTTTTTTATGTTTATGATTTATTATTATTAATTATTTATTTATTTGAAATATTAATGCATTACGAATAACAATTAGTCTTGTTGTTTTTATATATTTATTTGAAATATTAATATATTACTTATTTAATGTAGTGTGTCATAAGCATATGGATGTCCTACTTTTTAAAATTATCGTATCGGTATGTTCCTGTAACTCGTGCCCCATGTTTGTGTAACCTAACTCCTGGTATATGATGGTATATGAGATTACTCCATAAACCAAGCTAATCAACGAAGGTTTTTTTTTATTACAATAAAAAAATGAAGTGTTTTCTTTAATTTATTTTTGTGTCATTGAAATACAAAAATATTTTATGTTTATTATTTATTATAAATGATTGTTTATTTATTTAAAATATTAATATACTACTTATTTAGTGTAGTGTACCCTAAGCGTGTAGATGTCCTAAATTTTAAAAGTTGTCTTATCTATACGTTCTCGTGTCTCTGTCCTGTGTTCATGCAACCTAACTTCTGGTATATGAGACTACTCTATACACGAAGCTAATCAACCAAGATTTTTTATTACCAATAAAAATGAAGTGTTTTATTTTTAAAATTTATTTTTATGTCATTGAAATAAGAAATTAAGTATTTTTTATGTTCATGATTTATTATAAATGATTGTTTATTGATGTTTATTATTTGAAATATTAATGTAATTAATTTATCAGTGTAAGTGTGTTTCTAAGTGTGTGGATGTCCTACTTTTTAAAAAAAAATTATTGAATCTCGGTACGTTTCCGCATCCGTGTCTCAATGTCCATGCAAACCTTAATTTCCTGGTATATAACACCCCATACAACCAAAAAGTTAATCACTTAAAGATCTTTTTTTATTGAACCACTCAAAAATTAAACATTTTTAAATTTAATTTTTGTGCTATTGAAATAAGAAATTTAGTATTTTTTGTTTATGTTATGATTTATTAATAAATGATTATTTATTTATTTGAAATAGTAATATATATTACTTATTTAGTGTAGCGTGTCCTAAGCATGTAAATGTCTACTTTTTAAAAAATTAATCGACCCGTACATTCCGCTATCTCGGTCGTCTCATGTCCGTACAATCTAACTCTTGGTAATATGAGACTACTCCACTCCATACACCAAGCTAATCAATCAAGGTTTCTTTTTATTACCAATAAAAATGAAGTGTTTTTTTTTTTAATTTGTTTTTGGGGCATAGAAATAGTATTTTTTTTTATGTTTATGATTTATTATAAATCATTGTTTATTTATTTAAAATATTAATGTGTTACTCATTTAGTGTGGTGTGCCTTAAGCATGTGGATATCCTACTTTTTAAAAATTATTGTATCCATACGTTCCCGTATCTTGTGTCCCATGTTCGTGCAACCTAGCTACTGGTGTATGAAACTACTCAATATGCTAAGCTAATCTATCGATGTTTTTTTAATTAGCAATAAAGATGAAAGTTTTAATTATTTTTGTGTCATTGAAATAAAAAATTAAATTTTTTTATTTTATGTTTATTATTTATTATAAATAGACAAGAAAAATGAATTTATGAACAATAAGAAATGAAGAACAGTAGCTGTTAAGGTTTTTGAACTTTATTTCACTTAAAAACAAATCATGTACAGCATTCCTCTTAATGTACAGCATTCCTCCTTATATAGAAGTTGCCAAAGTCTATCAAATATCCCTATAAAAACGAACACTAAAATCAATATATCACATAAAAAAGGAGACCACATTAAAGTGGTCCTGTTAAAATTACTGAAGACAGATAAACAAAAAAAAAAAAAAATCCTCATCTATAGAAAAAGGCAGATCGGTGGAATGGGAGTAAAATGTTAGGAGGCGAGAGAGAGTTTTTGAACCACTTGCACAGTCGTAGAGTAGTTCAATGTTATTGAGACAAATATACAGTACAGATACCACTATTGCTCACATAAAGTTAATTTGGCAGAAAACGAGATAGGCAGGAAAACAGGGTTATGAGTTTACCATTCGATTATCTACTCGCGATAAAAGACCACACCTTACTAATAGTAAGACTTTCACGTCATATAATTTCTTACACATCAAAAGTGAGTTTCCCTGAACTAAATCCTTTTTATTGTTTAGTCGTATACTTTAGAGAGATTATCACGATGTACAAATGAGTACATTCACATATTACCTTTCCATGCTGTGATAGATATATAAAGGCTATTCGCTTAACGCGTCAAACGTAGGCCGGTTTTGCAGTCTTAGGAGGTTCCAACAGTTTGCACAGTGGGAGAGAGAAGTGATGAACAAGGCAGACTTGTGTATTGGTTTTGGTGAAGATGTCAAGCAACCGTGTTGAGTTTATTTTTTGTGGTAGGTTTAACACCTATAGAAAAAAATTTTTAATCACTGCTAAGTCTGTACAATTCTTAATATATTTGGTTACCGTTAAGATAGACCTTGCTTGTCAACCCCTCACACATACCCCGAGATTTCCACGTCGCCCAGAGACCAACGAACACAGTGATAGTTAATTCAATATGCTTACTTCGGGTGCGGATGAAAAAAGGAAACCGGAAATAAATCCCATGGCCATACAAACTCTAGTTAACACTATAGCGAGAGCGAGAATAAAAGCCGCATTCATCTCAAGGATTGATTATTATGTAGTATATAAGCAAGCACTTTCTGAATAAAGTAGCCATCCACCATCAACAGCACCTCCACGGCAAGCGTCACTAATTTCCATAGAACACTGAAGAGAAATATCTTTGATGAGCTTAGCAAATATATGAAGTAAGTCTTAAATCTCCACACGATGTTAGCTTCTGGAACCAGCTAGATCATTCAGTCCACATTTTGCTCTGAGTGATCTCAGTCTCTCTCGGCTTAACTTGGCTCGATGAATTATTCAGCGGAGGCGGAAGCCACCACTGCTAGCTATGGCCTGGTGGGTCTGGCTCCCTTTCTGTCCTCTCAGCACAAGCTATCTCTAAAATACGTCACGAGTTTAGATTGGATATTTTCTAAGAGTACGTGCTAATGTCACCAGCGTTTTGCTCTTATCGGCAAAATGCACGACCTAAGTCTGATAATGGTACACACATCCCACAACTCTTCCAATCATCGTCAAGCATGTCAGTCAAACTCCTTTCAACGCATATATCACTTGGAATTGAGTATTCTGATAATTTTATGTTAATTACTTGTATTATTCTCTTATTATATGTATAAAACTCTCTTCCTTTATATAAGCACTCAACTTATTGACATGGTGACGGAGGCATTTGGAAACTCAAGAAAGTATCCTTAATTTGATAGCTATCTAGTTTATGGTGTTTTGTCTAGCTACTTAGTTGGATGGTATTCTTGCTTATATATTCCATGTAGAAAACAAATTCAGCACACTTGAATTGGAGTCTAAGGGATAATGCGGAGATTAGAAGTCGTGTTTAATGTTAATACTTGAATCTGTGGGAAAGCACACACCCGTGACATAACGCAATATAACGGATAGCGAAAATAGGATTAGGAAGGCTAACCAGAAGATTCAGAGCCACCTCTTGCTTTTCCATATAGGAATGGGTTGGGTATTAAGTTCCAGAACTTTGAGGTAGTACGTCACAATATTCGGTTTACTATCAAATATTAAGACAATTTCCGAACCCGTCTAAGTAAACTTCGTGTACAAAGCCAAAGGTGTAGCCATAGGTTTACTATCAAACATTCCGAACCGCTCAAGTAACGTCAAAGCATAATGCATTTGATTTAGGATTAGACCATCTGCTGTTTGCGTAACCTCAATTCCTAAAAAATTATGCAAACGTCCTAGGTCTTTCATGGCAAATTCCCGACACAACAAGTCAACAAACTCATCAATTAAAGACGTTGAAGAACCAGTTAAAAGCATATCATCAACATAAATTAACAGTGCAAGTGTTCCTTGAGATGAATTAAAAACAAACAGAGATGGGTCGGCTAAGCTACAGACAAATCCAAACGACACTAAAAACACTCACTCAACCTGTCAAACCAAGTGCGCGGAGCTTGTTTCAAACCGTATAAAGCTCTTTGAAGTTTACACACATATGATGGATATTGAGAATCAAGCATACTTGATGGTTGAGCCATATACAGATCCTCAGATATATGTCCGTGTAAAAACGCATTTTTCACATCAAGTTGGCATACCTGCCATTGTCGAACCAAAGCAATTGAAAGAACTAGACGAATAGTACCTGGTTTCACAACTGGTGAAAATGTCTCTGTGAAATCTTGCCCGTCAACTTGATGATACCGCTTCGCAACTAATCGAGCCTTCAATCGATCAAGTGAACCATCAAAAGGCAATTGAATGGATGCCATACTTTATTGACTAGAATATTAAGTAAGCACGATTGGATTCGAACAACTGCGCTTGAAAGGATAGTCTCTGTGAACAATTCTTGCCCGTCACTTTGATGACACCGACTGGCCAAAACGGCGGTTTGTGCGCTATCTTGGGGCGCTACCACTCTAACGATGGCACCACTTTTAGTCCACCAACATCATCGGATCAATTCACATCATACGTAGATATGCCATATATAACAGAACCATTGCAAGCTTTTCGAAGTCCTCTTATAATCGAGCCACTACTAGAGAACTCTGTATTAGGTTCTAATTCATATCCACCCTGGATATGGTAAGTGCGCATAGGGAACGCGGACAAAGTGCCAAAAGGTTTATCAACTTGTTGTGGTGAGAGCTTACCTCAGTATCTACATATTCTGTCTCTCTTCTATTATGCGAGTAATGGTGTGACAAAACGCAGATAGTGTCGCACCAAGAAGCTTTGTCGAACTGTTAGCGTTTCTTAAGGGATCAAGGGATCCATTGTCAGTCACAAGTGCATATCTGGGATTGGGTTTAAACGATTCCAGACTGAGACCGGAGTGGTCATGGAATGCACTTGGGGCAATATTGAACCCAATAGAAATCTGCATCACGACACCCAACTTAAAACCCTCATCGCGTTCTTAGAGCAACTTTGATTTACATTAGGCTGCCCTACCACGGATTACACGTACTATATTGAAATTAAAGATGTTTATTGACTATACTGGACACTTAAACTAAGGTAAGTTGCACAACGCAAAGTAGTAAGCAGTGGAGTGCTATGTGTTGATATGAGGTGTCTCGCTGTTATTTATTGTCTGATCTATGGCAACCGCAATACTGACTAAAGTCTAGTAACATTTGGGTATCACTCTTTATTCTTTTCTATAGTGAAGGATGAATTGAACAATTCGATAAGTAACAGCTGGGTCGCCCTACGTTGTGTAGTATGTAGGGCTGAATCTATCAGTCTTTCGAACTGAGATTTGGAGAACTTACATTAAAATAAAGTAGAAACTTGGGTGACGCAGTAGGTGAAAAGATTTCGTGAATTTTATCAAGCATGGAGAAGAGCAATAGAGTCAATAACTATTCAACAGAACTACGTCAGAGGGTACCACGAGTATGCCACAGTAGGCACCCTCCGATGGACAGAGGATGGGTGGTGTCTCAACTCTCACACTCGCGATTCATTTTGGACCACTATGAGGGAAATTCATGACATGGTCATAATAGAGCTTTTATGGAGTTTTCAGTGCATCCTATAGTTCGTAGATGGCTTCATGCAACAGCGACGTGTTATGGCCAGTGTAATCACATCACCCTAATGTGGTGTCTGCATGATGTAGAATAGGCTATATCCTATACTTTACATGGATGGATTTGCATGTGGTAATAATTGCATCCTTACTCCATAAACACTCATACCAATGGCGAGGAGTATCAGATATATATAGGTGTAAATTTTCTTAATTCTATCACATTGTCACTTGAGTAATTAAATGCCCTTATTTAGGAATTTTTATAAAAAATTCATCTTCGTTATTGTATATGAAATAAACGACATACACATACAAAGTTAGCAGCTTTTAGAGGACTCAAATTTTATATTTTTCAGGTGTCTCCAAGTATTCTATCTCATCAACAGACGAAGGTAGCCAGGAATCAATCACTTGTGTCGCATGGTTAGATATACCCTCATTAGTGATGGATTTGCAGGGAAAGCACTCCTCATCAAACACCACATGCCTGGAGATAATATATTTGCGATTTTTAACATGATAGCACCTGTAACCCTTATATTTATCACTGTAACCTGAAAAAACACAAAGAACAGACTTTGGATCAATTTTTTTTTTCTAGTGTCCCAAGTATAAGGAAAACATTTACATCCAAAAACCCGTAATATAGAGTAATTCGGATGTTTCTTATGGAGCTTAAAAAATGGCGAATCAAAAGAAATTGATGACGATGGTAATCGATTAATAAAAAAAACAGCAGTAGTAAAAGCATCAAGCCAAAAAGATAATGGAGCACGACAGTGAAACAACATAGACATTCCTAATTCTCGGATTATACGATGTCTGCGTTCAACTGTACCAGTTTGTTCTGGTGTGTATGGACATGAAATATGGTGAATTATACCAGTTTTAAGAAAATGAGCAGCCAATGCAGAATTAACAAATTCACCTCCTCCATCCGATTGAAATATTTTTATAACAACATGATATTGTCGTTCCACATAGTTCTCAAAAGCAATAAACGCCGAATAAAAGTCAGACTTTGCACGCAATGGAATTAACCAAACATATTTAGTGTAATCATCGATAAGACAAGCATAATATTTAAATTTTTCAATAGATAACACAGGAGCTGGACCCCATAAGTTACAATGAATTTTTTCAAAAGGAGCAGTAGTAGAATTAACACTATTTTGAAAAGGAAATTTACTGAGTTTCCCCAGTTGACAACTATCACACACTCGATTTATTTTCAATGGACCATTAACAGTAATAAGTCCTTTATTATGCAAATTATGTAAAGCAGAAACTTGTGGATGCCCAAGACGTTGGTGGTGCCAAACGTCAGCACTACACGACTTGAACCGAAATGAAAAATTAGCCTCTGGATTGCTGGTAATTGTATACAAATCACCCTTCTTTGGTCCCTGCATGATTAATGCACCTGTCTGCCGCTCCTTCACAATAAAAGAATTATTAGTAAATTCACAATTTATAGGAAATTGTGAGGTTAATTTACTTAAGAGAAATTCTTTTTTAAGTGAGGAACATACAAACCTCAGATAATGGTAGCACATGATTATTTTTACAAATTGCGCCAGTTACCAATACCAGCTATAGGAAATAGAAGAACCATCACCCTAATTATAACCGATCACATCCTGCATATTATGTAAATTTGACACTATATCTCATTTTCCAGTCATATGAATTTGTAGCACCGGTGTCAGACCCGTCCAATCGTGATCAGTTTTACAGTATCATCTAAATGTAAGTGTTGCATGATGTGAGTGTTGCTAATGCTTGAGGAAGAGCACTGGACTGCGTTGATGAGGAAGGAAACCACCAACATATTTTTGCGATATGTCCCTTTTTATTGCAAATCTGACAGATTTCATTTTGGTAAAGCTCACGTTCTGCCGCAATCATGCGTCTTTTTCCTGGTGGAGTAGGCCGCCGTGGTTGGCCGGAAAAATTCGTTTGATTTTGTGCTTGAAATCCACGACCTGCAGAAGAAAAAGATGATCGAGAATTCTTAGAATCATATATCGTGTTAGATCCATCGAACTGCGAGGCCTTCTTCTGTTGCGAATAAAATGCCAGATGAGGCGTATGAACTGTTAAGGAGGAATTTACAGAGTTTGCAAACCAATTCCGCCTCTGATCATGGTTTTGAAGCTGCGAAATTAACTCAGTATAAGAGGGTCTGGGAGGTTTCAACATTGTGGTTGTAAAGGTCTCATATTGAGGACCTAGACTTGTTAAAAGACTATAGATTTTTTCTTTTTCTGAAATTGGGCGGCCAATGGCAGCCAAACTGTCACAAATGTTCTTGAATTGTCGAATATGATTGCTTATGCTGACATTATCATCTTTGTGAAGATATGTTAATTGTTGTCGAAGAGTAAACTCCCTCTCTTGAGATTCTTGAGCATACGAATCTTTCAAAGCATCCCACACAGCATATGTCGTGTCGAGTCCGATGACAAGCCCAAGAGATTCTTCGGAGAGAGTACCAATTATCCACCCTCGAAGCAAACGATCTGCCTTTTTCCAAGTTGCAAAGGTTTGGAGAGCTTGATCTATGGCTTTGTCAGAACCAGTTGGATTAATTGGAGGTTCGTCAGTTAGATGATTCAAAAGTTCTTGACTTTCAGCAAGAGCTAGAACTTGCTCACGCCAAAGTAGGTAATTGGTTTGGGTTAATTTGAGAGTTACAAAATTGCCAACATTGAGAGAAAGAGATGAGCAAGCTATAAGAGCCATTTGATAGCCTAGATTAGGCTCTGATACCAAGACAAGAAAAATGAATTTATGAACAATAAGAAATGAAGAACAGTAGCTGTTAAGGTTTTTGAACTTTATTTCACTTAAAAACAAATCATGTACAGCATTCCTCTTATTATTTCACTTAAAAACAAATCATGTACAGCATTCCTCTTATATAGAAGTGCCAAGTCTATCAAATCCCTATAAAAACGGAAGCAACTAAATCAATATATCAAAGCCAGATATAGTGGCTGTAAATACTACCAACTAAGTCAAAGAGCAAGTTAAGCAAAGACTCCAACAACCAACTTTTATTTAGCAGAGGAATAGGAAAATATTTAACCAACCTTATCTCTCCAAAAACACCTTATTGCTCCATATTTTCCACAACAGGTCCTGATATACGAACTTGATCACACAAAGACACCTTATTACTGCTGTGATCATTAACATAAATGATTGTTTATTTATTTGAAATATTAATGTATTACTTATTTAGTGTAGTGTATCCTAAGCGAGTGGGTATCTTACCTTTTAAAAGTTGTCATATCTATATATTCTCGTGTCCCGTGTCCGTGCAACCTAGCTCCTGGTATATGAGACTACTCCATACACCAAGCTAATCAACCAAGGCTTTTTCTCATTATCAATAAAAATGAAGTGTTTTGTTTTTAAAATTTATTTTTATGTCATTGAAATAAGAAATTAAGTATATATTGCTATTGCTCTAATTGAGAGAGGCAAATTGAGAGAGAGAAAAGGTCAAAATATAATTAATTGGAAAATGTTAAAATATAAAAAGTTAAAAACTTATAAGTATATATTACTGTTGTCCCTACTGTAGAAAACGTAAAGATCTAGTTTGATTTATTTTATAGAAAACGTTTGTGATAATTAATTGTTGGGCCCCCTACCTTTCTATTTTTGATTTTTTAATTTTTAATAATTAATATAACTTAGTCCCTACTGTTCCTCCTCACACATGGCAATTTTTGAAGCTTACACCTGGCTTCCATAAAATGCAAACTGCTTTGCTTTCATATATTATATAGATATAGATAGATATAGATTTTTCAATAGTGATAATAATTTTGAGAATTTAACTCATTATATTGAAATAAGAAATTAAGTGTTTTTTATTTTATGTTTATAATTTATTATAAATGATTATTTATTTATTGTCATATCTCATACGTTCTCGTGTCTCGTGTCCCATATCTTTGCAACATAGCTTCTGGTATATAAGACTACCCCCTATGTGGATCATTAAAATAAGAAATTAAATATGTTTTATTTTATACTTTGGGTTACATATATTTTAATCTAATTTTAATTTAAACTAATTATATTAAAATAAAAAATTTAGTATTTTTTATTTTATGTTTTTATTAATATAAACGATTGTTTATTTATTATCATATATGACGTACGTTCCGTATCTCGCATCCTGTGTCCATGCAACCTAGCTCCCAGTACATAAGAATATCTCGTATACCAAGGTAATCATTAAAATAAGAAATTAAGTATTTCTTATATTATGGCTTGAATTATTTATATTTTAATTAAATTTTAATTAAACTAATTGTATTAAAATAAAAAATTAAGTATTTTTTATTTATGTTTTTTATTTATTTATAAATAATTAATTATTTATTATCATAAGAAATTAAGTATTTCTTATTTGATGGCTTGACTTATTTGTATTTTAGTTAAATTTTAATTTAATTTAATGCATTATCTTGATTGGATATAACTAATAGATATTATCATGATTAAAGACATTATTTAAAAATGTAAAACAACTTATCTTTTTACAATTGTTGTCATTACACCTTATTTTTTACAATGGTACTAAATAATTATTGTCTTTCTCATACTTGGCAATTTTAGAGGCTTACGCTTGATTTTCATATAAAATAAACTACTCTACTTTTATATATTATATAGATAGATATAGATTTTTCAATAGTAATAATAATTTTTTTTTCAATAGTAATAATAATTTTGGAGAAATTTAACTAATTATATTGAAATAAGAAATTAAGTTTTTTTATTTTATATTTATTAATTTTTATTTATAAATGATATGTTTAATTTATTATGATTATCTCGTATGTTTCCGTATCCTTCGTGTCTCATGTCTGTGCACACTAACTTCCTCTTGGGTAATAAGATTATCCTCTACGATTCAAGGTAATCATCTAAAAATAAGAAAATTAAAATATTTTTTTATTTTATTAGCTTGAGTTTATATGTAATTTCAATTTATTTTAATTTAAACTAATAATTTAAATAAAATAAGTTTTTTTATTTTTTATTTATTTATAAATGTTATTATAAATGATTGTTTATTTATTATCATATATCTCGTACGTTCCGTATCTCGTGTCCCTTGTTCCTGCAACCTAGCTCCTGAACTATAAGACTATCCCATACACCAAGGTAATTATTAAAATAAAAAATTAAGTATTTCTTATTTTATGACTTAGGTTATTTGTACTTTAATTAAATTTTAATTTAAACTAATTATATTAAAATAAAAATATGTATTTTTTATTTTTTATTTTTTATAAATGATTGTTTATTTATTATCACATATCTCATACATTCCGTATCTCATGTCCCGTATCCGTGCAATCTAGCTCCTAATATATAAGACTATCCCATACACCAATGTAATCATTAATATAAGAAATTAAGTATTTCTTACTTTATGGCTTGGGTTATTTGTATTTTAATTAAATTTTAATTTACACTAATTATATAAAAATAAAAATTAAGTATTTTTTTATTTTATGTTTTTTATTTATTATAAATGATTTTTTATTTATTATCATATATCCCATATATTTCGTATCTCATGTCCTGTCTCCGTGCAACCTAACTCCTGGTATATAAGACTATCTCATACACCAAGCTAATCATCAAAATATGAAATTAAGTATTTCTTATTTTATGGCTTGGATTATTTATAATTTAATTTAATTTACTGCATTATCTTGATAGGATATAACTAATAGATATTATCATGATAAAAATATTATCTAAAAATATAAAACAATTTATCTTCTTATAATTGCTATTATTATATCCTATTTTTTTATAATCGTGCTAAATAATTGTTGTCCTCCTCATACTTGACAATTTCAAATGCTTACACTTGGCTTCCATATAATGTAAACTGCTCTACTTATATATATATATGTCCTCTCATACTTGACAATTCAAATGCTTACACTGGCTTCCATAATAATGTAAACTGCCTCTACTTATATAATATATATATATATATATATATTGGACTCTTTAATTGTCTTTTCAAAATAAATTAGGAAAAAATTTATAAAATTATTCACCTCCTTTTGAGAAATTTCGACTTTCTTAGTATAAATAAAAACAATCGAGGGAGTACTATATTAACAAGTAGGGGTGGCCATATTATGATTTTTGGAAACGGAATCGAAATTGATTCGAATCTAAATCAGAACCGGTGGCCTATGGTTCAGTTTTGGTTCCACCATTTTTGGAACCGTGAAACGGCGGTTCCAAGAACCGGCTGGAATGGTCCGGAGTCGACGATTTTTTTAGCCGATTAAAATCGATATTTGGAACCAACGGTTGGAACCGAAAATTCCAAGCAAATTTTGAATTTTATATCAAACAGCTAGAACTGGCGGTATTTTTTGACATGGTTGAGAAATTCATTGAAATATTTTATGGATGATTTTTCTGTGTTTGGTTCTTCTTTTGATTCTTTTCTCCATAACCTATGCAGTGATGTGAGCACACTAACCTTGTTTTGAATTGGAAAAAAATGTCATTTTATGGTTAGTGAAGTTATTGTTCTAGGGCATAAAATCTCAGAAAAAGGGATTGAAGTAGACAAAGCCAAGATAGAGGCAACTGAAAAGCTACCGCCTCCAAATTTAGTGAAGGAAGTAAGAGGTTTTCTTGGTCATGCAGGTTTCTATAGGAGATTTATCAAGGATTTTTGAAAAATCATAAAACCTCTTTGTAATTTATTAGTTAAGGATGTTCCTTTTGATTTTAACAAAGAGTGTTTGAATTCTTTTAATAGGTTGAAGAAGGAATTGACCAATGGTATGCCGATGTAGTTAACTATCTTGCTTGTAAGATTACTCATCCCAATCTTTCTTATCAACAAAAGAAAAAATTCCTTCATGATCATAAATATTACTATTGGGAGGAGCCTTTCTTGTTTAAGTATTATAGTGACCAACTCTTTCGACGATGTGTGCTGGAAAAAGAGATGGAAAGTGTTCTTCATTTAGTGACCAACTCTTTCGACGATGTGTGCTGGAAAAAGAGATGGAAAGTGTTCTTCATTTCAGTCATTCAATGGAATGTGGAGGATATTTTGGAGCGAGCAAGACGGCGGCATGTGTTTTAGAAAGCAGTTTGTATTAGCCTAACTTATTTAAAGATTTTTTTAACTTTTTTCATCTTTGTAATTATTGTCAAAGGTTAGGAAATATCTCTAAGAGACATGAGATTCCATTGAACAATATCCTTGAAGTGGAGATTTTTTATGTTTGGGGTTTGGATTTCATGGGAACTTTTCCATCTTCTTATTCTAACCAATACATTTTAGTAGCAATGGATTATGTCTCTAAATGGGTAGCGGCCGCTGCTTTTCCCAGCAATGATGCCAAGAATGTGATGAACTTCATTAAAAAATACATCTTCACACGTCATGGTACTCTTAGAGCAATAATCACGAACGAAGGTAAGCATTTTTGTAATAAGTACCTAGATTCTCTTCTTTCAAAATATGGTGTTACTCATCATGTAGTTATCCCATACCATCCACAAATAAGTGGACAAGTAGAGGTAACAAATAGGGAGATCAAGAAAATATACCATCCACAAAATAGTGGTCAAGTGGAAATTTCAAATCGAGAACTTAAGTGGATTTTAGAGAAAACTGTTAATGCATCTCATAAAGATTGGTCACTTAAATTAGATGATGCACTTTGGGCATATCGAACGGCATTTAAAACACCAATTGGGATGTCTCCATACCATTTGATTTAGGACAATCAAGGACTAGTCTAAGAAGCTCGATGACGCACTTTGGGACTATAGAACTGCTTTTAAAACACCAATTGGTATGTCTCCGTATCAAATGGTCTATGGTAAGGCATATTGGGCAATCAAGTTTCTCAACTTTAATGCCAACGGGGTAAGTAAAAAGAGGGTACTTAAATTGAACATGATGGATGAAATGAGGCTCCATGCTTATGAAAATGCCAAAATCTATAAAGATCATACTAAACAGTGGCATGATAAGCAAATTATTATGAGGAATCTAAAGGTCGGCCAACAGGTATTGCTCTATAACTCTAAGCTTCATCTTTTTCTAGGAAAATTATGCTCTAGGTGGTATGGACCATTCACAATCAAAGAAATTTTTCCATATGGCGCGGTTGAAATAGTGAGTGGAGACTAGAGTTTCAAAGTCAATGCACAATGATTGAAAGTTTACCAAGATGGAGGCTTTGATCAAGTCAAAACCACCATAAGTCTTGCCTAAATTGGGTTTAGTGCGTCAAGCTTAACAACGTTAAACAAAAGTGCTTATGGGAGACAACCCATCTTCTTTTCTTTAAACTCTCCTATTTTGATTTATTTTGTTACTTCTTTTTATCATTCTCCCAAATTTTTAATCATTCTTGTTCTTGTATTATTAGTCCAATTTTTTCAGGTAAAAATTGAGGCTCAGGCTCTATCACGCCCTAGTCGTGTTGCATAGCACGCCTATGTCATCTAAAGGGTGAATCCTTTTCAAATCAGAGGTTGGAATGCCTAAGCCATGCCAGGTAGCGTGCTAGTGACAGGTAAATAAAATTTTTTCTCGCAAGTTCAAAGGCTAGCATGCCCCAGGCCGTGCCAGATATCACTCTCATGCGAAGAGGAGCTGTCGATCTCTAGGCGTGCTCACCCCAACATGGCCCGTGCAGCCACCGCCTTGAAGGTACAGAGGCCAGCACGCCCAGGCCGTGCGAATCAGCACGTCCGTGCCACGCTACAGATCCACTTTTAAAAACAGCGTGCTGCGACTTTTCGGTTACCGCGAAAACCTTAAAGTTCCTTTGTTTTTAAAGAACACGCCCTCACCACTTCCTCCCTCAACTCTCTATTTTATTTTCTCCTGTTGATTTTCACCATGCCTCCAAGATACAAGAGAAGCAGATCTGCCACTTCAGTGGCAGTAAGAGTTTGATCCACGGTTCCCCCATCACCACCTCCTCCCATGGCTCCTACTCCACCACCATTTGAGATCGGCACGCCCGAGTAACAAGAAATGTATAATAAACTCTCTCTCCGGCTTATTTTGCCTAATTGCTTCATTGATGAGAATGCTTTAGCAAAAGTAGGACTTAGAGATGCTGTATTGGAACCTCTTAAGCGAATTGGGTGAAAAAAATTTATTGCTATGAAAGATTTCATTTATGCACCGATGACTTCATAATTTTTTGAGTTCATATTCTGCTGATATTTTTATGTTGCTTGATGAATATCCACATAAAATTAAGTTTAGACTTTTTGGCATAAATTATGAACTTCGGTGAATGAGGTTAGCAATATATTTGGTTTCCCTACTGAGAACACCCTTAAGCAAATAGCCAAAGATTTTAGTGATCGAAGAACATGGACAAAACTGACTGGAGAAAATGGGTTTAATCCTAGATTGTCAAAAGCCTTTAATTTGAGAAACCCAACATATAGGTATATTCACAAATTTTTGGCTAACACAATTTTTGGGCAGTAGTGAGAGTGATGGCATGTTAAGTCTGAATGAACTATACTTTATTTAAGCCATGGATCAGGGAGTACTTCTTAATGTTGGCTTTTGGTTATGCCAACGATGGGTTGGAATTGCAAGGCAGAGAAGGGAGCTGTTATGATGGGGTGTTTTATTTCCCGCATTGCCTCTTATTTGAGAGCGTAGAACCCTGTTCGACTGGTCTATGAAATTGTGGGAGGTGGAAAGGGTACTCGACTTGATATAGATATCATGATGCATATGAGGTTGATAGAGAAGGTAGGGGACGTGTTCCGTCTTGTGGGAACCCAAGAAGCAAGACTTGATGTTGAGGAAACTGAAGAAGCTAGTGATATTAACATGGAGGAGGATATTCCACATACCTTCCTCGGTTTTGGTACTTCTTTTAGTTTAGGTACGTCTGGAGCTGGTCCTTCCTTTCAAGGAGCGTCCGATTTGTCGAACAAAGAGGTTCTCGCGCGTATGATGTCTGGAATGGACATGTTTGATGCTCGTTTTCAAGGAATGGAGACCATGATTTCTGACCAATTCCAATCCATTGAAATTATGCATGGGAGTCTAGACTCTCACATAGATACCATTCAAGGCCAATATCAAGGAATCACTAGTCAACTTCAAACTGTGATACAATTGCTGCAGCCGCATCCACGTTCAACACCTGAGGACTGAACGTTTTTCGTTTTCCTATTTTTCTTTTTATTTTTACTGGTTTGCATTTCTTTTTATTCTTAATTTCTTTTCATTTTTTTTTGTTCATATTCAGTATTTTGGATATTACGTGCTGTGTTTTTAGTATTTCTTCTTCGTAGCTTTGACAATTTCTGATGCCTAGCTCTTATCATATCTTTTCCTTGATTTATATTGTATTTTTCAATACAATGGTTGTAATGGTCTCTCAGCTCTCATATTCTTTTGCTACATTCTTGCTAATATGATAAGATTGGGGAATTAATTTTTAGATTAAGTTGGGAGAAAGAAAATTTTAGTTTTATTTGTTTCATTAGCTTAATATGGTTGGAATAATTTTGAGCAAGCTTGAAAATTATCATAATTTAGTAACTTGTGATAAATTTATTATCATAATTTAGTAACTTGTGATAAATTTAGTTATTTTCCAGTCTAGTATGTTTAAGCTTTAATTTAAATTTTTAATTAACATGATTCTTTGATTTAGCCATTTGTTTTTAAGATCATGAACACTGATTTTTATGAATTTTATGGTATATAGGTATGTTTTACTCAAAAATTTATTTAACCTTGGCACTCTTAAAACAAATTAGAATTCCCTTTGAGGCAAAATTTTAAATGTTCACATTTGGAAAGAGATGATTTAGGCATTCTTTGATGAATTCCATATTTAGCCTAGGCCACCTAAGTTAAATTATGACCTTTGCAACTAATTTGAAGCCTATAACCAAAATTTTTCTCGTTCATCCTTATTAAGCCTAGCCATTAAACCAATTTAAATTCTTACCCTAAGTGCAATAATGTATAATTGAAGGATAATTTTATTAAAACATAGCAATAAAAGGAAATTTTTTTTTTATTAATACAAGCAAATGGAGCAATTAGAAAACTCAAAGAGAAAACACCCCATAAAAGAAGCAATCAATCAAGAATTCAAGTTTGGGGAATTGAAGCAAGAAAGAAATTATCAAAGTATTATGAAGAGACCTTGCCAAAGTACAAAGTATCTCTAATTTTGAGCCAGTGAAGAACTTCAAGTTAATCTCCCTTTACAAATAAAAATTTGTTTTGATGTAATGAAAATCTTGAGATTATGCATTCTTTGTGCCTTTTGTCTATCCTTTTATCCTTTCCCTTGTTTAGCCAAAGTATACCCTAAAACCCATTACAACCTAAATAAAGACCTTTTGATCTTTCTAATTGTGTGCATTTCAATTGTGGAGAAGGGATTACTAATTTTGCCTATGGGAAAGTTGGAATTATTCTTAAACATCTTATTTATAGGTTAAATAATTTTTGTGAAAAGTCTTATTCTATTTGTCATAGGTTGAATAATTATTGGTATTGAAAATCTTATTAACTTATGTTTAAATTAAGGAATGTGTTTTGTTGAAAATTGAATTTTTGCGGAATGTGTTTTGTTGAAAATTGAATTTTTGCTAGAATATAATTAGCATAGGAAACACTTGATTTATTCTCAGGTTAATAATTTTTGATATTTTTTTTTAAATTGTGAATAATTACCCCCAATCATATTAAGCTAGCTTGTTAGTTTTTTTAGCTTTTGTTTTTCTTTTGTTTTTAGTTTTGTTGCTTGAGGATAAGCAATGGTTTAAGTTTGGAGAATTTTGATAGATGTTATTCTTATAGTATTTTTAATATAGTTTTCATTAGGATTTTTAGTAATTTTTATTATTTTAATTAGTTTTTATTTAGTTTTATTTATGTTTTTGTTTAAAGCTTCCTCGAATTACATTTCACTTGATCGTGGAGAATTTTTGTAGCATTTTTTACAGAAAAGAGTACCAAAGCAAAAGGCTGACACGCCCTGGGCGTGTCATCCAGCACCCCTGTGCTGTGTTCAATTCAATGGAGGTTCAGAGGCTAGCATGCCCCAGCCGTGCTAGAGAACACGCCCATGCCACAAGTAGCTGTCGATCTCTAAACGTGCTCATCCAAGCATGGCCCATGCTGCAACCACTTAAAGATTCAGAGCTTAGCACGCGCAGCCCGTGCGAGAAAGCATGCCCGTGCTGAAGACTAGATTTTGCATTGGGGCAAAAATGTTAGTTCTAGCCCGTATCGCCTCCATGAATGTGCACAAAATGTTTCTCACGTGCCAATCAAACTTAAAATCTATCAAGTCACTGGGAGAATCCTAATTTGGAAGAAATACAAAGCCTAATCAGTCTCCTACCCCAAACGATTTCTTCCTCATTAAAGATTCTGTTTCCTAAATAAAGTCGGAGTTTCCCTAAGAAGTCTATATAAAGGGTCTAATCCATTTATTGTGGAGGATCTCTTGTTTTATGTTTTCTACATAATTTTCTCTCTCTTTAAGACTTCAAGTATTCAAGTTGGTGCAAGATTCAAGGAAGCCGCTCAAGCCAATTGTTGACTAATTTTTATTTCTAAACTCTCTTTTTGTTTATTATTCTTTATGGGATTATTGACAAGCTTAATTGATTTTATTTAATTACTATGTCGAACTAAACTCAATTTACTAGTCGAACTAACTCTCATACTACAGGAGTTGATGCACCTTAATTTCTATTCCAATTTCTAATTCGATTGCTTTTCTTTTGTTCAAAGGTATAATTTTAATTTATTATTGAATTTAATGCTTCCAGGCAGAGTTTCTACCCTGGATTGATTCATTTCATTAATCACTATCGGAAGAAAGATTTTTTATATGAAAAAGGTAATAAATTACATGAGAATAATAACTTGATGCGGAAGCTATATGGTTTGCCTCATGGGGGTTTTCATAAGTTAACGACCTTAGGTTATGAATTAAAAAAAAATCATAAAACTTAATGATTTAATTCATATTTGATTGCACTATTGGAAGATAGATAATTAGACTGGATTAAAATAGCTAACAATACATCGGGAGAGCTTGTTAGCAATTGTAGGGTTGTTTTCCCTACTTGAACAATTAAAATTGATTATCAAACTAATACTAATAAAATAAATTGGATAGAATTAAGTGAAATCAAAATCCCTAGTTGCTTTTAATCCTTGATTTCTTTTTATCAAATTGTCTTGCTTCATTCTTTTTGTTCTCTTTTATTTTTTAAATTTAATTTCTTAAAATAATTCTCCTTATCATTGTCTAAATAATTGTAAGTTAACACAATTTTGGTACTTGGTATATAATTCTCGTGGGAACGATACTCTACTCATTCTTTATTACTTGTTGTGATTTCATACACTTGTGAAAAATTTCATACACTTGTGAAAAAGCCTATCAGCAATTATTGTGGAACATTTTACAAATACAAACAAGCAGACAGTTATGGATCATTTTAGAAGCATTTGGAGACAAAACGTCCAACAAAAATAGGAGTTGATCGGTCTTAAACACAAATTTTCGAGTACGCATCTTCTAACCTTTCTTTATTTCAATATTTTGAAAAAAAAAGAATTAGCTAAAATGATTTCTATAGAACATTTATCTTTTAGTTTTGGTGAAAAAATAGGGTTTAATCAATATTAACAAAAAGCTTTAAATCTTTCTACTGAAAGAGTGCCAAGAAATACTGTAAAACGAACTATTATTTCTTTATATAAAAAAGGAAAAAAACAGTTAGAATTTTTATTTTCTGAAATAAAAATTCATATTTCAATTTGTTGTGATATTTGGAGTGATCACTGGCAAATGCATTCTTATACAGGTATTACATGTCATTGGATTGACGATGATTGGAAAATTCAAAAAAGAATTATTGCATTTCGTATTTTTGATGATAAACATACTGTAAATAATATTTATAGAATGATTCTTTCAATTTTAGATGAATATAAATTGACAAAAAAAATTTTTTCAATTTCATTTGATAATGCTACTGCTAACACTAAATCAATTATTAAACTTAAATCAATTTGTGAACCAAATGTTGGTGCAATTTGTGAACCAAATGTTGGTGAAAAATTTTTTCATATTAGATGTGTATGCAATGTTTTAAATTTATGTGTATAAGATGGTTTAAAAGTTCTTGAATGTTTTATTTCTCCAATTAGAAAAGCTATTTCATATTTATAGGGACATTCCCAAATGATGAAAAGTTGGGCTAAATTTTGTAAGTAAAATAAAAAAAGACCAAAAAGTTTTTCAAGAGATGTCCCAACTCATTGGAATTCAACATATGAAATATTAAATGAGCCTTTTTCATATAATGAATTATTGTGCATTTTTATTACTAACAATATTAAAGAAATTAATTTATATCCACAAAATTGGGATATTTGTGCCAAAATTTTGGATATTTTAAAATTTTTTAATGATGTTAAATATAAATTTAGTGGAGTTTATTATCCCAAATCTCATTTGTTTTTGCCAATATGCATTAATATTGTTAGTGCACTTCAAGAATTTGAAATGATGATTTATTACAAAATTGTGTTTTATCAACAAAAAAAAAATGATTATCTTATTTTAAAAATATACCACCCCATTATCTTGTTGCTTATATATTTGATCCTAAATGTAAATTTGAAATTTTATCTGAATATTTGACTTATTATGAAATATTAGACTTATTATGAAATATTAAATCTTGATATAAATAATTTGAATATAAGATGATAGGTGTTGAATTGATAAATGTGTTTGTCAGTGTGAGCGTTAGAAAAAATATTATAGATGTATATACTGATTTGTTGGAATTCTGTTCATGAGTGGAGGGGGCCTTTTTCTAAAATTCTTCTCATTTAATATCAATTTATTCAATTGAAAGGGTAAGGATGTTGTATTGGGCTAATGTATATCTTACAAGATAAAAGAACTAGGGGTCGGTGTTCTGTTTCTCGAATTGAATAATTTTTTCCAGTTTTTTTCGACTTTGGTGAATAGTTTTGCCCAGATATATTTCTAAGTTCTATGTTGTTAGAGTGTCCGCAAACATGCATCTTTCGATGAATGTGGACGGTGTTTAAGGATTTATTGGTGGTCCACGGCTGCGGGTTGGAGTAAACTTTTAGATTCGCGAACTAAGAGCACTAAGGCCGATAATGCATTCTAGTATGACAGCTGACACCCGATTCACTAAAAGCACAATCACGTGTGGATGTTTAGAGCAAGGCCAAATTAAGAGCACAAGAGAATATCAAAGAAAATGAAGATTTATATGATCTTTACGATGGGTCCTCAACGGGAAAATCAATCGGTGGTTAAAATAGCGACTAAAGTAAAAGGGGTGAAATTGGTACAAGGTAAGTAGAAACTACGTACGCTTTGATTCCTCTAAACCCCAATAGGATATGTAGGCAACTTAATTTTTGAAAAAAATATTAAGTTCAAGCCCCTTTTTAAAAAAAAATTCAACTTTAAAAAAAAAAATTAAGTTGAAGACTTTTCTTTTTAAAAATAAATTAAGTTCAAGTTTTTTTTTTTAAATAAATTAAGTTCAAGCATTTTTTAATTTTTTAAGGATATTTTTTTTTTAGAAATTATTTCATAAATTTTTAAATTTTAAATTTTGAAGAAAAAATGTTCTCTACTTTTTTATTTTACAATTATGCGATTCGTTTGATAAGCGCAGAAACGTCGGGAAATGTCAAGTTTGTAAAACCGCTAAGGAATGAACGAAACCGAGAACTATACACTGTTCGGGTTCAAGACTATAACTGGAACTGTGTCAATTTTAGTTTTCGGATTCTGGTGTAAATTTTTTTGTGAATTAGAATCAAGTCAGTGTTTCAGAAGCCGAACCGACGGTTGCGAAATATGGCCGCGAGATCTTTATAGTGTCATTTCTTGTTGGACCTAGATTTGATGGGTACGCACACCAATTTTTTTTCAGCAACAGAAATTTTAGGTATTTTTTCTATTTGTTTTGTTTCTAAGATCGTGGGAATTTATTATATTTAGTCCTCTAGATTTTACATATTTACTACAGTAAATAGACGGTGGAGCGTTTATTTATATATAGATATAAGTCGATATTGTTCTCCATTCTAGATTAGTCCCTCGGGTTTTGGCCGTTATTGGAAAGAGCTAATAAAATGAAGTAACCCTCCTTGCTGACGTGGACCAGTTGATTACAAAGTGAGGGAAGAAGATAAGATGAGAGGAGGACCACGCTAATGTTCTGCGACCGATTGATATCTGCTCCTCAGACAAAAGTTTTCTCTCCCGTGCAGAGTGGGTTGAAGAATTGTTGGAAAATGATGTTTTTGCGAGATACGAATGCGTGGTCGTAGCATGTAGTGGTTGCGTTTGCGTGGAACAGTAAATATTGGAGAAGTCGTTCATTTGTTGAGGTAAAGTACCGATAGATGAGGATCATTTAGTTTGTCTTGAAAAAAATTGAAATCTATTAATTGAGGTGTTTGATGGATTTTATGGTATAATGAATGCTTTAGATCGTTATGAGTTTTTTTGTATATGATAATGTAATTCTAGGGTTTTTGCAAGACGGTAATTGGTGTGAGATTGATGAGGAGGCCTTTTTTTATAAACATGTGTTAAATTAAAATGGTAGGGGAAAGCTTGAATTTGATGGCTTTGCTGAAAGTACAGCCTTTGGGGTCTATATAATAGGGAATCAGTGTTTTGTATGATGCAGAAGCTGAGTGAGTTACATTGTTCCGTTACAAAAGTATGCAAAGTTCATAAGAATAAGATGGGATGTGGGATATTACATGTTCTGAAAATTATAGATAGAAAACGATGGAAAAGACGTTGACTTTAATGTTTGAAAAGATTCGGGACTGTTATATTGAATGAATGTTGATTTAGGAAGAAGGTGAACGAGTGTTGTTTATTGGCAAATGTGTTTCACAGTCAGGGGCATTGTGAGTAATTTGGGGTTTACATCATGAAATTTGCCCGCGTAATTGGGGATAGGGAGGAGGTTAGGCAAGTGTGTTGGGAGGGTAGAGAAGATAATGTGTAGGGGTCAAAAGCCCTGGAGATAGTGGGGATTTTAGAGGGATGTGATCATTTTGAGGCGCAGAAGAAAATGTAGGTGGTAGAGAGATAGAGGAAAAATCTGAATAGCTAGATATGAGAACCAAATAGAGGAGTATAACAGGGTGGATGGTAGTGAGGAGTGGGAGAGAATGGGGGATAAGATTTATCGTAGAGAGAGGAAAAGAAAGGATAAAAAGACATAAGAGCAGTTGCAAGAATCATAATGTTGATAACCGAAGCTTGTAGCGGGTGACAGAGAGCGCAATGATTCAGTTAGGTGTGTTGGCTGGAAGGAAGAAGGATGATCTAGTAATATGAGTGAGTAATAGGGGGCTTACAATATGATATGAAAAGAAGCATCTTGCGCCGAACGGGTGTAATGAGGGCTAGAGCGTCTGTGCGAAGCTGTGGATGTAAAAATCGCACGGTCGGGCGTGGAGAGGGCGGGTCGGGCCGTTAGAGAGGGAAGCTTACGCCGCGAGCGCAGGGGTGGACCACGAAGTGTGTGTTAATAGCGAGAATGTCGGGCTTGAGGTAAACGGACAACAGCATGTGGGACGCCAATCCAATGATTTGGTAGGCGAGCTACGGCCGAAAATCACGTGATAAGGGTGTCCTGGGGCTCCGAACGGTTCTTGTGTTGCGCGCGTGGAGGGTGAGTCAGGCTTCTCTACGAGAGGAGCTGGTCTCACGAAAGGCGTAGTCGATGGACAGACGGTCGAATATTCCTGTAACAATGAACCCACCTTGTTAGGTCATTTGCGGACCGCCGGGGAGGAGCCGCGGGACGAGGTCGGTGTGATGTGGTTTAGGCCGTACGAAGACTGGTTTTACTCTGCATGATCGGCGTGGTTTCTTCTTGGCTGTGACAGGCATAGCGCCGGTGTCCTGCTTGTGCTAAGTTGCCTTGTAACGCTGAAGGGTCAGAGAAAATGTCCTTGCGAGCAATGTCTCAGACGCCTGCCGTTGCTTCTATAGGGCGTCTTAGAGAGCGCTGTTATAGTTACACATCTAGCTTGCATATTGTCATACCTTCACGCACGTGGCAGAAAAGCTCGCTACAGCGTACTTCTACATGGCGCAAAAGGGTGTGACAATGGCTGTACGACCGAATATGACCGGATTCTTAACCAAGGTGGGATAGGCGTGCCCTTAGAGGAGGGCCCGATCTCGTAAGATTCGCTACTCTCTTCTTATGACGGAACTCGGAAAAATAGCCCCGTAACCTTCGGGCAAGTGCGGTGCCTCTGGGTAGGCATAAGGGTTCGTCAGGTTAGGTGACGCCGCAAGGGTGCCGTGCGACTTGCTTTCCCGCGATAGATAACCTGTGTCTCGAGAGGGTCCTCACGGACTTCATGTGCGTAAGTACTATCGGTAGTGCGGTTCAGGGAGTATGACGGCACTCGCGCCTTGGCAGATGCTGAGGTAGGGATCGAAAGGAAGTCGTGGTGGAGTGGCACTGAGGACCAGGCGGATATTGCCGGCGACCCGGGAGACCCGGTGAAGGGCTTGCGGCGGTGGTTTCTTATTGACTCGGTACGGTGGGTCTCTAACGCCCGTGTTATGCGTATTAGATATCTACCTTGTCCGGTACGCTAAGTCTTTTTCCGTCTGCGGGCACGAAATGGCGTAACGAGTGGGCATATATGATCTCGCGATGCAGAGGACTGTCGTTGAATAGTCTAGCTCATTGAATGAACTTGTCGGATTTGTGCTCTACCTGGACAGAAAGACCGCTACTGAAGCTTCACTGTTCCCCTGGGATTGGCTTCTGGGCCGGTGTCTGCGTTGCACGGCTCTCTATAGGGTGGTATAAGGCGTAGAAGAGATAGGGGCCCCCTTCCGGGGTGTGTGGGTCGAGCTTCAGTGGGAGTAATCGCGGGCAAACTTCTGGAAGTTAGCTAGAACTTCCTAACCGCTTGTTGTCAGGACCTAACGGGCACAATTGTGGACAGTTCACTCAGGCGTAGTTACAGGTGTTGGCTGGATTTTGGAGGCCGTAGGCCTCGTCCAAAAGGTAAACGGAGGGTGCAGATTTGCAGGTTTTCCTTTCTGGGCCGGCGGAGAATTGGCCCCCTCGCTGATTGGGTTGCATAAAGCGCAAAAGGTGAGCGTTGAACTGGCCAAGACTCGCACCTAGCCGATGTGACGTGACGTGTCAGAGCGAGATAGATGTCTGGCCCTTGGTGGTGACTTTCCTTCATTTTCGATCACTCGATGTTAGGCGTGTTGCGAGGTGGAGGGCCCTGGTTCGTTAACGCGGTATAAAAGTTCAACTCTTCTCTCTTAGGGATACTTCGTATGTTGGGCATGCCATCTTCGCACATGAGCTTTCGCGAGTCGGGTTCTGTGGGAGGTGCTTGTTGCGGTCACTTTCCTCGTGATGTCTGTGGTGTCTTCGCCTCTGGGTGGGGTGCTTGTAGTTATGTTTCCTTAGGGGTGGTGTGCTGCTTGCGCCCTCTCATATTGTGGAGAGGTTACGTGAGCTTGTTGCATGTTATTATCGTCGTGAGACAATGGTTAGGTCCGCATAGGAGTGTGGGTGGTAGTAGCATATGGGGGAGGTAGTCTTTCTCTCTAGTACGCGTTTTGGCCCCTTTGTGTGGCACCGGTAGGACTGTCGACACCTCTTGGTGCATACCAGCTATATATTGCGTTGTCCCACTTGTGTAACCTCGGATGGTTAGTGACAGTGTCGGGCCAGGTATAAGCGGTGAACCGAGCTCAGTTGACTATCACGCCTAGGAAGAGCCCACGCGCCGCTAAGAGGAGAACGTTCTCGCCTCTTCTCCGACTAATTCCCAGACAATTCACGCGCCTCCATAGTTAACCCTTCGCGCCTACGAACGTAAGTCTCGACTGACTAGCTCTTGCACGGGTTCTCTCTGTGACATCGTGCTGGGAGTATAGATGGTTCTGTTTGAGAAACCAGTTTGAGAGGAGATCTCAGGACCATGGTGATGGCTTGAGAACGAAGCCCAGGCGCCCGGGGTTTGCATGTTCCATCACATCTATTGGTTTGGATCACTATTTTATTTAGCGTTAATTAGGTGTCAGAAAGCTGTGATCAAAGTGAACGGAGATTGATGTTCTCAATGGGCGCATGCTGTGAGTGCTATGCAGTTAGGAAAGACGCGGCCGGATAATAGATTTGGCCTTGTGGAACGCTTGTTGGCCTTTACTGACCCGATCAATTCGATAGGCACGTCGCGCATCTATTTTTATTGTTTCAGGCTCGTTTAATATTTTAGTAGCTTTGAAGACTGTTTGAGCTCTTGTGGATCACAGACAACTAATGAGAAGGAAAGCTCTGCCCTCGGGCCTCTTATGATCTTTCGAGGGATTGGAAGGGCGGGTGGGCGCTGTCTGGTGCCGGTTTGCCTTCTTTCCCTAGTCTTATCAGTCAGATTAATATCTAGTGATGTGATATGTTAGTTGGGCCATATATCACAATCACTGAGGCACATTGCATAGTTTCAATCTTACGTCTTCTCTCTCGGATGGTCAGTTGTGCCTTGGGCGTCTAACATGGTTTTACTTGAGTAGCTTGCTGGTATGTTTAACGGCCTGCGTTAACGTGAAAGGGATTCGACACCTATTAATGGGGGTTACCATGCCCGAACTTTTGTGATTGAGTATGGTTTAATTCTCATCAGGCTGCGTGATGATAAAGATTTCTGTAGGGGAGGTCCTGCGGAAAAATAGCTCGAACGCCAGATGAATTTAGGAACAGGGCTTAACAGGGGCGGACGTTCCGTCAAGTTGGAGAGTGCATTAAACCATATTGAATTTAACAGAATCTAAAGAGCATGCGAGTATCGCGATGACTAGTAACAAATGCGTTTGGAGGTAAAGCAAGGAAGGAAGGCCTGTGGGCTTGTGTGGCCTGTTGACACTCCTGGGAAGGTCATTAACTGGATTCGGTCTTTATCTAGTAATAGATATAAGAGAGAATGAAAAGGTCGTTTCTCTATGTGCAATTCTTCTCCAATGATATGAAAGTGCCCTTTATTCTCGCTCCCACTTGGGAATCACTCTAGCCATTGAAGTACTATGACGAGTTTTATAGAGAGAGGAGGTTTGGAGGCTTTCGTCTTCTATTTTGGTTAATGCGCTCTTCTCACGATTGGCTTAGGGTGAGATGGAAAGGTGTCTACTTATGGTATAGTTATGCATTTAAGTAGCATATGAAGAATGTTGAGGCTAAGAATGAGGGAAGGGCTGCAAAATGGTTACTGGATATTCCTCTTTCACATTGGACTAGATATGCCTTTCATCTAGCAGCTAGCATTGATGTGACAAATAACATAAGAGAGAGTTTCAACAGCTGGCTTGGAAACTAGAGGAACAATCCAATTGTTGAGCTAATAGACTCTATTAGGTAGAAATGTATGGTTAGGCTTCATAAAAGGTTTGCAATGGCTACTACTTGGGAAGGGAGAGTAACTCCAAAATGCAAGAGTGCATTGAACATATTGATAAAAGAATCTAGACAATGCAAGATACTACCAAGTAACAATAATGAGTTTGAGGTAAGAGAGAGGCCTGTGGCTTTTGCTGTTGACATTGGGAAAAGGACTTGCACCTGCAATTATTGGGACATTTCAGGTCTTCCATGTAAACATGCTTGGATTGCACTTGGATACATGAGACTCAATCTTGAAGACTTTTGTCATGAGTATTTCACAATAGAGAAGTATATAAAGGCCTATAAAGGAGTCAGTCATCCCACCCCAAATTGAATTTCCAGTCCTAAAGCCTCCAAATGTTAAAAAGAAGCCTGGTAGACCAAAAGAAAGGAGAATACTTCAAGAGGAAGAAGCTCATCCAAGCACAGCAAAAAGATCTTGGACAGTTAGGTGTGTGACATGCAAGCAACTTGGCCATAATAAAAGAACATACGAGCAAGCCCCACCAGCCATATCTCAAGTCAGATTCACTTTTGCAATCTGAATACTTACTATATTTTTTTATAGTATGTTGTTTTTAAATGTACGTGCCATTTGTTTTATTAGAGGAACAAACAACTTGTACAAAGAGGAGGAAAAAAAAATATCTGGATCTGCTGCTATTGTGGAAAGAGGTGCTGCTGTTGCTATGGGAAGAGGTGTTATTGGTTCCAAAGGGAGAGGTGTTGCTGCAACAAGGGAGAGAGGTGCTTCTGCTTTGAGAGGGAGAGGTGCTTCTGATTTGAGATGGAGAGGTCCTTCTGGTTTGAGAGGGAGAGGTGCTTCTGGTTTGAGAGGGAGAGGAGCTTCTAGTTTGAGAGGGAGAGGAGCTCCTATGTCTTGAATAGACATTTTTTGTTCTTTGTTGATATGTTGCAGACTTGATTTTTTTGTTCAAATGTTGAAGATGGTTTTTTGTGGACTCATATGATGCAGATGTTCTTTTGGGTTGTTGAGGTGTTGCAGATGGTATTTTGGGCTTTGGGAGATGGTTTTTTGTGGACTCATATGATGCAGATGTTCTTTTGGGTTGTTGAGGTGTTGCAGATGGTATTTTGGGCTTCACATGTTGCAGTATGGAGATCTTGCTATGTGCATTTTGTGGGAACAGGTGCTGCTGCTGAGAACATATTGCACAGTTAGGGAGAATAACGAATCTTTTGATTTTCTAGCAAGAACAGGAACAAATGTTTCACTTTTTTTTCCTCTTTATGTTTGTCTTTTTCTTAACAGCAAACACGCAAGTGTGTTATAGAAAACACTCCATTGCATGTGGACCAAGTTTGATTTGAGTTCTTTCTTGTTATGCACATTATGTAAATACGTTGTTTTTGTCTTTTGTGAATTGAAAACATTTGACTAATGACAATGGAACTATTTGTAACCACTCTTCTGCATGGGAGCCAATTTTGAATTCTTATTTTTTTGTAATGCACATTATGTAACATGTTTTTGTCTTTTGTCTTTTCTGTATTGGAAATATTTACAACTAGAAAAATATTCTATATTATTTTTGCTTTGCAGTTGCTATACTTAACACCAAACGACTTTGAAGTTAATAAGTACACATTTTATTATAGAAATTATATTACATTCAAATCATCTGCAAATTGGATGTGCCCACTTGAGTCACTAACATTCAACAATTAACCCACCACATTAACACATCCCACTACAAAAACTACAAAAACTAACCAAACTACCCTAAATACAAAAAAAAAAAAAAAAAAAAAATACAAAAAACTACAAAAACTAAACCCAACACTACCCTAAATACAAAAAAAAAAAAAAAAAAAAAAAAAAAAAATAAAAAAAAAAAAAAAAAAAATCACAATCCTTAGTTACCCTTGTAGAGCAAAATTACAAGTAAGGTGAAAAGCATCATGATAGCCATCAAGCATATGAAAATCAACTTCTTCAAGCTGCCAATCTCCAACTCCAAGCACTTCCTTTTTCCTCCAATCGTCATAATCTCATTGTACATTTTCATCATCTCCCTCTTCAGATACAACATCTCTTCCTTCAATTCAAACAAGTCAATAGCTACACTTCTTTGCCTCATTTCCAAATCGCTTCCTTGAGATCGATCTGATGAATCTATAGCTTTACACCATCCAAGGAAAGACTCGCATGCATTTTCAATACAGTAATTTCAATAACAGTAATTAATACATTCGGATTTTTGTTTTTTTGTGTCTCTGAGATCCTAATGCCTGCTTTTTTCCCACCACTTGCAAATACATATTCACATACCTTCCTGCCCATGCTTCCATCGGGCGCCGCTTGAACTTCCTTCCCATGCTCCATCGGCTGCGCTTGAAGAAGACATGTAGGCTATCTTTCTCTAGTTACCTGCAAATCCTATTTTGGGTTTGGGTGTTTTCCCCTCTCTGTTCCCCTCTCTACATTTTGGAAGAATAAAATATGGTCAAATCTCCTTTATTTTCATGCACAGTTCAATAAGGGCATAATGTGTCCTTATAAAATGTCTCTCTTTGTTTTTAACTGATTTTAACGGTAAAACACCAAGTTTTTTTACGGAAGGACCTTTTAATTAGACGGAGTAAAATGTCAGAGATTAATTATATATTATATTAAACGTCGGGGATTATTTAGATAATTATGTAAAACCCGAGGAACTAAATAATAATTTCCCTTGTTTTATTTACCTTTTTTTTTTTTTTTTTTTTTTTTGAATTTTAGTTTGTTTGTCGTTTTTAATAGATCTCTGCATAGTTTAGGTTTTCATGAAAATTCCAAGGACAAATACTTAACGATTAGATAGGGGAATTTAATTTTTTTTTTTTTTTTGAATTTTAGTTTGTGTTTGTCGTTTTTAATAGTCTGACATAGTTTAGGTTTTCATGAAATTCCAGACAAATACTTAACGATTAGATAGGGAGATTAATTTTAAAGGTTCCGGTTTTTGTTAGGGATTTGCTGTCCGTTGGCGACTTCAAGAGTTCTACAGAATGCGGTTAGTCCTCCCTCCTCCTTTTTTATTTGCATACAAGAAAGTCTACAAAAAGAATGAACACAACTAGATTCTTGCTCGTATTAACTTCAATTCAGTTTTCTTTTCTGTGCACCACTTTAGCCATCTTTCATTTTTGATTCGATTTTAGATAACATGGGTTTATCTTTGCATAGAAGAAGAAATTTATTAACTTTATTAATCAATCCCGTTGCTCCACAACTTTCCACAAAATCCGCTTCATTATCGTCTTTAATCAAAAACCCCGAAAACCCATGTCCCAGAAACCTTCAATTAGAAAATCCTTTTAGGGTTTTGAAAATCGGTGCTTCATTTTCAACACAGACTTCAAAGTTCCCTGAATATGAGATGCCTTCGGTCACTTGGGGTGTGGTCCAAGGCAAAAGGGAAAAGCTTGTTAATCGTGTTATTATATGTGATTACCTTAAGTCTTTGGGGATAATTCCTGATGAATTAGAAAGCTTAGAGCTTCCATCTACTGTGGAGGTGATGAAGGGGCGTGTTGAGTTCTTGCAGAAGTTAGGATTAACCATTGATGATATTAATGAGTACCCTTTGATGTTAGGATGTAGTGTGAGGAAAAATATGATACCTGTGTTAGGTTATCTGGAAAAGATTGGCGTTAGTAGGTCAAAACTTGGGGAGTTCATTAAGCATTATCCACAAGTGTTGCACGCTAGTGTTGTTGTTGAGCTTATGCCAGTTGTTAAGTTTCTTCGTGGGCTAGATGTGGAGAAACAGGATATTGGGTTTGTTTTGCAAAAGTATCCCGAGCTTCTCGGATTCAAGCTTGAAGGGACTATGAGTACTTCTGTGGCTTATCTTGTAAGCATTGGTGTTAATCCTAGAGATATTGGCCCAATGGTGACACAATATCCTTACTTTTTAGGGATGAGAGTAGGGACTATGATTAAGCCACTTGTTGATTATTTGGTGTCTTTGGGTTTGCCAAAGAAAATAGTGGCAAGGATGATGGAGAAGAGGGCTTATTTACTTGGATATGATCTTGAAGAGATTGTTAAGCCGAATGTGGACTGTTTAATTAGTTTTGGAATCAGTAAGGAATCACTTCCTTCAGTTATAGCACAATATCCACAAATTCTTGGATTGCCTTTGAAAGCTAAGTTATCTTCACAGCAGTACTTCTTCAGCTTGAAGCTCAAGATCAATCCTGAAGGGTTTTCACAAGTGATAGAGAAAATGCCGCAGATTGTTAGTCTTAATCAAAATGTGATCATAAAACCTGTTGAATTCCTTTTGGGCCGAGGAATCCCATTCGAGGATGTAGCAAAAATGATAGTAAAATGTCCACAGTTAGTTGCATTGAGAGTTCCACTTATGAAGAATAGCTATTACTTTTACAAGAGTGAAATGGGGAGGCCATTGAAAGAGCTCGTGGATTTCCCTGAATATTTTACCTATAGTCTAGAATCCAGAATAAAGCCAAGGTACCAGAGGCTGCAAAACAAGGGGATCAGATGCTCATTGAATTGGTTCCTCAATTGTAGTGACCAGAGATTTGAGGAAAGATTGCAAGGTGATTATATTGAAACAGAGAGTCTCGGTCCATCTTTCGCTATGGGTGGGAAGTTAGATTTACCAGGGTATGAGGTTGTATCAGATGAGGAAGAGGAAAGTGATGATGAAGTAGTTTACAGGCGAACTGTTTCTCTAAAATAATTTGTGAGTTAGATCAAAGAAACGTATTGATATTTATATTAAATCACTAATTTTGGCATCAAATATTGGGCTATCATTCTTTCTTCCTGTTATTTTTCAATTTTTTTGACAGATCATTTTTTTTTATTTGTTAATTATAACTGCTATACATCTCACAAAGATTGCCTCAATATTGTTGGTCAAGCCATGCTACAATTTTTCTCTTACAGTTTATGTGAATATTAATATCTATTAGAAATCTCACCAAACCAAAAAGAAAAAAAAAAAATCATATGAATGTAGAAAGGCTTGTTTATTTGAATTTTAATGAGATTTCTGGACAAAATTAATTTTCTTGGCTAAATGTATGCTTTGGAGCTCAAAGTCTTTTCAATCTCAAAATTCTGTTTTATTTTTGAAACCCAAGATCTGTTGGTGCAAATTTGAACTGTTAAAGACAATGGTGTACGGTTGGGATATGAGAGAACATTTCAAAAGGGATTATAGTTCTGTTTGAACTGTTTTTGCTCTTTCTTGATTGAAAGCGTCAATGGGTTGGACTTTAAGCTTCTGGATTTTTCTTTTTCTGAATCTGCAAGTTCTGTTGGTTATCCAATGATTGTTTTTGTGCACAATGTTATACTACATTTTCTGTAATTGGAATTTTGTTGTCTTTTCTTTCCTTTTCCTTTTTCTTATAATAAATCGGAATTACAGGCTTATAGTTCTTGCATTCTCGTTTATGAGGATATGATCAATATGAACCCCAAAGGAAAAGAACTTTGGTGGAGGAATGCATGTTTATTTCCTTTTGATTGATTCAGTTCCATTCTTGTTTATTTGCTTCATAGATTTTGAATCGAGGATCATATATTATCTTCTTAATATTTGATTTTTCCATTCCTTATGGAAAAAGAAAACTCTATTTTTTCATTTGAAAATGAAAAATTTTTTTCCTTGGGGTTTTTAGCCAATATTTCAAAACATTGTTATTTATATTTAATTTGTTTTAGAAAATTTCCAAAATTGAGTGGAGATTCTTGCCTTGTGCCAACATCATGCTACTCTATTACTCAAAAACTCAAACACAGTCAGTGAGATCCCACTCAGCACTGCATCCGGTCTACTAAATATTTGGAATTGAACTCACGGATGAAAACGACTGTCGTTTTTATTTTTGAAAATTTTGATTTCTGTCAAAGAGTCGCCACCTTAATTATTACGTGAAAGAAAAGTTAACAAGAACCCTAAAAATGATTCCAAAAGATACTTGTCGATGGAAAATGCACTAATAACTTGAATCAAAGTGGATTTGGAGAATAGATTTTCAGTTTCAAGTAAAAAGAGAGTTTGGCTTAGGTGTAAAATATAACTTACGAAAATAAATTTTATGAATCATAATATAAGATCCATTAGAATACTTTAATTAATAATCAAAATATAAATAAATTATAAACAAATAAAATAAAAGCGAATAAAGAAAATTTATTTTACATAAAAATCCCAAAATAATAGAGAGAGAGTAATTTTGAGTCAAATTCAAAGATACCTGAATGTGCTTTTGAATGGAAATCAGAACCATCCATTGTGACATGGAGGGTTGATTTTAATCATGTTTTGGATTTCTGTTTATCTAGTGGTTCAAAAGAGAAGAAGAGAATGCAATTTAGAGTTACTTTACCTTTGCCTTCTTCTTGATGAAGGTTTTTTAGCTAGATGAACTTGATGATGGTTCTTTGCTTTAATGAATTTGATAATGGCGCTTTGCCTATGCCTTCTTTGATCTTGAAGGAGAAAGAGCTTGGCTAGATCTTAGTTCCATCTTGGATGCTTTGAGAAGTGGACTGTTGGGTCAAATCAAACCGAATTTAAAGAGAAAAAAAAGACTAGTAACAACTCAACTTACCTCTAGATAAAAGGAGAAAAGTTTAAGTAGTTTAGCCGAATTGCAAAAGATCTAGACTCAGGCAGAAAGAAATCAATAAGATTTCAAAAGAGGGAGGGAAAAAAAAAAAAAAAAAAAAAAAAAAAAAATCTTTGAGAACCGTGGGACTTGTTTGGTCAAATCAAAACCGCAATTTAAGAGAAAAAAAAGACTAGTAACAACTCAACTTACCTCTAGAATAAAAAGAGAAAAGTTGTAAAGTAGTTTTAAGGCCGAATTGCAATAGATCTTAGACTCAGGTAGAAAAGAAATCAATAAGATTTCAAAAGAGGGACGGAAAAAAAAAAAAAAAAAAAGAAAACTCTTAATTGATAACTCAACCTTAAAACTCTAATGATAACTCAACCTAAGTTTTCTTAGTGTGTTTTGAGATGAAGTTAGGCTTTCCTTTGTATAAGAGAAGGTTGGAAGGTGAAATTCATGGATTTACAATTTGGGATAAATGAAAAACTCGGACTTGGACTGTCATTTTTTATATAGCTCAATTTTAGAGTTTATCTCGCACAATTTTTGTTTGTTCTTTCTTGTTTTAAGTTTGATTTCTATATCTCGTTAGACAGCTTCGATGTTTAGCTTCGAATCCAACTCGAGTTGCTGAAAAATTCCATCTATAACCAAACTAATGGAGAGGTTATCTGTGAGTTCTTTGACTCTTAATGGTTTTATGTCTAGTTCGTATCCAATTTGAACGCTCTTGGACCGATTGATTTTTCATGACTTATACATATATCATAAGGGCGTAAAAATTACGTGTTCACAGTGTCTCCATTGCGATTGTCAAAAATAATTTAACAGGAGCGACAGCAGTGAACTATATACATATACATATACATATATATATATATATATATATATATATATATTTATTTATGATTTGTCTTAGCTTCTGTTTCAGTTTCTTTGACGTTTCTGTTTCTTTTAAAATTGATAGGTCAAGTCCTAACAAATATATATATATATATATATATTTATTTATGATTTGTCTTAGCTTCTGTTTTCAGTTTTGAGTCTGTTTCTAAAATATAGGTCAATCCTACAGATTTTGGTCAATTTCTAAAAGTATCATTTTTTTACCTGATTCTGCCTGAACACCTTGGACTTGAGTGTCCTTTGGAGCTATTTTTGATTGACTTCTCGTCCTATTTGGTTTGACTCTTTATCTTTGCTTTGTTTGATTAGTAGCTTTTTTCTCTACCTGTATACTTGTAGTTTCTTTGCCCGTTGTGGATTGCTTGTGATTTGGGCTCAATATGAGATTTTTGGGCTCTCTATGGAGGCAATTTGAGTTTGAGTTTCTTTGACTCTCTTTGGAGGCCATTCTGATTTTCGTGCTCACTTTGTCCTAGTGTTACTTTTGGAGAGGATCGTACTATATACACTTTTATGCTTGTGGATAATTTAAAACTAAGGCTATAGAACATAAGTTGTACACGATATAATCTTCAATGCTGAATTGCTTGACTTTCATAGAAGATTCTAGATTTGGCTTGATGAGAATTCTGAGCCACTTGGCAAGTGTTGATCTTATTACCTGCATTGCTAGCTTTGGGGTAAAGTATGATGTCATGTATGCATGCACTATGTATGGCTCATAAATTTGAATGCAAATGCACTTTCCTTTTTTTATCATTGGATGCTGTGAGAACCTCTATATGTGTTTGTGGATAGAAGTCTTGAGATAATCGAGAGAATGAACTTTGAATAATATGGTATTTCCCCGTTCTGACTCTTATGTGAGTAAAAATTGATCGAGATTTCCTAAGATTTTGTCTGGGATTCAGGCTTTATGATTTTCAAGTTTTGCTTAAGGTTTGCCCCACATATTCGGGTTTCGGGCTAGCATGGAGGATATGTACGTTACACTTGAAAAGTATAGTGCCATTTTTAGGTAGCTTGGTTGAGGTATATGAATTCAGGTTTGGCCGCTTGATGCAAATAAGACTAGAAATATAGTAGCCAAGGATCAGGTTGCTTTGACTGTATTCATAGAGGAGGAGGTATATGATCCAAAAAGGGTTTTCAAAAGATTTAGGTTGTTTATCCGTAGGCTATTTGTTTATTGAGTCTACTGAGTGGAATGATGCTAGGTTTGTTGAGATGGTCTTCCAGTCGTAGGAAATCTCATAGCACTACGAAATTAATTTTTTTAGATCTTAATATGTTTTCCTTATTGTACCCATGCACGTTTAATCTAATACATATTATTGGGTTTTTTTTAAGCCATTTTTGTCGTTCAGTCTTGAATCACTTGCACTTATTAGGACCAATCTTCTATCAATATTTTAAATCAGTCATTATATCCTTAGACCGATGATAAATCATTGGCATGTATTGGTCGAACTTCCAGATATTCTAATCTGGAGGTCTCCCATGATATCGCCCCTAAATACATTTTAAGATCGGTGGCTTGTTATACCAAATTATTTTGTTAATACTTCGGCTGCATATTTAAAATGCTTTCTTTGGGATAAGCAAGAACTGTCCACAAGGTTGACTATCGTCAAGGTCCAAGTCCCACAAACCTTAGGTTCTGACCGTTATATTTTCAAGTAGTCGGTTCTATCTGGTGGTTCGTTTCTTAGTCTTAGATTGACCATGCCCCCAAGTGTAGACCAGATCCTCAGATCGATCGCTTGCAAAATGATCAGGGTAGTGATTTCTAGGTTAATATTGACCAAGTTGTCACAGTACGTCCATTATGCTATGACAGTCCCTAAGTGGCTGATACTGTCATATAGGTTTATCATAACATCTTGGATATATGCGCAAACAGCACTTGTTTCTTCCACAAATGGCCGAAAGGCTTAATCCCCATTTTTCAGTCTACTGACAGTGACTAATCGCCAATTGGCAACTCAACTTTCATTTTCATGTCATCAAAAAATTCAGTTTGGCGCAACACCTCCCATCCTATTTGTTTTTTCGGTTTAACATATAGGATGAAGACACTTGATTGAAAATATTTTTGAAATTTAAACACTTGATTGCAAATGTTTTCGGTTGAGACACCACAATAGAAAAAATTAGATAGTTACGACACTAAATTTATAATTAAGCCTATTTAATTAACTTGTCAAGCTAAGCTAAACCAAACACCACTTTGGTCATGAAAAACTTATGAACCTAAATAAGTCAACGGAGTTAAAAAGTTTTCTTCTTAAAATTAAATTATAAATATAAGCATTTAGCCATTTAAAACTTAAATATTTGAATTGAAAATTTCTGAAATAATCAACAATATGTTTTAATAATTTCTATGCTAGGAGGCATGAATTTTCTATATATATATATATATATATTTTAATTAATTTCTATTGCCTAAGGAGGCATTGAAATTTTCTATATATATGAATTTTCTATATATATATATATATATAACATTTAACTAAACTTTCATAGTTTTGTATGATTTTATCCAATTTTTTGACTGAACACTTGCACAATGTTTGGATAAATAAACATGTAATTCATTTTATTTGCAAAATAATACAAAACAGATGAAAAATACCAATACTTTTCTTTATTTTTTCTTTTTTAATGAATTAAGAAATTTAATTTTATTGGTAACTGAATTTCATATTTGGATTAATAATAGAATTTCTATTAGATATATAATTCTACTAGCTTATATTTAAAATTGATTAGCTTATATTAATTCATAGCTTGTGCTCTTTTTAAGTTTTAATGGATTTGCAAATTCTATAAATTTTGATAAAATGTAGAATTCTAAATGAATTTCCATTTATATGATACAAAAAAATGGATCTGTAAATAGATTTTATAAAATTTTATTGAATTCATTTAAACCAAATTAACTACCTTAATGTACAAGGATGATAAAAGCAAGATATAAAACACGTGTACCACATAATATGAAATTGAATACCTCTATAAAACAGAAACAAAGAAACACAGAAATAATATGAAAAAACGACATTTAAAATATAATGCACATGAAAAATGATATTTTATATTGGAAAAACAATGCGGGAAACGTTTTCGGACTATAGAGGTTTTCATACATCATATGTCCACAGTAAACATAGCAGGAAATTGAAATTAAAAATTCGATTGAAATTGAACTATGAAATACATCTCTTTACAAAAAAAAGGCAGCAAATAGTAGTCATCTTGGTCCAGATAGAATAGAGGGCAACACTAGAGTAGCTTCTTTTGATACCATTGTCAATGGTGGTTGGGATAAATTATTATAGTCTAGATTATTTTCAACTTCTGCAACTCCTTCCAAGACTTTAACCACCATTGACATAGAAGGCCTCATTGTATAATCCTTTTGCAAACACCAAGCAGCAATTTTCATCATCTTCAATATTTCTGCTTTATGTAATTGCAAATCTTTAATACAATTATCAACCAGATCTAAAAGCTTATCCTCTGTTGCTTTCTTCTCAAAAAGCCCTAATAAATGCATTTCTTCTTCTGTTTGAGAATGATCAACATTTCTTCTTCCACATAATATTTCCAAAACAACAACTCCAAAGCTATATATATCAACTTTTTCTGTTATTACTGAACTCAACCATTCTGGAGCCAGATACCCAGGAGTGCCTCTCATGGTGATTATAAAAAGGAGAATAGGTTCCTGCGTTTTTGGAGCAGTGGCAATAATATATTTATTCTTTGTGTCTCCAGATAATAGTGAAGTTTACTGGAGGGCGGACTAACATCATGAGTGAGTTGCTTCTTTTTGTTACCGATTGTTTCCAATGGGTGTTACGGGTTGGGAGGTAAATGACACTTTCATTATATCTAGATTTGTATTTTCAAACTTCAGATGGCCAACTCCTTCCGGGAATGAGCTTTTATGAGCACACCAATTGTGAATAAGAGGGTGGGCGCTCTTCATTGTGGGTTTGGGTGATTAATTCCTCTGCTTAATACTCGCGATGTGTATTCTGGGCAGATGGTTTCAATCATCTTTCATCATTTTTGTCTGGGCTTTTTATTTTGAGTTTATTTGGCAGGATCATATTTTATAGTGAGCGATTTGAGTTGCGAACCAGGATATCTAAAAGTGTTATATCCTCTGTTGCTTTCTTGGCTCAGAAAAGCTCTTGTGCGCGGTCTATATAAATTGAGACGTTTCTTTCTTGCTGTTTGAGAATGGATCAACATTTCTTCTTCCAACATAATATTTCCAAAACAACAACATGCCAGAGCTTTATTAAGTTTATTATTCTCTATATAATCCTCTTCTTTGTGACGTAGTGTGTATAGTATGATTTTGCTGGTATTTCAATCCTGGACGTCTAACGGGCATTTCTGTGGGAGCGGCAGGTTATACCCGGAGGAAGGGAGGTTTGGGTGGAGCGCTGGCGTACATATGGGGGTGGTTGATTACTATACGTTTCTTGACTTAGGTCTCTATCGATCAGTGGTTAGATGAGAGTTTTTCCACAAAATTCGTGGAGGAGTATTTTCGCTTTCATATAGTGTATCTGGCTTAATTTAGTTACTGAAGGGTTTATGAATTGTCTTGAGTGTGGTGATATATAGGGTAGTAGGTTGAATTTGTGGTTGAATGGGATAGATGTAGGTTTGTTGGTTTTTTAATTGAGGGTCTAATAATTTTTTGTTGGATTGCTATTTGTTTTTTCTAAGGTGGTTGCACAATGATCGTGCCATGAATAGTAAGTCGCCCTTAGCCAATATCGAGGGTACTGATAGGTGTGAGTAATTCTTTTTTCTCTGCCTGGTCGCAGATCTAATGAGTAATAAATTAATGCATGGGTTTATATAGGAATAGAGAGTGGCGGGCGGCATTTATCTTAAAGACCCATTAGATATTAAATTCGGATAAATAATATACGTATGTGAGAAGCCTATGCAGAAGTAATTATGATATGAAGGTTGAGGAATCAGATCTATGTAAATTGAGTGCGCGAGAGCCAGTGGACTGACAGTTAGCGCTAAATATTTTCATGCGATGTGTGGTTATGGATGTCTTTCTTTCTCTAATTTTTTTTTTGATCTCAAATGAGTCTTATCGGGCCTATGCTAAGGATGAATTGGACTTTTAGGTTTATTTATTTGGCCCTAATTAGAATCGTGATAGGATTATATAGATGTATTATTGTTCACGTGCATAGTTATTATGGTTTAACGATATGGTTGCCTAATCAGGGTTAGTGAATGAAATGGGAATGGGTGACCTCTTATTAAACTGGAGTCTATGCAATCCTCCTTTGCGTGCGGCCAGTATAGCGAGCTTGGAGAAGTTTTTTGTTTATATGGTCATAATGTGATTAAATCGAGTGCGTAGTGTAAAAATCCGCCGTAGGTTGGGGCTATTCCTGGGGGTAGTGATACTCGCATCCAAATAGTAGATACCTCTCTCATCTTCGGATAGATCAGATTGGTTTTCAGGTCTTTTCCTCCACATATATTTAAAAAAACACTACAACTCCACAGATAGGTAAGTCCCTTAGCAATATCGAGAATAATCTTTTTTCTCTGCTTCCAATCAAGAAAAAGATCATGGGTTTTATGGAAAATCCATTTATCTAAAGACCCATTAGATATAAATTCATAAACAAGAAGCCTATGAGATTTATCAGCACAAAAGCCAAGCAGTCTTACCAAATTCACATGATGGATGCTTCCAATTGACTCAATCTCGGCCAAGAATGACTTCTTGATTTGGCCTAAATCATGAAGAGATTTCACTGCAATTTTCGTGCCATCAGTTAGAGTACCTTCAAAAACTGAGCCAAATCCTCCCTCGCCGAGCAGCTTGGAGAAGTTTTTTGTTATGGCCTTTAAATCATCGTAGGAAAATCGCGTAGGCATTCCTGGTACTTGATCCAAAAAATCCTCCTCATCTTCATCAGCATGTCTTTTCCTCCACATTAAAAACACTACAACTCCAATAGTTAGTAACAAACCAAAAAAAGCTCCAAGACTGGACCATAATATAGTTGCTACCCGGCTTTTCTTTTGTTGATGAGGAGCTATAGTTTCTGCAGTTGGGGGGTTTTGCGCTTTCAGAGGAAGGTTTTGCACTTTTAAGTATACAATAGAGTTATAATGGGTTTTTTCAATATCATTATTTATCAATGTAAATATCTGATTTGGCAAGTAACAATCTCCAATAGAAGAATTTAAAGAAACTTGAAAAATAGCAGCTTTGCAGGAGCAATTTTTTGAACAAGCCATCTTGCAACTCTCTGAATCAACATTTTTAAAGTCTATCCGAAAGCTAGAATAGGTTGTATCTTTAAGCTCTAAGAAACTTTGATTCTGAGAAGCTTCACAAGTCAAAGGAGTTATTGTAGAACAACCAAGATTAGGTTGTCTATTATTTATTTGCTGGAAATAGGTAGTTGAAGGACAACTGCATTGCCCATTCGAGCAAATGCCATAGTTCCCGCAAACTGTAGGGTAAAAGCATTCATAACCTGGAGCTGAAAGCAAGTCTGCAACTTCCTTCCAGCCATTTGTTCCCCATTCATATAGTCTGAAATGCCCATCAGGACAAAACCTCACATACTGAGCTGATGATGCCTCAGGAATTGGAATAAAGATGTCTGGTTCACTTGGCTCTGAAGAATTGGCAAACAAAGCAAAGCTTCCATTTCGGAGAGTGACATAAGTTGGTTCTTTATTCGTCTTGTTGCCATAAACCCTAGACTCTTCATAGACCTGAGGCGGATTGGACTCAACTGCAGCCAAAAATCCTTCATCAGTGACAGACAGTGAAAGCAAATTTAGTTGAGTCCAATTTGTTGTAGAAACGCTAGGAATAAGTTTCTGTCCTGAAACCAATTTTTGGCCTGGAACCAAACAATCAGTTGGGTGACCAAAAGATTGCCAAACTATTGCCTTATTATTATCAAAAAGCACAAGATTGCCTGTATCAGTTAAGTTTAAGCCTGCAACAGACTTGCCACGAGTATTCGTGGACCAAGCAATAGTTCCATCAACATCTTTTAAGACCAAATCTCCATCAGACGTGAGTTTGGACCAAGCAATAGTTCCATCAACATCTTTTAAGACCAAATCTCCATCAGACGTGAGTTGTAGCGTCGAATTGATGCTAACAGGATTGTTTCTGTTGGCAGACCAAACTACCTGAGGAAAACCAATGGCAGGAGAAGTTATATATGAAACACTATTGGTTTGAACAATAAAAATGGCAAAGAGGTAAGAGTTGCAAGATCCATTGCAAAAGAAACCGCAAGCGAACTTTGGACCAAATGTTCCTCTAAGAAGGATGGATCTCACCATTGATCCATCGGTGAAGTTTACTGAATGGGGAAGAGAGTGGCTATTTGTCCATGTAGTAGATAAGTTTGCTGTTGGGTAATCAAAAGATTCAGCTTTTGATATGTAAAGAAGATCAAGAGAAACAATAGCTAAGCAATAAAGAAATAAAGAATTAGTGCAGAAAATGCTCATCGCATAAAAATTCAAGTGCTTCAGAAGAAAGGAGGAGACAATGTCAAAAAGATGCAAATAAACACTCATAATGTAGGTGGTTGAGTGAGAACCAATAAGATTCAAGTCAGCGATGGCTATTGCCCAACGAATAAATAAAGTGGCAATTGCCCAACTAAAACAAATAAATAAATTGGCAATTGCCCAACTAATTCAAAATTTGCGATGGCTATTGCTTAAAAGATGAAAATTTTATATGCAGCAATTGTTGACTGGTTGACTGGCTCGGGTTTATCACATGCCCCCAAACTAAATCCGCAAGCATGATTTAGTTCTAATAGAGATACTTGTAGTGTAATATTTTGAATTAATAGATGAGAATATATGGGTTGTTTTATGCAAAAAAAAAACTAAGGCTTGGTTTATTTTAATTTTTCAAATCAGTTTTCTCTTATTAGACTCATTTTAATGTCTTCGGAAAGATAACCTTATTTTTTAAAAAAAGTTTTTCTAAAAATGGTTCTTACTTTGGTAAGAACTTTATTTTTTGGAGTTGCCATTCTTTTTAAGAAAACATTCACAAACTAGTCATTTATTTGGAAATGACTAATTCAGTTTTAACCAGAGACCAGGTAAGAGTTATGTACGGTCACAGGAAAGTGTTAGGTACCCGGACCGCTCGGTTAGAAACCGGTCTCTTTCATTGTCCATTCATTCATAATCTCAATAATATGATTAACCTTAATTAAGATGTAAAATAGTTTTTATGCATTTTTTGAAATCATGACAAACAAGCATATTAATATCCAAACATAACATGCTAGGGAGGAAAAGAGTACAAACTAATGACCTAATTTACATTCTACCCTTAATCCCATATAATTTTCTAAACCCATTAATATTACAAATAAGCAATTAATCAAGTAAAGAAAAGGAGGGAGGAAAAGAGTACAAACCAATGACCTAATTTACATTCTACCCTTATCCCCATATAATTTTCCAAACCCATTAATATTACAAATAAGCAATTAATCAAGTAAAGAAAAGGAGGGAGGAAAAGAGTACAAACCAATGACCTAATTTACATTCTACCCTTATCCCCATATAATTTTCCAAACCCATTAATAAGAAAAGGAGGGAGGAAAAGAGTACAAACCAATGACCTAATTTACATTCTACCCTTATCCCCATATAATTTTCCAAACCCATTAATATTACAAATAAGCAATTAATAGGATCAAATTTTCTAAAGTTTTAAATTAAATAATATATCCAAAAATTAAAATTATATATTTATTAATTAGTTCCTCAGTTCGGTTTCAGTTCGGTTCGAGTTCGATAAGATTCCAGTTTAGTTTCGGTTAGGTTCTTAGTAAGAACCAGAATCAAAACCGAGACATAAATTTTTTTTATCTCGATTCCGATTTTGATTCTTAAAAATGGTTTTTTTTTATTCCCATTTGAATCGGATTGGTTCTACAGTTCGGTTTGGACCCAGGAACTATGCACAACCCTAAAAAAATCTACTTAAAATAAATTATAAATCATAAGTAAGACAATCCTTATTTTTTATTTTCTATTTATTTTAAAGCTACCCTTTGATCAAGTAAAAAAGCCGCTGTCATTGTTTAGCAAGAGAAAATTACATGCATCTCTCTTGTCTTTAGCATCGTTTTTATAATTGTAAATGGGATGACAATTTTACCGGATCCGATGTATGTTGGATTTGTTTTTGAAGGGTTTAAAAAGTAAATAAATGAATTTGGGATCAATTTAGGTAGTATTACTATTCGTGTCGGGATCAGGTTTAAGGTTTTGGATATCTACTGCCCGTTATCCGTTTAATTAATATTCTAAAAATATGAAAAAATAATTTTTTTTTCTCAAGATAAAGTTATATATGCACTTTTTAAATTATAATTATTGCTATAATTATATTTAATATTTATATTATATTTTTGTTAAGTCAAAATGACAATTTTATAATTTTTACTTACTTTTGATTTTTGAAAAAAAAATATGTATTTTTAATTTCAAACGTGTTCGGATATTTAAACGGGTAATTATAATTTGATTCGGGACAAATTCATATACAGAAAGTAAATTTCTAAACGGATTTGTAACGGATTCGGATACCTAATTTATAATCGGATTCAAGTTCAAATAATACATTTTAAGCGGGTACTCGACCCGTTGTCATCCCTTGTCGTAAATGTTAGACCTTTTAATTTTTCTTTTTCTAAACTTTGTTATTATCTGTCTTTGTATTGTTTAGGGTTATGGTTTTATTATTTTTTGTTTGAAATTCACTTATGGCGAAAAAAAAAATCTCTCTATCTCTTTTTCTTTTTTTTTTTTCTACTTTATTCAAGTTTTTACTATTGTAATTTTTTCAGTAAAAAAAGTTTGAAGGTTAGAATTTATGAGAACCATCCTAAACAATTGTTTTTCCCCCAATTTATATGGTATTCGAGCAAATAAATAAAGCTGGTTGATACATGATAGGCTATAAATTTCAATTGTCCTTTCAAAAAAATCAGACCTAATTTTAGCTATTTGATTTTATATCTTGCTAAACAATATATTTTCTTTTCTCTTTCTTTCACCTGATGTTTAGTTATATCGTCTCACAACAATATAAAAACTCGATAGGCAATTTTATATATATAGAGATTGTAATAAGGTAGCCATTGTTTACCCTAAAAGAAAAAAAAAAAAAGTAGCTATTGCTAGCTAAAGAGGCTCTTTCTATACCAACAAAGTGTTGGTTGAAGTGGTAAGCGACCTCAATCCCTGTAAGAGTGAGAACACAAATTCGATATCCGAAGAGCTCAAAACCTTTACGTTCTACAGTCCGAGAGGGATTACACCTTCCGGTTATAAAAAAGAAAAAAAAAAAAAAAAGGCTCTTTCTATTAATATTGAAGAGCTCATATTTGTATAGAGCTCATTTCCTTATTTTTATGAAATCAATCATTTTGTTTAAAAAGAAAAAACCAATAAGTGCACGGGATTTTTTATATTAGTTTTTTCATTAACTTAATATTAATTATGTAATATTCTATTATTTTATTATTCTCTTATTCTCTTATCGCATTTTTTAATTAAATTTCATTTGTTTTTGATTACTTTCTATATGTATAAAATAACCCAATTTTAGTTTTTTAAAATGTTTGAAATTTAATTTTAAATAGGAAAATTTATAGAATAACAGAGGCCAAATCGGCCATTACATAAGGCAGAATACTATGAGGAACCTCCTTAATCCAAACTTGTGCTTGATGATCTAAATCAAAAGCAAGACTAGCTAAATGATGAGCAACCTGATTACCTTCTCTAAGAGTATGGACAATAGAAAAATTTTGGAACAAGACAGTACGGCCTTGTAAATTAAGTAATCTACTACCCCATTCATTAGCAGGAATTGAGTGCTTTAACAAATTGTCCACTACTAGTTTGTTGTCCAATTCTAACAGTACGTGTGTTAAACCCGAGTCCACCGCCAAACGAAGCCCAAAAATGGATGCTGCATTTTCCGCTTCTTCAGGTGACAAAGCTTGAGCCAGAAAACAAGAACCAAAAGCCAACACTTCTCCACGATCGTTGCGAGCCACCATTCCCAGACCACACCCATGCTCAACCCCTCCTGATCTTAATGAAGCATCAACATTCATTTTAATCAACCCAGGCTCGGGAACTTTCCAACGCACCTCTTCCTGTTGGTTGGCCTTGTCACAGGAGGCTGAGATACTTGGGCATTCTGGTATTCCGACTGTTGGTTTAGAAGCATAGAGAATTAAGAAAGAGAAGGAAACTTCGGCAGAGAATTATGTAAGTATAGAGAGAAAAGATCTAATCTCCATTGTAGCATAATGAAACTATTTATACAAGAGTTATTCTAAAGTTTGTTGACCAAACCTCCATAAATCAAAGAAGTTTGTCTTCTAAACTAAAGCTTAAACCAAGGTACATCACAGATTTTTCAACTGCTGCTACTCGACTTCAACTAATACAAGAGATGAAGATTACAAGATAACAAAGTACAACAAATCTAAATGACTTCAGCAAAATAATCTCCAATCAGCTACACTATCTTTATCAGCAAAATACATCCAAAATCTATCAACAATACTTGCATCAATTTTACTTCAATGGAGCTATAGCTATAACCTTTAACACTCCTCCTTGATGCAAGAGTTGAGACAAACACCAAATCTATTCCTAAAAAACTCAAATCTTAGCTTTTGCAATGCCTTGGTGAAAATATCTGCTGTTTGGTCTTCATAACAACAATGAATAATCTAAATTTCATTTTCCTTTTCAGCTTCACGAATTGCACGATACTTGATTTTTATATGCTTGGTTTTTCCATGGAAGATTGGATTCCTAACTATAGCAACAGCTGATTTGTTGTCACAAAGTATTTTAGTTGGATTTTCTTGATGAAAATTCAGATCAGCTAACACCTTTCTCAACCAAATTGCTTGGTTTACGGCAGCAGATGCTGCAACATACTCTGCCTTCTTTAGTTGATTGAGCAACTGAAGCTTGCTTTCTTGTTTCCCAGCAAATGACAGCAGAACTAAGTGAAAAACAAAAACCAGTAGTGCTCTTCATATCGTCCAATGAACCAGCCCAATCACTGTTTGAGAACTCCAACAACTTCACACTATTTAATTTTCTATAAAACAAACCAAATCCAGTAGTCCCTTGCACATATCTCAGAACCTGTTTGGATGCTGTAAGATGGTTTTCAATTGGTGAATTCATGAATCTCGACAGCAAATTTGTTGCAAACATGATATCTAGTCTTGTTATAGATAAATAAAGCAAAGAACCAACCATGCTCTTATAAATTGAAGCATCTGTAGAGTGAGAACCATCATCCTTTTCTTGGCTAACTGAGATTTCTGGACAAAATTAATTTTCTTGGCTAAATGTATGCTTTGGAGCTCAAATTCTTTTCAATCTCAAAATTCTGTTTTATTTTTGAAACCCAAGATGGTGCAAATTTGAACCGTTAAAGATGATGTACGGTTGGGATATGGGAAAACATTTCGAAAGGGATTATATTTCTGTTTGAACTGTTTTTGCTCTTTCTTGATTGAAAACGTCAATGGGTTGGACTTTAAGCTTCTGGATTTTTTTTTTCTGAATCTGCAAGTTCTATCGGTTATCCAATGATTTGTTTTGTGCACAATGTTATACTACATTTTCTGTAATTGGAATTTTGTTGTCTTTTCTTTCCTTTTCCTTTTTCTTATAATAAATCGGAATTACAGGCTTATAGTTCTTGCATTCTTGTTTATGAGGATATGATCAATATGAACCCAAAGGAAAAGAACTTTGGTGGAGGAATGCTTGTTTATTTCCTTTTGATTGATTCAGTTCCATTCTTGTTTATTTGCTTCATAGATTTTGAATCGAGGATCATATATTGTCTTCTTAATATTTGATTTTTCCATTCCTTATGGAAAAAGAAAAATCTATTTTTTCATTTAAAAATGAAAAAGTTTTTTCTTGGGGTTTTTAGCTAATATTTCAAAACATTGTTATTTATATTTAATTTGTTTTAGAAAATTTCCAAATTTGAGTGGAGATTCTTGCCTTGTGCCAACATCATGCTACTCTATTACTCAAAAACTCAAACACGGTCAGTGAGATTCCACTCAGCACTGCATCTGGTCTACTAAATATTTGGACTTGAACTCACGGATGAAAACGACTGTCGTTTTTATTTGTGAAAATTTTTATTTCTGTTAAAGAGTCGCCGCCTTAATTATTACGTGGAAAGAAAAGTTAACAAGAACCCTAAAAATGATTCCAAAAAGATACTTGTCGATTGAAAATGCACTAATAACTTGAATCAAAGTGGATTTGGAGAACAGATTTTCAGTTTCAACTAAAAAGAGAGTTTGGCTTAGGTGTAAAGTATAACTTACGAAAATAAATTTTATGAATCATAATATAAGATCCATTAGAATACTTTAATTAATGATCAAAATATAAATAAATTATAAACAAATAAAATAAAAGCGAATAAAGAAAATTTATTTTACATAAAAATCCCAAAATAATAGAGAGATAGTAATTTTGAGTCAAGTCCAAAGATACCTGCATGTGCTTTTGAATGGAAATCAGAACCATCCACTGTGACATGGAGGGTTGATTTTAATCATGTTTTGGATTTCTGTTTATCTAGTGGTTCAAAAGAGAAGAAAAGAATGCAATTTAGAGTTATTTTACCTTTGCCTTTTTCTTGATGAAGGTTTTTTAGCTAGATGAACTTGATGATTGTTCTTTGCTTTAATGAATTTGATAATGGCGCTTTGCCTATGCCTTCTTTGATCTTGAAGGAGAAAGAGATGCAATTTAAGAAGTTATTTTTACCTTTGCCTTTTTCTTGAATGGAAGGTTTTTTAGCTAGATGGAACTTGATGATTGTTCTTTGCTTTTAATGAATTTTGATAATGGCGCTTTGCCTATGCCTTCCTTGATCTTGAAGGAGAAAGAGCTTGGCTAGATCTTAGTTCGCATCTTGGATGGTCTTTGAGAAGTTGGACTATTGGGTCAAATCAAACCAATTAAAGAGAAAAAAAAGTACTAGTAACAAACTCACTTACCTCTAGATAAAAGGAGAAAGTTTAAGTAGTTTAGGCCGAATTGGCAAAGATTAGACTCAGGCAGAAAGAAATGCAATAAGATTTCAAAAGAGGGAGGGGAAAAAAAAAAAAAAAAAAAAAAAAAAAAAAAACTCTAATGATAACTCAACCTAAGTTTTTCTTAGTGTGGTTTTGGATGAAGGTGTGTTTTGAGATGAAGTTAGGCTTTCCTTTTGTATAAGAGAAGGTTGGAAGGTGAAATTCATGGATTTACAATTTGGGATAAATGAAAAACTCAGACTTGGACTGTCATTTTTTATATAGCTCAATTTTAGAGTTTATCTCGCACAATTTTTGTTTGTTCTTTCTTGTTTTTTAAGTTTGATTTCTATATATCGTTAGACAGCTTTGATGTTTAGCTTCCAATCCAACTCGAATTGCTGAAAAATTCCATCTATAATCAAAATAATGGAGAGAGGTTATCTTTGAGTTCTTTGACTCTTAATGGTTTTATGTCTAGTTCGTATCCAATTTGAATGCTCTTGGCCTGATTGATTTTTCATGACTTATACATGTATTATAAGAAGGGTGTAAAAATACGTGTTCACAGTGTCTCCATTGCGACTGTCAAAAATAATTTAACAGGAGCGACAGCAGTGAACTATACATATATATATACATATATTTATATAATATATATATATATAATATATTATATATATATATATATTTTATATTTATGATTTGTCTTAGCTTTTCTGTTTTTTGAATATATTTATATTTATGATTTGTCTTAGCTTCTGTTTTTGAGTTTTGAGTCTGTTTCTAAAATATAGGTCAATCCTCCTGAATTAGGTCAATTTCTAAAAGTATCATTTTTTTTTTCGATTTTGCCTGAACACCTTTGACTTGAGTGTCCTTTGGAGCTATTTTTGATTGACATCTCGTCCTATTTGGTTTGACTCTTCATCTTTGCTTTGTTTGATTATTAGCTTTTTTCTCTACCTGTATGCTTGTAGTTTCTTTGCCCAATGTGGATTGCTTGTAATTTGGGCTCAATGTGAGATTTTTGGGCTCTCTATGGAGGCAATTTGAGTTTGAGTTTCTTTGACTCTCTTTGGAGGCCATTCTGATTTTCGTGCTCACTTTGTCCTAGTGTTACTTTTGGAGAGGATCCTACTATATACACTTTTATGCTTGTGGATTATTTAAAACTGAGGCTATAGAACATAAGTTGTACATGATATAATCTTCAATGCTGATTTGCTTGACTTTCATAGAAGATTCTAGACTTGGCTTGATGAGAATTCTGAGCCACTTGGCAAGTGTTGATCGTATTACCTGCATTGCTAGCTCTGAGACAAAGTATGATGTCATGTATTCATGCACTATCTATAGCTCATAAATTTGAATGCAAATGCACTTTCCTTTTTTATCATTGGATGCTGTGAGAACCTCTATATGTGTTTGTGGATAGAAGCCTTGAGATAATCGAGAGAATGAACTGTGAATAATATGGCATTTCCCCGTTCTGACTCTTATGTGAGTAAAAATTGATCGAGATTTCCTGAGATTTTGTCTAGGATTCAGGCTTTATGATTTTCAAGTTTTGCTTAAGGTTTGCCCCACATATGATCCAAAAAGGGTTTTCAAAAGATTTAGGTTGTTTAACCGTTTGCATCTAGACATAGAATATATTTACCATGATATTAATCTCGTCTAGATGAATTGTAGTCATTATTCGGCCGCATGGCCATTGATTTTTTTTTTTTTTTTTTTTTTAAATTTTTTTTTTTTTTTTTTAAAAATTTTTTTTTTTTTTTTTTTTTTAAAAGCCATTTTGATTGCTTAAGGGACCATCTGTTTTAATTTTGGTCGATCCATTACAATGCTTTCTTTGGGATAAGCAAGAACTGTCCACAAGGTTGACTATCGTCAAGGTCCAAGTCCCATAAACCTTAGGTTCTGACCGTTATATTTTCAACTAGTCGGTTCTATCTGGCGGTTCGTTTCCTAGTCTTGAGATTGACCATGCCTCCAAGTGTAGACCAGATCCTCAGATCGATAGCTTGCAAAATGATCAGGGTAGTGATTTCTAGGTTAATATTGACCAAGTTGTCACAGTACGTCCATTATGCTATGACAGTCCCTAAGTGGTTGATATTATCATATAGGGACTGTCATAGCATAATGGACTGTCATAGCACTTGTTTCTTCCACAATTGGCCGAAAGGCTCTCCCGAATATCTCAGTACAAATTGTCTAGTAGGCCGATTTCTTTGTTTTAAAGGTTAAGCATTCGGTCGAGCTCTCGGAATTGTCTGAACCTATAAATATCTTAACAAAACCTTAGGGGTTTTATCGAGCTTGCTAGAAAGGCTTTTTGGTCTAAAATTATTATGGATCCGTTGGGACTGTGTCTATCAAGAGTTCCTAGAGATAAGTTGGATAAACAAACTGGGCTTATTTAGTCCAAAAAGAAAGGAATAAGAACAAAAAAAGTTTGAGGGGAAAAAATAAGGATGAGAGGGACACGAAAGAAATATAAGAAATTAGCATGTTGGAAAAGAAAGAGAGAGTTAAAAGTGATTTGAATGGGGTTAAATAACTCAGATTGTTTGCATAAACCTGCTTCTCAATTAGAACATTTGTTTCTCATATTTACTGGATCCTAAAAGGACCCTCGAAGTAAGATGTACTTTTTAGAAAATATATATAAAAATTAAAAAATGTCCTAAATTCACGCTGATATTTACAATTTATGGGTTTTTAGGCCCAAATGATCTTTTGGCACTTTTTGACTTTTTACATCTTTGGCCAATTCAAACCTCTAATTTAGACCTATTTTTTAGACCGACTCAACAATAATAAAGCAAAACATTTTGATTATAAAAGGTGAAGGACTTAAAAGAGGGAGAAGAAGGAGATAAAAAAGAAAGTGGAAGGATATATTTTAGCAGACTAGACTTGGCCCCAATCCAGAACCCTAAATTTTCCATCGTTGAACAAAGATTAGAACACTTTTAATTGCAAGGTTAGTACAGTAATCTCCATTTTTCAGTCTACTGAGAGTGATTAATCACCAATTGGCAACTCAACTTTCATTTTCATGTCATCAAAAAATTCAGTTTGGCGCAACACCTCTCCTTCTATTTGTTTTTTCAGTTTGCCATGTAGGATGAAGACACTTGATTGAAAATATTTTTGGAGTTTAAACACTTGATTGTAAATGTTTTCGGTTGAGACACTACAATAGAAAAAATTAGATAGTTAGGATACTAAATTTATAATTAAGCCTATTTAATTAACTTGTCAAGCTAAGCTAAACCAAACACCACTTTGGTCATGAAAAACTTATGAACCTAAATAAGTCAATGGAGTTTAAAACTTTTCTTCTTAAAATTAAATTATAAATATAAGCATTTAGCCATTTAAAACTTAAATATTTTAATTGAAAATTTCTGAAATAATCAACAATATGTTTTAATAATTTCTATGCTAGGAGGCATGAATTTTCTATATATATATATATATATATATATATATATTATATATATATCTTATATATAATGAATTTTCTATATATATATATATATATAACATTTAACTAAACTTTCATAGTTTTGTATGATTTTATCCAATTTTTTGACTGAACACTTACACAATGTTTGGATAAATAAACATGTAATTCATTTCATTTGCAAAACAACACAAAATGGATGAAAATACCGGTCCTTTTCTTTATTTTTTCTTTTTTAGTGAATTAAGAAATTTAATTTTATTGGTAACTGAATTTCATATTTTGATTAATAATAGAATTTCTATTAGATATATAATTCTACTAGCTTATATTTAAAATTGATTAGCTTATATTAATTCATAGCTTGTGCTCTTATTAAGTCTTAATGGATTTGCAAATTCTATAAATTTTGATACAATGTAGAATTCTAAATGAATTTTCATTTATGTGATACAAAAATATGGATCTGTAAATAGATTTTATAAAATTTTATTGAATTCATTTAAACCAAATTAACTACCTTAATGTACAAGGATGATAAAAGCAAGATATAAAATACTTGTACCACATAATATGGAACTGCATGAAAATGGAAACAAAGAAACGCAGAAATAATATGGAAAAACCACATTTAAAACATAATGTACATGGAAAAATGATATTTTATATTGGAAAAACGATGCGGAAATGTTTTCGAAAAGTGGAGATGTCCGTGGCTAGAAGTTTTCATACATCATAGGTCCACAGTAAATATAGCAGGAAATTGAAATTAAATATTCTCTTAAAAATTCCATTGAAATTGAACTACGAAATACATCTCTTTACAAAAAAAGGCAGCAAATAGTAGTCATCTTGGTCCAGATAGAATAGAGGGCAACACTAGAGTAGCTTCTTTTGATACCATTGTCAATGGTGGTTGGGATAAATTATTATAGTCTAGATTATTTTCAACTTCTGCAACTCCTTCCAAGACTTTAACCACCATTGACATAGAAGGCCTCATTGTATAATCCTTTTGCAAACACCAAGCAGCAATTTTCATCATCTTCAATATTTCTGCTTTGTGTAATTGCAAATCTTTAATGCAACTATCAACCAGATCTAAAAGCTTATCGTCTTTTGCTTTCTTCTCAAAAAGCCCTAATAAATGCATTTCTTCTTCTGTTTGAGAACGATCAACATTTCTTCTTCCACATAATATTTCCAAAACAACAACTCCAAAACTATATATATCAACTTTTTCTGTTATTACTGAACTCAACCATTCTGGAGCCAGATACCCAGGAGTGCCTCTCATGGTGGTTACTACTTTACTTTGGTCTCTATCGATCAGTTTAGATAATCCAAAATCGGATATTTTCGCATTAATCTTATCGTCTAATAGAATGTTTTGGGGTTTAATGTCTAAATGGATTATTTTTTGTGCACAATGATCGTGAAGATAGGTAAGTCCCTTAGCAATATCGAGAATAATCTTTTTTCTCTGCTTCCAATCAAGAAAAAGATCATGGGTTTTATGTAAAATCCATTTATCTAAAGACCCATTAGATATAAATTCATAAACAAGAAGCCTATGAGATTTATCAGCACAAAAGCCAAGCAGTCTTACCAAATTCACATGATGGATGCTTCCAATTGACTCAATCTCGGCCAAGAATGACTTCTTGATTTGGCCTAAATCATGAAGAGATTTCACTGCAATTTTCGTGCCATCAGTTAGAGTACCTTCAAAAACTGAGCCAAATCCTCCCTCGCCAAGCAGCTTGGAGAAGTTTTTTGTTATTGCTTTTAAATCTTCGTAGGAAAATCGCGTAGGCATTCCTGGTGTAGGCATTCCTGGACTTGATCCAAAAAAATTCTTTTCTCATCTTCTCGCATGTTCTTTTCCTCCACATTAAAAACACTACATTCCAATAGTTATCAACAAAACAAAAAAGCTCCAAGACTGGACCATAATATAGTTGCTACCCGGCTTTTTCTTGTTGATGAGGAGCTATTAGTTTCCTGCAGTTGGGGGGTTTGCCTTCAGAGGAGGTTTGCACTTTGGTAAGTATACAATAGAGTTTATAATGGGTTTACAATAGAGTTATAATGGGTTTTTTCAATTTCATTATTTATCAATGTAAATATCTGATTTGGCAAGTAACAATCTCCAATAAAAGAATTTAAAGAAACTCGAAAAATAGCAGCTTTGCAGGAGCAATTTTTTGAACAAGCCATCTTGCAACTCTCTGAATCAACATTTTTAAGGTCTTTCCGAAATGCAGAATAGGTTGTATCTTTAAGCTCTAAGAAACTTTGATTCTGAGAAGCTTCACAAGTCAAAGGAGTTATTATAGAACAACCAAGATTAGGCTGTCTATTATTTATTTGCTTGAAATAGGTAGTTGAAGGACAGCTGCATTGCCCATTCGAGCAAATGCCATAGTTCCCGCAAAATGTAGGGTAAAAGCATTCATAACCTGGAGCTGAAAGCAAGTCTGCAACTTCGGTCCACCCATTTGTTCTCCATTCATATAGTCTCAAATGCCCATCAGGACAAAACCTCACATACTGAGCTGATGATGCCTCAGGAATTGGAATAAAGAAGTCTGATTCACTTGGCTCTGAAGAATTGGCAAACAAAGCAAAGCTTCCATTTCGGAGAGTGACATAAGTTGGTTCTTTATTCGTCTTGTTGCCATAAACTGTAAAATCTTCATAGACCAGAGGCGGATTGGACTCAACTGCAGCCAAAAATCCTTCATCAGTGACGGACAGTGAAAGCAAATTTAGTTGAGTCCAATTAGTTGTAGAAACACTAGGAATAAGTTTCTGTCCTGAAACCAATTTTTGGCTTGGAACCAAACAATCAGTTGGGTGATCAAAAGATTGCCAAACTATTGCAAACAATCAGTTGGGTGATCAAAAGATTGCCAAACTATTGCCTTATTATTATCAAAAAGCACAAGATTGCCTGTATGAGTTAAGTTTAAGCCTGCAACAGACTTGCCACGAGTATTCGTGGACCAAGCAATAGTTCCATCAACATCTTTTAAGACCAAATCTCCATCAGACGTGAGTTGTAGCGTCGAATTGATACTAACAGGATTGTTTCTGTTGGCAGACCAAACTCCTTGAGGAAAATCGATGGCAGGAGAAGTTATATATGAAGCACTATCGGTTTGAACAATAAAAATGGCAAAGAGGTAAGAGTTGCAAGTTCCACTGCAAAAGAAACCGCAAGCGAACTTTGGACCAAATGTTCCTCTAAGAAGGATGGATCTCACCATTGATCCATCGGTGAAGTTTACTGAATGAAGAAGAGAATGGCTATTTGTCCATGTAGTAGATAAGTTTGCTGTTGGGTAATCAAAAGATTCAGCATTTGATATGCAAAGAAAATCAAGAGAAACAATAGCAACAAAGCAATAAAGAAATAAAGAATTAGTACAGAAAATGCTCATCGCATAAAACTTCAAGTGCTGCAGAAGAAAGGAGGAGACTATGTAAAAAAGATGGAAAAAAAACACTCATAACGTTGGTGGTTGAGTGAGAACCAATAAGATTCAAGTCAGCGGTCAACTGAAACAAATAAATAAATTGGCAATTGACCAACTAATTCAAAATTTGCGATGGGTATTGCGCAAAAGATAAAAATTTTATATGCAGCAATTGTTGACTGGTTCGGGATTTTTCACATGCCCCAAATTAAATCCGCGAACATGATTTAGTTCTAGTCCAATGTGTTAGAGATAATTATGGTGTAATATTTTGAATTAATAGATGAGAATATATGGGTTTTTTATGACTAAAAAAAAATTAAAGTGGGGCTTGGTTTATTTTAATTTTTCAAATCGGTTTTTTTTTTAGACGCATTTTAATGTTCTCAGATAGACGACCTTATTTTTTAAAAGAGATTTTTCTAAAACTAGTTCTTATTTTGGTAAGAACTTTATTTTTCAGAGTTTTCACTCTTTAGGAAAAAATTTACGAACTAGCCATTTCTTTGGAAATGACTAATACGAATGTACACACATCCGCCGGAACACAATCAGCCATCGGAGAGACCACGCAACTAACTATCTCTTCCAAACCAACACACAATGATCATACACGCACCAATCCTATACCAACACATCTACCCACCCAACACACGACGCATCCCCAACACGTACCCAACACACACACGTCACCCTACTAGCTTCTAATCACCAACACAAAGCACAAACATCAACAATAAGCCCAAACCCTAAATAACACCACAACCCACACCAACATACAGATCTACAGACATTGACACAAAACGCTGATACCAACACACAAGGCCACACCATAAAACACATCCCACTCCCACAGACGATGAACCACCAACACGATACAAATCGACATCTTCAACCAACGTACGACTCACCGACGACCACCAAACATACAAATACACCATAAAGCAACCAATCCCCCAGAAAACCCACATCTCCCACAGATCACAACACACCACACCCATCACAACATCAAACAAACAAAGAACACTACCTCGAGACCACGAACAGAAGAAAATCCAAGCAAAAGTCCACCCACTGACGACGCTACTCAACAACCACCGTACACCACACACTACATTACACTCCACACACCCAACTACAAAAACAAACACCGCGGCCAGCACAAACCCGACTGAACAGCAACCGACAGATGTTAGAGTTAATTATGGGTAATATTTTGAGCATTAATAGAACCCATAATCGCACGACCATAAACTTGAATTAATAGATGAGAATATATGGGTTTTTTATGACTAAAAAAAAATTAAAGTGGGGCTTGGTTTATTTTAATTTTTCAAATCGGTTTTTTTTTTAGACGCATTTTAATGTTCTCAGATAGACGACCTTATTTTTTAAAAGAGATTTTTCTAAAACTAGTTCTTATTTTGGTAAGAACTTTATTTTTCAGAGTTTTCACTCTTTAGGAAAAAATTTACGAACTAGCCATTTCTTTGGAAATGACTAATTCGGTATAACCAGAGAACATGTAAGAATTAGGTAGGGTCACAAGAAAGTGTTAGGCACCCGCGCTCGGTTAGAAACCAGCCTCTTTTATTGTCCATTCATTCATAATCTCAATAATATGATTAACCTTAATTGAGATGTAAAATATTTTTTATGCATTTTTTGAAATCATGACGAACAAGCATATCAATATCGGAACATAACATGCTAATCAAGTAAAGAAAGGAAGGGAGGAAAAGAGTACAAACCAATGACATAATTTACATTCTACCCTTAATCCCCATATAATTTTTCAAACCCATTAATATTACAAATAAGCAATTAATCAAGTAAAGAAAGGGAGGGAGGAAAAGAGTATAAACCAATGACCTACTACCCTTAATCTCCATATAATTTTCCAAACCCATTAATATTACAAATAAGCAATTAATCAAGTAAAGAAAGGGAGGGAGGAAAAGAGTATAAACCAATGACCTACTACCCTTAATCTCCATATAATTTTCCAAACCCATTAATATTATCGTAAAGCAAACTTAAAAACCCTACACAACAACGACGATAAATAAAACTCCCCTTTGTCAGTGTATAACGTCTCTCAAATGAAGCCGCTGCAGTGCACATTTACACCAATCGGACCCTCGAGTAAGTCAATCTAATCTATGTTCGTAGCCACCCCCCCGTTGGTAGTCTCGGCCACTAAGCCTTTACATTTCCACGGAGCTCCCCCAAATTCAATAATCCACTTCACCTCACTATTGTCCATCCTATGCTAATCCTTTCCCCTATCTCGTAACCTCGTACGTCTCCTTTATTTATCCATAATGCACCAACAGATCCAATAACTGAAGATGTGCACGCCCTCTGCAACGGGCGAGCTTATACGGCCATTACTTTCACACGCTCCTCACTCAAGATATAACTCCCATCCCTATCTCCCGATTCGTGCTAGCCACGGTATACTCCCACACTACGTTCTGCACTTCTCAACACTCACCTTCACATAAACACTCTCCCTCAAAAATATACTTGAAATAGCACTCATAGACTTATCTCGTATAGTCCAAAATTAAAATTATAATTATTAATGATTCCTAGTTCCGGTTTCCAATTCCGGTTAGAGTCAATGCCGGATTCCTGAAGTTCGTCTGACTCGACGCGGAGCTGCGTTAATCGACACGCACTGCCAACGATGGGCCTGATAACCAGCCCATCGCCAGCGCCGGTTACCCTTATGACTACTACGGGGTCTTAACCACCGGTAAAGAAAGCGCCTCCTGCAAAAATCCCGTACAAATAAGCAATTAATCAAGTAAAGAAAGGGAGGGAGGAAAAGAGTATAAACCAATGACCTACTACCCTTAATCTCCATATAATTTTCCAAACCCATTAATATTATAAATAAGCAATTAATAGGATCAAATTTTCTTAAGTTTTAAATTAAATAATATATCCAAAAATTAAAATTATATATTTATTAATTGATTCCTCAGTTCGGTTTCAATTCGGTTTGAGTCCAATGCGATTCTAGTTCGGTTCTAGTTAGGTTCTTAGTAAGAACCAAATCCAAAACCGAGACATAAATTTTTTTGATTTCGATTCTTAAAAATTGTTCTTTTTTTATTCCAATTTGGATCGAATCGGTTCTACAGTTCGGTTTCGATCCCAGGAACCATGCACAACCCTAAAAAAATATACTTAATATAAATTATAAATCATAAGTAAGACAATCCTTATTTTTTATTTTCTATTTATTTTAAAGCTACCCTTTGATCAAGTAAAAAGCTGCTGTCTTTGTTTAGCAAGAGAAAATTACATGCCCCTCTCTTTTCTTTAGCATCGTTTTTACAATTGTATAACGGAGATGACAATTTTACAGGACCGATGGATGTTGGATTTATTTTTGAAGGGTTTAAAAAGTAAATAAGTGAATTTGGAATCAATTTAGATAGTATTACTATCCGTGTCGGGATCAGGTTTAAGGATTCGGATACTTACTGCCCGTTATCCGTTTAATTAATATTCTAAAAATATGAAAACTAATTTTTTTTCTCAAAATTAAGTTATATGTGCACTTTTTTTAAATTATAATTAATGCTATAATTATATTTAACATTTATATTATATTTTTGTTAAGTCAAAATGACAATTTTATAATTTTTACTTACTTTTGATTTTTGAAAAATAAAAAAATATATTTTTAATTTCAAACGAGTTCGGATATTTAAATGGGTAATTATAATTTGATTCGGGACAGATTGAGATACAGAAAGTAAATTTTTAAACGGATTTGGAATGGATTCGGATACCTAATTTATAATCGGATTCAAGTTCAAATAACACATTTTTAAGCAGGTACTCGACCCTTTGTCATCCCTAATTGTAAATGTTAGACCTTTTAATTTTTTTTTTCTAAACTATGTTATTATCTGTCTTTGTATTGTTTAGGTTTTTGGTTTTATTGTTTTTCGTTTGAAATTCACTTATGGCGAAAGAAAAATCTCTCTATCTCTTTTATTTTATTTTATTTTATTTTATACTTTATTCAAGTTTTTACTATTTTTTCAGTAAAAAAAGTTTGAAGGTTAGAATTTCTGAGAACCATCCTAAACAATTGTTTTTCCCCCAATTTATATGGTATTCGAGCAAATAAATAAAGCTGGTTGATACATGATGGGCTATAAATTTCAATTGTCCTTTTAAAAAAAATCAGACCTAATTGTAGTTATTTGATTTTATATCTTGCTAAACAATATATTTCTTTTCTTTTTCTTTCACCTGATGTTTAGTTATATCGTCTCACAACAATATAAAAACTCGATAAGTAATTGCATATATAAAGAGTTGTCATAAGGTAGCTATTGTTTACCCTTAAAAAAAAAAGTAGCTATTGCTAGCTCAAGATGCTCTTTTTATATCAACAAAGTGTTGGTTGAGGTGGTAAACGATCTTAATCATTGTCAGAGTGAGAACATAAATTCGATATCCGAAAAGCGCACTTTGCTGGAGGGTTTAAAACCTTTACGCTCTTCTGTCCGAGAGGAATTATACCTCCCGGTTATAAAAAAAAAGGGCTCTTTCAATTAATATTGAAGAGCTCATATTTGTATAGAGCTCAGTTCCTTATTTCTATGAAATGATTCATTTTGTTTAAAAATAAAAAACTAATAAGTGCGCGGGATTTTTTATATTAGTTTTTTTCATTAACTTAGTAAAGCAATATTAATTATGTAATATTCTATTATTTTACTATTCTCTTATTCTCTTATCGCATTTTTTATTAAATTTCATTTGCTTTTGATTACTTTCTATATGACTATAAAATAACCTAATTTTTATTTTTAAAAATGTTTGAAACTTAATTTTGAATAGGAAAATTATAGAATAACAGAGGCCAAATCGGCCATTACATAAGGCAGAATACTATGAGGAACCTCCTCAATCCAAACTTGGGCTTGATGATCTACGTCAAAAGCAAGACCTCCCCAATCCAAACTTGTGCTTGATGATCTAAATCAAAAGGAAGACTAGCCAAATGAAGAGCAACCTGATTACCTTCTCTAAGAGTATGGACAATAGAAAAATAAATTTTTGGAACAAGACAGTATGGCCTTGTAATTAAGAAATCTACTACCCCATTCATTAGCAGGAATACAGTGCTTTAACAAACTGTCCGCTACTAGTTTGTTCTCCAATTCTAACAGTACTCGAGTTAAACCCAAGTCCACCACCAAATGAAGCCCAAAAATGGATGCTGCAGTTTCTGCTTCTTCAGGTGACAAAGCTTGAGCCAGAAAACAAGAACCAAAAGCCAACACTTCTCCACAATCGTTGCGAGCCACCATTCCCAGACCACACCCATGCTCAACCCTTCCTGATCTTAACGAAGCATCAACATTCAGTTCAATCAACCCAGGCTCAGGAACTTTCCAATGCACCTCTTCCTATCAGTTGGCCTCGTTACAGGAGGCTGAGATACTTGGGCATTCTGGTATTCCGATTGTTGGTTTAGAATAATAGAGAATTAAGAAAGAGAAGGAAAATTCTGCAGAGAATTATGTAAGTACGGAGAGAAAAGATCTAATCTCCATTATAGCATAGTGAAAATATTTATACAAGAGCTATTTTAAAGTTTGTTCACCAAACCTCCATAAATCAAGGAAGTTTGTCTTCCATACCAAAGCTTAAAGCAAGGTACATCACTGATTTTTCAACTATTGCTACTTGACTTCAACTAATACAAGAGATGGAGATTACAAGATAACAAAGTACAAGAAATCTAAATGACTTCAGCAAAATAATCTCCAATCAGCTACACTATCTTCATGAGCAATATACATCCAAAATCTGTCAACAACACTTGCATCAATTTTACTTCAATGGAGACAAACAGCAAGTCTATTCTTGAGAAACTCAAATCTTAGCTTTTGCAATGCCTTGGTGAAAATATCTGCTGTTTGGTCTTCAGAATAACAATGAATATTCTAAATTTCATTTTCCTTTGCAGCTTCATTAATTGCATGATACTTGATTTTTATATGCTAACAATTGATGAAAATATCTGCTGTTTGGTCTTCAGAATAACAATGAATATTCTAAATTTCATTTTCCTTTGCAGCTTCATTAATTGCATGATACTTGATTTTTATATGCTTGGTTTTTCCATAGAAGATTGCATTCTTAACCATAGCAACAGCTGATTTGTTGTCGCAAAGTATTTTAGTTGGATTCTCTTGATGAAAATTCAGATAAGCTAACACCTTTCTCAACCAAATTGCTTGGTTTACAGCAGTAGATGCTGCAACATACTCAGCCTCTGCAGTTAATTGAGCAACTGAAGCTTGCTTTCTTATTCCCTAGCAAATGACAGTAGAACTAAGTGAAAAATAAAAACCAATAGTGCTCTTCATATCGTCCAATGAACTAGCCCAGTCACTGTCTGAGAACCCCAACAACTTCACACCATTTAATCTTCTATAAAACAAACCAAATCCAGTAGTCCCTTGCACATATCTCAGAACCTATTTGGTTGCTGTAAGATGGTTTGCAGTTGGTGAATTCATGAATCTCGATAGTAAATTTGTTGCAAATATGATATCTGGTCTTGTTACAGATAAATAAAGCAAAGAACCAACCATGCTCCTATAAATTGAAGCATATATAGAGTGAGAACCATCATCCTTTTGCAATTTTATTCTATGGGCTGTAGGTGTACTCATTGGTTTGCATTTGCTAAGTTCAAATTTTTTAAGCAACTCCTAAGCAAATTTCATTTTTTGAAATAAAAATCCCTTGCTCATCTTGAACAATTTCAATCCCAACCATCCTTTTGCTCAATTTTTATTCTATGGGCTGAGGTGTTACTCCATGCGTTTGCATTTGCTACGTTCAAATTTTTGCATTTGCTAAGTTCAAATTTTTTAAGCAACTCCTAAGCAAATTTCATTTTTTGAAATAAAAATCCCTTGCTCATCTTGAACAATTTCAATCCCAAGAAAATAACACATTAAGCCAAGATCTTTCATCTCAAAAACCAGCTGCATCTTCAATCTTAATTCTTGAATTGATTGTAAATTGTTGCCTATGACAATTAGATTGTCAACATACACAGAAACGACAAGCACATCATTTCCTTGTTCAGTTACATAAAGTGTTACCACATTCAACCTGTGTTTAAAACCCAAATTCAACAAGTGATGATCAATCTTGGCATAACAGGCCCTTGGGGCCTGTTTTAAACCATAGAGTGTTTTCTTCAATAAACACACTATATTGCTTTCATCATTAAAACCTTCAGGCTGTTCAATACACACTTCTTCCTTTAAAGAACCATTTAAGAAAGCTAATTTCACATCCAATTGAAAGACATGCCGGCTTTCACTTGTTGCTAGTGCCAAAATTAATGTGATAGTGTCAAATCTTGCAAGTGGTACAAAGGTTTTTGAAAAATCAACCCCTTGTTGTTGAGCGTAGCCTTTAATAACATATCTTGTTTTGTGCTTATTGACGGAGCCATCAGAATTTAATTTTAATTTGAATACCCATTTAGTTCCAATAATATTCAATTGTCTAGGAACTAAAATCCATGTTTCATTCTCTTTAATAACATATCTTGTTTTGTGCTTATTGACGGAGCCATCAGAATTTAATTTTAATTTGAATACCCATTTAGTTCCAATAATATTCAATTGTCTAGGAACTAAAATCCATGTTTCATTCTTTATAATCATCTTCAACTCCTCCTCCATGGCAGCTCTCCACTCAGGCAATTTTAAGGCTTCATCCACCTGAGTTGGTTCAAGTGAGACAATATTACATCTGTTGTAAATTTCCTCTAGGGATTTGGTTCCTCTAATTGCATAATCATCTTCATCTAATTCATCTTCATTGTCAACTAGAAGTTCATGCTCTTGCTGAAAATGATCTTGTTCAAGAACTGATTTAGAATTTCCTGGCTCCATTTTACTCCAATCCCATTCACCTTTCTCATCGAATTGCTTCGTTCATGCTCTTGCTGAAAATGATCTTGTTCAAGAACTGATTTAGAATTTCCTGGCTCCATTTTACTCCAATCCCATTCACCTTTCTCATCGAATTTGACACTCCTACTGACATACACCTGTTTAGTAATAGGATTCAAAATTCTGTAGGCTTTGGATTCACTATTATAGCCTACTAAAATTCCTTTTTTCAGCTCGTTGATCCAATTTCCCTCCTTTTGCATCTGGAATAAATGAATAACATATGCTTCCAAAGATTTTGAGATCACCTACTGATGGTTTAACTCCAAACCAGCTTTCCAAAGGAGTTTTTCCATCAATAGCTTTGGTTAGAAGCCGATTTTGAAGATATACAGCAGTGTTTCCGCTTCAACCCAAAGAACTTTAGGTAAATTTTTCTCAAACAAGAGACATCTCGCGATATTCATCATAGATCGATTCTTTCTTTCACTTACACAATTTTGATGAGGTGTGTAAGCTACTGTTAATTGATGATGAATGGCCACTTCTTGGAAATATTGCTTGAATTCATTGAATGTACATTCAGTCCTATTATCAGACCTTAAAATCTTGATTAAGGAGCCAACTTGATTCTCTACCATTGATTTAAACTTCAAGAACATTTTGAAAGCTTCAAATTTAAATTGGAGGAAATATACCTAGCAAAATCTAGTGTAGTCATTAATAAACAATAAAAACACTTGCTGTCATTATAAGATGAGACACTCATAGGGTTACAGACATCAGTGTGTATTAATTCAAGTTTCATAGAAGCTCTCCATGCTTGATCAGTTGGGAATGGTGTTTGGCTGAGTTTGCCTAACTGACAGATTTCAAAGTTTGGCCTAAACCTGACAGATTTTCCATATATAGTGGTATTTTCCAAACTACAAAAGATGCAAAATCAGTAACTTCTTAGATTGTAGCCATTTTAATGAATTAAAATTTGGTGTGGAACCAAGTCTCTACATCAGTGTGTATTAATTCAAGTTTCATAGAAGCTCTCCATGCTTGATCAGTTGGGAATGGTGTTTGGCTGAGTTTGCCTAACTGACAGATTTCATATATAGTGGTATTTTCAACTACAGATGGCAAATCAGTAACTTCTTAGATTGTAGCAATTTTAATGAATTGAAATTGGTGTGACCAAGTCTCTTATGCCACAAATCAGATTCTTCTTTATGACTCAGGTAAGATTCTTCTTCAAAGTTTCTTAAATTTAAAGGAAAGCTTCTACATTTCATTTTGACAGCAAATAACTTTGTGCCAGAAGGATCACTAATTTCACAAGTTTTATCTTTAAATAGCAAACTATAATTCTTATTCAGCAATTAACCAACAGAAAATAAGCTTTGATTTAGTTCAGGTACATAAAGAACATCGGAAACAAGCTTTGTACCTGAAGGAGTTTGTACAATCACAGCTCCTTTGCCTTTGACATCAACAAGCCTACCATCTCCAAGTCTGACTTTTAAAGAATAGTTTGTATCCAAGCTATCGAAATTTACCAAGTTTGGTGTCATGTGGTTAGTGCAGCCACTATCAACAAGCCATGCTTCTTTAGCTTTAATTAAGCCACCACATTATTCCATTTCAGTAGCAGCAAATAGTTGTTCTTCATGCTTTTCGGAATTTTTGGTGACTTGTGCAGGATGTGTTTGTGTTTGTTGATTCTGATTTGTAGAACAAACTTTCTCAATGTGACCAAATTGCTTACAAACCTTATATTGAGCTCCAGGTCTAAAGCAGTAGTAGTTCTCGGAATGGTTTGTTTTTTTGCAATGTGGACAAGGTGAAATCTATCCTTCCTCCATTTTGTTTTGAAATTCTTCTTAAGTTTTGGTTTTCTGTCAATTTGCTGGCCTCTTGAACCTCCGTCTGGCATTTTTGTTTTATGAGTTGTTACAAAAGCCTTCTCTCCAATGGTTTCTTCTTCTCTATAAGATTTTCTTTGTTCTACAGCTTATAGAGCATTTGAAAGCTCAGTCAATGATATCTATGACATGTCCCAAGTATTCTTCAAAATCTTAGCTTCAAATTTTTCAGGGAGAGTTACCATAACTTTCTCCACAATTCTCTTCTCTTCTAACTCTTCTCCCAATAATCAAATTTGGTTTACAAATTTCATAACTCTACCAACATAATCTTTCACCTTTTCATTGTCCTTCATCTTCAACATTTCAAATTCTTTTCTTAAATTAGCTACCTGCATCTATCTAGTTTTATCAGATCCATGATACTCAATTTTTAACTTCTCTTAAGCTTCATGTGCTATCTCACTTGCCATAATCTTGGTGAAGACAGGATCTTCAACAGCTGCATGGATATAGGACAGGGCTTTTGGAGCTTTAGCAATCTCTTCTTCGTGTTGTCTAATCTGCTGAAGGTTTTGATTTTGTCTAAGAGGCGGAGGTACTCAGTTTTCCTCCATATACTGCCATAATCCAAGCCCTTTGAAATAAGCTCTCATCTTCACAGCCCAAACATGGTAGTTTTCCCCGTTAAAATGAGGTGATGAAAGAGACATGCTGCTGGAAGCCATTTGAGGGAAAGCAAATAAACAAAAAACTTCACAAGCTCTGGTCTATTTGGTGGCTTTCTCTGTAATTTTCACTCAAATACAAACACAAACCCTTGAGAACAAGGATCCTCTGATACCATTTGTTGTTTAAAAGAATAGAGAATTAAGAAAGAGAAGGAAAATTCTGCAGAGAATTATGTAAGTGTGGAGAGAAAAGATTTAATCTCCATTATAGCATAGTGAAATATTTATGCAAGAGCTATTCTAAAGTTTGTTCACCAAACCTCCATAAATCAAGGAAGTTTGTCTTCCAAATTAAAGCTTAAAACAAGGTACATTACAGATTTTTCAACTACTGTTACTTGACTTCAACTAATACAAGAGATGGAGATTACAAGATAATAAAGCACAACAAATTTAAATGACTTCAGCAAAATAATCTCCAATCAGCTACACTATCTTCATGAGCAAAATACATCCAAAATCTATCAGCAACAATTGCATCAATTTTACTTCAATGGAGCTGTAGCTGTAACCTTTAATGCCGATAACATGTTGACAGCCACCTTAATTATCGTTGCAACCGATACCTTGGAGTGCTGGAAAATCCAAAGATTTCTAGCACGCTATACCGACCAAAGCAGCAAAAAGATCAATCATAGCTAGTTTCCATATTATCTCTCAAGAGCTGAGATAACCAGTCATGAACACTACAAACTGACTGCTGAATCGTCAGTCTTAGGGGAGAGAATTTCAGGACATCAACTGCAGTTCGACAAAAAAATCAATGCATGGGCTGTGTCCTCCTCACTTACAACATATACAACACAAATAGGATCACAGGCCATACCCCTCCTATTCAAAGAAATCCTGGATGGCAATAAATTTTTCTCAGCTCGATAGATAAAATGGTGTACCTTAGGTGGAACCCGAGAGCTCCATATGCGCTTCAAAAGAATCGTATCTAGAGATGTGGATGACGTTCCGATATCAGAACCGTGAGTGCTATTGAGAGCAAAATGGTAACCTGTTTTGCCACTGTACACGCCATTTTTGAAATAATGCCATATTAGTCGATCTGAACCCCTTTGTGAAGACAAAGGAAGCCTTAAAATGGTAGTCAATTCAAAAGGTTAGAAGATAGAGTTACTAGCTCATTATTCCAGGTCAATATGTGAGGATTAAGAAGGCTATTCACTGTCGCACCTACTTCTAGAACCTGTGGAGGTGAAAGCACCTTGAAACCGTTCAGGTCCTGGATCCAGTTGTCGCCCCATATTCTTGTTGTAGCACCGTCTCCAATTAGCCAGCCAGTACCTTTCTCAATAATCCAACGAGCTTGCAGAAGACTACTTCATGCGAAACTAGGTCGGAATCCCTTCTTAGCATTCATAGAAGATGATCTTGGATAGTACTTAGCCTGAAAAAATCTGGAAAATAGAGACCATTCGTTGACACATAGCCGCAAACACTATTTTGCCAGAAAAGCCAAATTATGAGTGTGAAGATATTGAAAACCCAAACCATTGGCTATTTTTAATTTTGAGAGAGAATGCCAAGAAGCCCAATGAATATGCCTTTCATCCTGTTTTTGGCCCCACCAAAACCTCGCCATCATTGCCTTCGATATTTTTCCCTAAAAAAAATTTTACATAGGAAAATTAAAATAAATGCTTTGTATTTATTATTTAGTGTAGATTGAGCTCACATCCGAACAACATCTTGTTGGACAGGCCAATATGGGAATTGATTTAGATTAAGAGAAGGATTGAAAATCTTTTAAACTTGATTTAAACTTTTGAATAGGAAAAGGAACCATTTTAGCTTTTCAATTTGAACCAAGCTACAATGATTGGAACCAAATCAAGATAAAATGCAATTAGATGAAGAGAGAGAAATCTAAAGAGAGATGATTTTCTCTCTCTTTATTGTTGTTTCAACGATATGGCCTTGTCTCTTTTTTCGATTGGAGTTTGGTCATTCCACTGTCTGCAATCATTTGTGGCCGGCTTCCTGGTCGATGTTGAGCAAATTCCAGCTATTATGTCATCGATCAAGGTATGTCTCCCTCGGAACAGTTCCCTATTCACGTTGTCTGTTCGGTTATTTTTTTTTACTATATTGATTTGTGTTTCTGCGGTTACTTGATAGCGCAAGTAGGTACCATTTCTCTTATCTTCATCTTTCGTTAACAAATTTTCCTTTTTTCTACCAGAAAAGAAAATCTTCAGTATAATTTATTGTCAATTGTAATTATAACTAATCAAATGCAAAAGATCTACATGATATGCATGTATAAAAATCTTAAAACTCAATTGGCTTCTTAAAGTGCAAGTATTTCATGGTTCACCTTTAGTTGTTTCTTATACAATTCATAACAAAACTAACTTCAACACTTTGGTTGTCTCAAAGACACTAAGTAAGAGTTTAGAAGTCCTATGACTTGATTATATTGTTTTTTATTCATTTGCCTATTTTGATGTGTTATTTAAAAAACTGGCAAAATGTTTTTACTGTTACATTACATATGTTGTCTTATGGTGAGAAACCAAATTAGCCATGAAACACAATGCTACTCAAATTAGTTGGCTTGTCAGTTTCAAGCTCTTCTCTTTTCTTTTTCATATTTTTTTAATTATTTACCATTTATGAAGGTAGATTCTTGGGCTGACGAGAAATCCCATGTTACCAAACCCAAATTCTAAGCTACCGTGTCTGTTTGGAGTAGAAAATCGTACACAGACAATCATTTCTACTTTGAGTTTTGCATATTTTTACTGTCTAATTAATTTGGAAATATTTTTTATGGTTGTCTGATATTTAATTTCTGTTTTTTGGTTTTTGATTTATATTTTTCTGTATGAAAAAGTTGTATATTCTTTTTTTTTCTGATTTATGTTTTTTTATAGTAAAAAGTTATATGTTAAAAAAAAGGTTGAAAAACAAATAAAAATAAGTTTTTATCAATACTACTAATTAATTATATTGAGAGTATATGTACATCAAACCGATAAAAAATAATATGTATAAGGATTAGTTAAAATGAATTCATTTCAATTTATTTTAAATCAAATTTGAGAACATGAAACTCCAAATAAATTTTGTTCAATTATATAAAAAAGGCTAACTTATTAATGAGAAAGATGCAAGAAATTGAAAAAGTCCTTTACAACTACAATAATTAAAATTACTGTGCTAAATTTGTACTTTTTACTTGTCTAAGTTATTACTTTTATCTATTACATCAGCTAATTGAATTTTCCGATCCATCCCTGCAGAAAAGTGCACCATACGAGCACATATATAATTAAAATCATATATATATATATATATATATAAATTGAATTTTCCCGATCCATCCCTCAGAAAAGTGGCACCATTTAAAAAAACAACGAGCAACATATATATATTAAAAATCATATATAATATAATATATATATATTATATATACAGTTCCAAATTTGGAGGGGATGCATTTTTCAATGATCATTATACTAAGCTAAAATATACTTCTGTTAAAAGGGTTGCAATATATATATATATATATATATATACAGTTCCAAATTTGAGGGGATGCATTTTTCAATGATTCATTATATAAGCTAAAATATATTCTGTTAAAAGGGTTGCAATTGATTGGCGTGTGGTGGGGGCCTTCAATATGGACATGTGATTGTGACAAGAAGATGTTAGGTTAGACGTATTGGGTTCAACACTCGCTGCATCTATAGCTTATTAATTCTATTTCACTTTATCAAAAGCGAAGTCATCTCTTTCACTATCAATATCATCTCAAAGTTAATGTTTTCTGAATGGAGAATTTTTTTTTATTATTATTTTTTTATGGAAGGCTAACCGAAACCTATGTGGGAACTTCACCTCAAATGTGTTGAAGCATAGAAAGGGTAGAGCATGACACTTATAGATAACTATAAGTCTTACATATATTAATAACTGCAAAACACGTAACAACATAAGACTAGGTCTAATCCTGAGTATTTACTATCCTTCCTACATTATTAGAAGTATGGAAAACATGAAAGTAAAACCATTATATTCCTAACACTGCAATGCAAAAATCTGCGTCTACCTGATGAATTCCTAATTCTACATGGTTCGGTGAGGAAAATTTTTCAGCATAAGATGTAACACCATAATTTGCATTATCTCAACAGCTTCCATAAAACAAAACTGATTTTGCTAATGCTTCATATGAGCTATGATGGCATGACAGTAATCATCTCCATTTAGATAACTAATTCTTTAATATCCAACCTAAGATATTGGTACTATTGACAGTAATCATCCTATTTTGAAAGTTTTTCTAAGGTTTGATGCAGAACTCTATGTAGTTATGCATAGCTGTCATAATTTTCTAATATAATAAATCAATTATGAATAACTTCAGCTTGAAAGACAAATTTAAAGGGGCAAAAAATTACCCGATTTCCGTCGCTTTGCATCCAACACAGCTTTTTCGATGTATTCTTACTTGTTTATAATACATGATTCTTCGCATACTTCCCAATAAGTTCCATCTAATCACCTTCTAAAGTGATTACGACCAATTCAGTAGGAAACAAATGGTAGTGGAAAATAGCAGGAGGAAAAGCATAATTATAATTAACAAATTAGGGATAATTTTGAGCTTCAAAATGAACTTGCCATATGGTAAAACAAATAAACAATTGCAATGTGAGATAAAGAGGAAAGAAAATTAAAGGGAAAATAATTCTTGAGATTGGATAAAACACAAAGCTCATATTCGATAAATTTTGAAGAAAATCAAATCTTTATATTCAAATTGAAGAATTTTCTGATTGCTGGAACTGCAATCTATCATCATCAATTTCTAGACCGTTCAAATCCAAAACTGCTCATGATTTATCTTAGTTATGGATTGTAAAATTGAAAGGTTGCTGAAGAGCTATTTCCTTGGCACAAATGAATATTTTCATGGACGTTGACACTATGAAGAGAACGACATGATCTAAGCCAATTCTCTTTGCCACATAAGCATTTTAAAATAATAAGAGGATGCAACTCAGATTTTAGGACTCTGTTTTTATATATTTGGGAAAATAATTAATTTGTCCCTGAGATTTGACCAAATTAACTAAATCATCCCTGCAGTTTGACAATATTAATTAGTAGTCCCCAAGGTTTACCTCCGTCAAATCACTTGGTCTTTCCGTCCATTTTCTCAAGATTTTTCTGTTAAAATCTTTAAAAAAGACTAAAATACCCTAACACATACGAATGAAAAATAATTAATTCGTTCCTGAGGTTTAACCAAACTAACTGAGTCATCCTTGCAGTTTAGCAATATTAATTAATGATTCCTGAAGTTTACCTCTATCAAACCATTTGGTTATTCTGTTTATTTTCTCCTGATTTTTCTGTTAAGACCTTAAAAAAAATAGTAAAATATCATTACACTTAGAAGAAAAAAACTAACTAAACTATTCCTATGGTCCTACCTTTATTTCATTAGTTGTAGTTTGTAATGGAATATATAAAATAACTTGTTCTCTTGAATATTGATACCTGAAATTAAATCTCTATTATTTTTATTGAAATTAATCGATGTATATATATATATTTTTTTTATCTTTTTGTTGATAGCTCAAGACAGGAAAGTGACACATTATCTTGATCAATTTTTTTTTTGGGGAATATCAAATAATCAATGCATACCCTGGCTTTTCCTTTTCCCTCCACGACAAATGGAAATTCTAACCTAGGTTAGTTTAGTCTTTTTCTTCTTAAATGTCAGGGAATTTTAGTCTTTTTTTTTAAGGTTTTAATGGAAAAATCTGGAGAAAATGGACGGAATGACCAAATGGTTTGACAGAGGTAAATCTCAGGAATCATTAATTAATGCAGGGATGACTTAGTTAATTTGGTTAAACCTCAAAAACGAATTAATTATTTATCCTTCTTAAGTGTCAAGATATTTTAGTCTTTTTCAAAAGTTTTAACGGAAAAATCTCGAGAAAATGGATGAAAGGACCAAGTGGTTTGCGAAGATAAATCTCGGGGATCATTAATTAATATTGTCAAACTACTGGATGACTTAGTTAGTTTGATCAAACCTCAAGGACGAATTAATTATTTTCCCTTAATATTTTTATAGATAGATTTGGGTTTAGGCAACCCAATAATAAAACCCGACAATGTTAACATTTATTTCCTGAACTCCTAAATTAATTTAAATATTTTACTGAGAATATATTATTAAATAATTTAAACTAATGACTCTTAATAAATTTTTTATTGAGAATAATTATGGCTAAATTAACAGCAAAGTGGGCAATGGATATTGGTATATGCCAGACTAGCATAGAAACTTCTTTTCGCGTTAAAATTTCTGAGTCTTGGTGGAAATTTCCTGTTTGGTTATAAATTTCCTTGACGTTGATGCCTTTAATTATTTCATTGACTCATTGATAGATGAGAGCACAATTGGGCAAATCTCAACTGCATAATCAAACCAATCCACTTCGATTTGGTTGAAGTTGAAAATTTTAATTTCTAGTTTTGATAGAGAAAATTAGAATTTTATCAATTTCGTTTTGTTCTTATTAAATCCAAAAAATATAATGGAGTCCATTAAGAATAGTTTAAACTGAATTGATTTGATTCAGTTTAATTTAGTTTAATATGTTAGGAGTTTTGGTTACATTTGTATCTAAATCATGCTGTGGCTAGTCAATTGGCGCAAGTCGTGATCTAAATTTCAACCATGCATTAATGTGGGGCCTTTCACTCAAAGGATTATGTTTGCATAATATATATATATATATAAAAGCTGAGACAAAGAGAAAATTTAAGACTATTTCTCTGTTCAGTATCTTATTTTTCTTTTTTTTAAGAAATTTTTAATGTTTTTTTTTTAATTTTTCTGTACTTGATTGGCTACAATTATGTAAAACTTTTGATAATGATTAAAATTTTTAAAATTTAAATTTAAATATATTTATCTATATTATTTATTCAGTATTCTAGATAAAGAACACTTTTGATTTAAACATATAACCAAATATTATTTTCTATCCCTCTCTCTTTCTCAAATGCTCAATCTCCTCTGCTGCTTTCGATCATCAGACGTCTTTCTATTGCTGGTAATTTTAACCATTGTGATCTTTCTACCTATTTTCTCACGCATTCTTTTTCTATGTTGGTATTAGTCATCAGTTCACTTAGGGTTAACAATAACTTTATATGCATATATATTATTATTGTTGGCTTGAAACAAAATTTTTTTTTCTGATTATGTTTGATTGGTTTCTAGATGCTGGAATTAAACGCTTCCAGTTGTCGAAATTTGCTTTAGATTCTAAATACTTCTAGACTTGAAAGATGTCCTTGCTTTGTTGAACATGCCGTCACTTAAAATAGATGTGCAGCTAGTTTGATACGAACTAAAACAATACAATCAACATATATTCAAAATTTATGAAGTGAACAATCTTTACAAAATTTGAATATCCAAGAGTCAAAATAAAAAAATAAAGCGAGCTTTACAAAGTCACGATTTACAAATTTATCATCGATCTTTTTGAGTCTTGTCAAGTGATTAGGAAAAAGTATTATTTCTTTTTTTCTGTTGTCCTTGATAAGAAAATTTCTTGATAAGAAAATTTCTTTTTTGATGATCAACTTTGAAAATTTTCTAAAATTTTTTATATGATTGCTCTATTGACCTGTTTTTTGCTTTTAATCTTATTTCTTTTTTTAATTTCTTGTTTTTGAATTTTATCATATATATATCTTCATCGCACTAACTTTTTATTTTAAATATTTGTTATTCCTTTATTACTAATTAAATGTAAAGTTGTCAGGTGATGATATAACCTCATTTCTCATCGATAAGCTTGAATTTATTGTTTTATCGTAATTTAATTGTATTTTTTAATATTTATATCTAATTTAAATAATTATACTGATTATTTTTTGTTAAATTTAAAAATTTATATCTTAAAATATGTCATAATAGATTTGTATTTACAGTTGAGAAATTTGGAATAACTGAATTCCAAACTGAATTTTCACAAAATAGTATGGAATGAAATTTTAAATTCTAAAATATTTCAGAATAGAATTGGAATGAGCTAGGGTTATTATTCCGTTTCATACCATCTAAATTACATCCCTATTGATGATAGATTTTAATTAACTGCTAGATCTTAGATCAAAAGAAAAGCAATGATATATATATATATATATATGACAGTGCTTTTCGCAAGTGTACGAAATCGCTACAAGTAATATATGATGAATAGAATATCATTCCGACGAGGATTGTATACTAAGTACCAAATTATATTAATCTACTATTATTTAAACGGTAATTTAGGAAAATTGTTTTAAGAATTTTAAATTCAACAAATAAAAATAAGAAGAGATCAAGCAAGCAATTTTTTATTAAAAGAAATCAAGGATTAAAGACTACTAGGGATTTTGACTTCACTTAATTCTATCCAATTTATTTTATTAGTTAAAATTTAGGAAAATTGTTTTAAGAATTTTAATTCAACAAATAAATAACGGAAGAGATCAAGCAAGCAATTTTTTTATTAAAAGAAATCAAGGATTAAAACGACTACTTAGGGAATTTTGACTTCAACTTTAATTCTATCCAATTTATTTTTATTAGTTTCACTTAATCAATTTTTAATTTGTTCAAAAAGGGGAAACAACTCTAAAATCCAACTAACAAAGCTCTCCCAATGCATTGTTAGCTATTTTTAATAATCCGGTCTAATTACCTATCTTCTAATAGCGCAATCAAACATGAATTAAAATCATTAAGTTTTATAGTTTGTTTATGAATTCAATAAACTAAGGTTGTTTAATTCATGAAAACCCCTATGAATCAAAACCTAATATAGATTCCGCAGCAAAGTTAATTAATTCTCATGGTAACTTTTATTAACTTAATTCATATCAAAAAACCCTTCTTCCGATAGTTCAATAATCAATTATACATTATACTTTAAACAAAGAAAAACAAATCTAATATTATAAATTGGAAAAAAAATTAAGCTACATCAAATCCCAAGTATAAGAGTTTAGTTCGACTCAGTAATTAAATAAAACTCAATAATACATGATAAAAATTCCATAATCAATCAAAATATTGAAAGAATAAAACAAGAATTAAGAGTTTAGAGATAAAAACTAGTCAACAATTAATTCTGGACGGCTTCCTTAAATCTTCGCACAAATCTTGAACACTTGAAGTCTTGGACAGAGAGAGAAAACAATAGAATAAAAATTATCCAAACTGGAGAGAGAGAGAGAGAACTATGTAGAAAATAATAGAACAGGAGATGAAATATACAATGATTTGACTCTTTTGTCTATGGCAGAAATCCACCTTGTTTAGGGAATAAATCCCACCTTGTTTAGGGAATAAAGTCCACTTTGTTTAGGGAATAAAGTCCACCTTAGGCCTTAAATTTCTCTCAATCATGACTCTTCCATGTGCATAGTTTAGAACTTGATTTACATGTCAAGAAAATATCCAAGGTGAGCTCATGAAAACTGATAGGGATTGGTTGGCGTTTTTGACTCAAAACAGCACTTGGTATTTAGCACGGGCGTGCTGGTAGGCACTATCTGGGCGTGCCAGAACTTGATTATTGTTAAAACTCAAAATAAACTAACTAATTTCGCTAGAGGCAGAGGCGAGCACAGCCTGGGGCGTGCCAATATGCACGGGCGTGCTTCATGGTGAATGTTTCCTCGCGAGAGTCAGAGACGGGCACGGCCTGGGGCGTGCTATATGGCATGGGCGTGCTTCGTGGTAAGTGTTTCCTCTCGAGAGTCAGACGCGGGCACGGCTTTGGGCGTGCTACCCGGCACAGGCATGCTAATCTAACAAGGTCTGGGCGTGCCATAGGCTGGAATTTCAGATTCCATCTCAACATGTGCTTCCATTAATGTGAGAAACTTAGGTGTGCTTTCAAGTTCTTCATAGCACTTGTTGAAAGCAAGGTCATGGAGCTCTTGTGTGACTTGTTCTTGAATGTATAAGGACATGGTTGCTCCATATTTCTTTCTAAAATAAAGTAATAACAAATACTAAAAATCCTAGTAAAACTATATATAAAAATACATAAAAATAACACTATCAAAATTCCTCAAACTTAAACCATTGCTTGTCCTCAAGCAACAAAACTAAAGAAAAATATCTAAGCTATACAAATTAACAAACTAGCTTAATATGGTAGGGAATAATTATTCATAATTTCAAAAGTATCAATAATCATTAACATGAAAATAAATCAAGTGTTTTCCTATGCTAATTATATTCTAGCAAAAACTCAATTTTCAATAAAACACATTCTTTAACTTAAATATAAGTTAATAAGATTTTCAACACCAATAATTATTCAACTTATGACAACTAGAATATGAATTTTCACAAAATTCATTTAACCTTTAAATAAGATGTTGAAATATAAGTTTAACATTCTCATAGGCAAAATTAGTCATCATTTCTCCACAATTAAAACGCATACAATTTAAAAGATCAAAAGGTCTTTATTTAGGTTGTAATGGGATTAATATAACTTATACATTAACTATCAAGGCAAAATTTAGCTTCATACATATTCTCCCAACAAATTCAAAAAACGCATACAATTTTTAAAAAGATCAAACAAGCTCTGATCTAATTTCGTTGTACCCACCTGGGCTTTAACTAGAAGAGACCTATAATTTATTACAAGAACACAAACTAAACCGAAAGGAATACCATGGTAAGCACGAAATTCAAAATACAAAGAATGCCATACATAAAACATAATCAGGCATCCATACAATTTCCTGATAATTTATAAACAATAATTCTAGAAAAGGGACTATATAAACTATAAAAGATCAAATCTAAAACCTAACATCACAAAATTTACCGCAGATAATATTTGGCGAACGGTCAATCATTCCATCGAAACAAAAATATTTTTGCAACGTTAAATTTCTAGTCCCTCTGACTTAAAAGTTCACCCCACACAAAACTTGAATCTCATATCGAATAATGATTTGCTCTTCATTAACCTATATACGCAAAAGGTCGCCCTTCTTTTTTTGAAGTTTATTCTGCTTTTCTCTACAATCACTGATAGCTATATCAACTGACCACATCTTTTCTTCAATTTTGTCCTTGCTTCTAGTCATTTAAAATCGAAAAAATATCAACAATCCCTTCAAACTTACACCTTAATAGCACTTTAAAACCGGAGATGAAAATAATAAGTTCGGCATAATATTTGGCAAGGTCTCTTCATAACATTTTTGATAATTTCTTCCTTGCTAAAGTTCCCCAAACTTGAATTCTTGATTGATTGCTTCTTTTATAGGGTGCTTCTTTTTGAGTTTTTCTGCTTTCTTCACATGCTAGTATTAATGAAATTTTTCTCATTTTGTTGCTATGTTTTAATAAAAATCAAATCCTTCAATTACACATTATTGCACTTAAGGTAGAAAATTAAGTTGGTTTAATGGCTAGGTTTAATAAGGGTGAACAATAAATTTTGGATATAGGCTTCAAATTGGTTGCAAATGTCATATTTTAACTTAGGTGCCCTAGATTAAATATAAAGTTTAACAAGGAATGCCAAAATCATCTCTTTCTAAATGTAAGCATTTACAATTTTTGTCTTGAAGAGAATTCTAATTTGTTCTAAGAATGCCAAGGTTAAATAAATTTTTGATCAAAACACATCTATATATCATAGAGTTCACAAAAATTAGTGTTTATAATCTTAGAAACAAATAGTTAAACCAAAGAATCATGTTAAATCAAAAATTAAAATTTAAGCTGAAAAAATAATTAACTTCGAAGAATAATTAAATTTATTGCAAGTTAATGAATTTTGAAAATTTTTAAATTTGCTCACAATTATTCCAACCTTATTAAACTAATGAAACAAAATAGAATTAAAAAATTTTAACAAAAAATTTCCCTTCCCCCAACTTAATCTAGCACATTGTCCCCAATGAGCAGTAAATCAATTCCCCAAACTTATCATATTATCAATAATGTAACAGAAGAGTAAGAAAGTGTAGTGATCATTACCATCATTGTATTGAAAAATACAATAGAGCAGGGTGTTGGAGTTTATCAAAGCTATAAAATCAAGAAAACACTAAAAACAAGAATATATAATATCCAAAGTACTTGATACTCATAAAAACAGAAATTAAAATAGAAAGCAATCGAAAAGGAATCAAAATTCATCAATATTCAGGTGGTGGAGGCGGATGTGGCTGCAACAGTTGAATCACGGTTTGGAGTTGACTAGCTGTTCCCTTATATTGGCCTTGCATGGTGTCTATACGAGATATAACGAGAGGTCGAGGCCCTTCTACATAGCAATAATCTCATTCGACTCAGACACCCGAACGGTCAACAATCAATAAGATATCCATCGCGATTTAAGGCGAGTATCAGAACATGTCCATTCAGGACAAAATCATCCAGACAAACACAACATCATCGTTGGACAAGTCTAGCATGCTCCCTTAAAAGAAGGACCAGCATACCAAGCAAAGCTACAATTGCACCAGGACGAGAAGTACCCAAAGCAGCCAGAGGAAAGAGATAACGATTAACCACTCCTACCAATAAAATATAAGTATTCAACTCGGGCAAAATCCTCAGCCTCAACAATCACTCACAACTCAACGGCAACTTTCTCTTTAACCCATCGAAGATGACCCAAGCAACTAACCGGTACCAAACTCTCCTAATACCTTTTCCTCCATATCATTCATATGAATCAAACAATTCTTAGCAGTCAATAAAGCCAACTAGCCACCACTATTACCACCTCACCACCTATCACCTATACTGGACCTAGCAAAAGAGGTTCCAAAGCTCTCAGAACAACGCATGCAATATCGACGATTACACCCAAACAGCCACACATAAAATACACTCTATAGAACTTCCGCCTAATAGACACACATCTGCAGCCTCCTACTCATCAAGGCACACGCCACACATAGCCAACGCAAACATTTCCACAAAATAATAATCCTGAAATCCGAACCTACCGACCACACAATCCCAGTACACAACCTCAATCACACACATCACAAATATTCGACCTAACAAGCAAACCACCCACAAATACGCTCTATACCTTTCGCCACCAAAAAAATATTGCCTTAGAGCTAAGAATACAATGAAATAAATACCCAAAATTAATAGGTTGGTCTCTCAACTTTTTGATAATGTTTATTCGCAAAAAAACCTACCGGAAAAATATAGATAGTAAGACTTTACTCAAAACCGGTATAAAGATATTGGCCACAACAATGTAACAAAATAACCAGGTCCCAAAAACATAAATCACGCCGAAAAGGTATTAGAAATTAAGAGAACAACTATATACAGTTGGATGAATACCATAAACAACAACAGTTGAACACTAATCCCACCTATATATGAATACGAGAGTTACACACAAATTTCTCTCCGAAAAAGCCATCCCGACACTCTAATCAACATCAATATTGGCCCCTAGAAAGAAACTTCAAACACCAACGCGCAACAGGCGGAAATACAATATAAAGACAATAGCAGGAACCTTCAAAAACTACATAGCGCATTATATCAAGGTGAACAATAAAAAAGCAAGACACATCTCCTCCCAAAAAACCTAATCCCAAAAGTTCCCCACCCAATACAGCCTAAGAGGCTGTTTCCCTAAAAAAACAACACCACCGCTCACCGCAACGCCCACCACTTCTCCTTGCCTCGATGCAGAATTCCAATCAAAAATAACAACAAACTGTGGCAAACAAAAGCTAGGGCCGATCAGACGATGAAGAAACATCGTACAATCCCCAGGTGGTGGAGGCGGATGTGGCTGCAACAGTTGAATCACGGTTTGGAGTTGACTAGCTGTTCCCTTATATTGGCCTTGCATGGTGTCTATACGAGAGTCGAGGCTCTCATGCATAATCTCTATCGACTAGAAACGGTCAACAATCATAGATTCCATTCCATTAAGGCGAGTATCAAACATGTCCATTCAGGACATCATCCATGCAAAAACATCATCGTTGGACAAGTTAGATGCTCCCTAAAAAGAAGGACCAGCTCCAGAAGTACCTGCACCAGAAGAAGTACCAAAAGCAGGGAAAGGAATCGGATTACCCTCCTCCATATTAGTGTCATCGGCATCCTCAGCCTCATCATCATCAGAACTCTCTTCTCGAGTACCCACAATACGGTACAAATCTCCTACTTTTTCCACCAACTTCATATGAATCATAACATCTAAGTCTAGCCTAGTACCCTTTACCCCTCCCACACTATCATATACTGGCCTAGCAGGGTTCCAAACTCTCAAATACGCTGCAATTCGAGTCACAAAACACCCCATCATAATAGCCCCTTTATCTGCCTATGCAACTCTAGCCCATCATAGGCATAGCCAATAGCCAACATTCAAAAAATATCCTGATCGATCGCCCATATAAAATATAATTCATTTCGACTCAACACCCCATCGCTCTTACTTCGCCCCAAAATAGTGTTGGCTAAGAATTTATGAATATACTTTAAGGTTGGGTTTCTCAATTTTGATGTTTTCGAAAACCTAGGATTATAGTTATTTTCTCCGGTTAGATTGGTCCATGTACTACGGTCCATAAAATCCGCAGGTATTTGATTAAGGGCATTTTCAGTGGGGAAACCAAAAATGTGACTAACCTTATTAATTGAGAGTTCAAAATTTCTCCCGAAAAGCCTGAATCTAATTTTGCTAGAGAAATTAACAGGCAACAGGCGAATAATAGAAGAATAGGAACTCAAAAACTCTAGAGTTATAGGTGCATAAGCAAGATCTTTCATACTAATAAATTGTTCCCACCCAATACGCCTAAGGGGTTCTAAAACAACATGCCGAAGCCCTACTTCTGCTAGTGCAGATTCATCAATAAAACAATTTGGCAAAATAGGGCGATGAGAGAGTGTATTGTACCTTTCCTATTATTCCGGTGAGTCAATCTCAAATGGAGGAGGAGCCGGAGCTGTAGGAGGTGGAATGGATGGAGGAAAAGCAGTTGAACGCCGGGCGATTGGCCGATTTCTTGCAGCCACTGAAGAGGCAGGTCTGTTGCGTTTGTATCATGGAGGCATAGTGAAAGAGAAGGAGACAAAAATTATGTTGCTAAACTTTGATTGAGAGAAGAAGAAGAAAGATGGAGAAGAAAGGATAGGCGGCTAGGGTGTGCAATTGAGGAGAAGAGATGAAATGAGGCGTGTTCTTTAAATAGGGTGGACTGCGCGGTAACCGAAAAGGTGCGTTTAATGCAGATCTGAACGTGGCACGGACGTGCTGAATAGCATGGCTGGGGCATGCGAGCCTCTGACCTACAAAAGAAAATTTTGTCTTACCTGGCATAGGCGTACTGAGGAGCACGGCTTGGGCATGCTAGCCTCTGACCTTTAAGCAAAACTCTGCTTTCCTGGTACGAGCATGCTAATTAGCATGGTAAGGGCGTGCTAGACTCTGACTTGCAATAGTGAGCTTAATTAGCTGATTAAATAATTAAGTTAATAATTAAATTAACTTAATAAAATTTAGGTGTCTACAGTTGCATTTATGATAAAAATGGTCACCTAATTTGTAAGGTTATTATAGTTGATAAAAGTATTCCTTTGAGTGGGCAGTCAGTCTATGAAAGTATTAACAATGCTAAAATAGATGATTCAAATCTATGGCATAGAAGATACAAGCATTTTAACATGGGATCTTTGAAGGAAATGCAGTCTAAATGAATGACAAGGGATTACAGGTGGTGTTTGAAAACAAGGCAATCTATGGTACTTGTCAGTTAGGAAAATCTCATAGGCAAACATTTCCAATAAGTTCTTCTTGGAGGGCAAAGCATAAACTGGAGTTAGTACACACTGACATGTGACATCCAATGAGCACTGAATCCTTTGGTAAAAATAGGTATTTTATGCTCTTTATTGATGATTTTATTAGGATGACGTGGGTCTATTTTCTAAAAAGTGAAGGGCAGGTTTTTGAGATGTTCAAAAGGTTCAAGATCATTGCTGAAATGCAAAGTAGGTGCAAGCTGAAAGCTATAAGATCAGACAATGGGAAAGAATATGTTTCCCATGAATTTCAGAAGTTTTGTGCAGATAATGGCATAAATCATCAGTTGATTGTGACTTATTCACCACAACAAAATGGTGTTTTTGAGAGGAAGAACAGATAAGTTGTAGAAATGGGTAGATGCGTGTTAGGCGAAAAGAACATGCCAAAAGAGTTTCTAGGCTGAGGCAGTGTACACGACAGTTTATTTGCTCAACATGTCATCTATAAAAGTAGTGGAGAAGATGACACCTGTGGAAGCTTGATCAAGATTAAAACCAACAGCCAAACACCTCAGGATTTTTGGACCAATTTGTTACATTCATGTTCCAATGGTGAAAAGAACCAAGCTGGAACAAAAGGTTGAAAAAGAAATTTTCTTAGGTTATGCAATTGCTTCTAAAGGTTATACAGTTTATAACCTGAATTCAAATCAAATCCAAGTGAGTAGAGATATTGTAATTGATGAATTTGCTCACTGGAGCTAGGATTTGAAGAAAGTGGAAAAAGATGAGCTTGTATAGGTTCCATAGGATCTAGCGATCATCTTTCTAATTCCTTTAGCAATCAGGGATCTAACTTGGGAGTAAGGCAAAACAGTGGAAATTTTCACACTTCTCCCATTGTTGAGTCAACAATAGACACTGCAATACTGAAAACAAGACCTCTATCAGAAATTTATGAACAGTGTAATCTTGCAATGGTGGAACCTTCAAGCTTTGAAGAAGCGAAAAAGCATAAAGAATGGAGACATGCAATGAAGTAGGAGTTTAAGATGATTTCCAAAAATCAAACTGGAGTTTGGTTGACAAGCTAGATTAAAAGAAAGCTATTAAAGTGAAATGGATTTATAGGCTCAAGCTAAATCCAAATCGATCTATTAACAAGCATAAGGCTAGACTTATTGTGAAGGGCTACTCACAGCAACCAGGTAGTAGAATTTGGTGATACTTTTGCACCTGTTGCAAGACATTAAACAATTAGAATTCTTTGGGCTCTTGTTGCACAAAAATAATGGAAAATTTACCATTTAGATGTTAAATTGGAATTCTTAAATGATGAACTTGATGAGGAGCTATATGTTGAGCACCCTAAGGGTTTCAAGGTTGCTGGTATGGAAGACAAGCTGTACAAGCTTCATATGGCTTTATATGGTCTTAAACAAGTTCCAAGGGCGTGGTATAGCAAGATTGACTGTTACTTAGCACAATGTGGCTTTGTGAAGAGTGAAAATGAGCCAAGCTTGTATGTGAAATCCATTGAGAATGGTGATTTGCTAATTGTTTCTATTTATATGGATGATATATTGGTAACAAGTAGCAGTCCACGTTTAATCTCCAATTTTAAGAAGGAGATGGAGGTGTTTGAAATGTCCAACCTTGGGCTCATGACATAGTTTCTTGGAATGGAAATAAGTCAATCATCAAATGGCATTTTCATTTCCCAAAGAAAATATGCTCATGAGTTATTGAAGAAATTCAAAATGGAAACCAGTAAGCTAGTGAGTACTCCGCTAGTTCAAAACCAGAAATTGTCCAAGTCAGATGGAGGAGAAGAAGCTGATGCTTCCAATTTCAGAAGTCTAGTTGGAAGCCTACTATATCTAATAGCTACCAGGCCTGATTTGCCATTTGCTACTAGTGTTTTATCTCGGTTTATGCAAGCACCAGGGGAAAATCATTTGATAGCAGCCAAAAGAGTGCTTAGGTATGTTAAGGGAAGTTTGGATCACCCAACCCAATTCAAGCTAGTCGAAGATGGGAAGTTAAATGGTTATGTTGATAGTGATTGGGCAGGATGTCCACACGATTTGAAAAGCACAATTGATTACATGTTTTCATTAGGTTATGGAATTTATTCTTGGATATCCAGAAAGCAAGATGTGGTCGCTTAGTCAACAGCAGAAGCAGAGTGTATGAGTGCAGCTGCTGCTGCTAATCAAGCAAGTTGGTTAAGGAAAGTGTTATTAGATTTGCAATAAAGTCAGTCTACTGCAACTATCATCAAGGTAGACAATGAATCAGCTAGTTTAATGGCTAAAAATCCAGTCCAACACGGGCGAACAAAGCATATACAAGTGAAGTATCATGCTATTAGGCAAGAAGAGAAAGAAGGTGAGATATGTCTTATTCAATGCAGTTCAAATGATCAACTGGTTGATATTTTAATAAATCTCTGAGAAAGACTCGTTTTGAAGAATTAAGGGAAAAACTTGGTGTGATAAAGAAAATTCTTAAGGAGTATTAAAGTATTAAGAGTTTCTTGTTGCATTTAGAGCTTAAGTTTTTATATGATTTAAAGCTTAAGTTTCAAAACTAGCATTTAATCTCTTTGTAGTTACAAGTGATAGTTTATCTATAAATAGTTTACTCTATGCTAGTTGTAATCAAGCAAGAAAGAGTTCTAATAAAGAAGTTTTATCCTAAACTTCTTCTCTTTGTCTACTATTCTTGGGTTTTCAATCAATTGTGTTTCTTTCTATTTTTTCTATTGAGTGGTATAAGAGTTTCTAAAGCTAACACACACACACACACACACACACACAATTCTTAAGGAGTATTAAAAGTCCACTTAAGAGTTTCCCCACGTTGTTGCATCTTAGAGCTTAAGATTAATCCTATCATAGATCTTAAAAGCATTAATACAGTTTCACAACACTCATGCACTTTACCATTTCTCTTCCTATGTCAGATTAACTAAGGGTGATAGTTTATCATATCATAAACCCAGTTACTCTAATGCTATTGCTAAATACAAAGCCCAAGAAGAGTTGCTTAAAAAATAAAAGGAAAGTCTTTATCCTAACATACTCTTCCTCTTGTCATAACATATTCTTGGACGTTTCTCAAATACAAATTTAGTAGTCACTTAAATAAATTTCTGTTGAGTGGTATAAGAAGATTATATCATAAAAAAGCATAACACACACACACACAACACACACACACACACAAAATCAATCAATCAAATACCAACAAACAAATTAATACATATTAAAATAATATATATATTAGACTATAGAAAGAAAAAATATAATATAACATAAGGAAGATTTTAGCCATGAGAGATTGATAAAGAACAAAAAAGTACATATACAACCAACTTACTACATCACAGTGAGTGAAAAACTGGAAATTGATACACATAATTATAGCTTAATTTAAACCAAAAATACACGATAAGAAAATACTTATTAAAGTATCATAGAAAAAAATTTTCTCTAACAGTCCAGGAAAAAAATAGGCTTGTTAAGTATCAGTGTAAGTGGATTATTCAGAAATGGAAAAAGACTACACCTCATGTATTGATATATGAGATTGGTTTGGAAAAGAAATGTACAATCGCAAACAACTACTAGAGACCAGCAAAGGAAAGCAAAAAAAACATTTTATACTCTAATATCAATTGACAAATACACAAACACAAATTTAAAGGAAACACCACCACGTCCTCTTAACATTATTTAAACCAAGCAATAATAAATTGATCCACCATATAATGAACTAAAGCAAACCAATATAGAAGGGCTCGCAAAACTTTTCATTTAACAAAAAATAAAAAATAATCCCATAGACCGTCTTCAACCAAGCTTCATGGAAAAAACCTCCTGCTAATAAAAAGATAATAAGCACTAACACACACACACACACACACACACACACACATATATATATATATATATATATATATTAGCTTAGAAGAAAAATATAATATAACTAGAGATTTTAGCCATAAGTTTAAGCAAAAAGTACATATAACCAACTACTACATCACGTGAGTGAAAAACTGATTGATACACATAATTATAGCTTAATTTAAACCAAAAATACCTAAGAAATATATTAAAGTATCATAGAAAAAATTTTTCTCTAACAGTCCAGGAAAATGGCTGTTAATATCAGTAAGTGTTATTCAAATGGAAGAACTACCCTCATGTATGATATATGAGTTGGTTTGGAAGAATTCAATCTGCAAACAACACTTAGAGCAGCAAGAAGAAAAATTTTCTATATTGACAATAACACAAATTTAGGAACACCACGTTTTACATATTAACCAGCATAATAATTGTCATATATTGAACTAAGCAACCATAGAGGTGCATTTTATTACAAAATAAAAATATTAGACCTGTCAAAAGCCTGAAAAATTGCATAAAGATAGCCTTTCTCCCTAATCATTTTGCACCTTTAAGTAAATGGTAGAATTATAATGAGTTTTTTCCTGATCATTGTCGATCAGTGAAAATATTTGATTTGGCAAGTAGCAAAATCCATCAGTAGAATTTGAACCGTATTGAAAAATAGCAGCTTTGCAGGAACAGTTCTTTGAACAAGCGATCTTGCAACTCTCCGAATCAACATTTTCGAGGTCTATGCGAAATGAAGAATATGTTGCATCTTTAAGCTCTAAAAAACTTTGATTCTGAGAAGCTTCACAACACAAAGGAGTAATTGCAGAACAACCAAGATTAGGCTTCCTATCTTTTATTTGCTTAAAGTAGGTTGTTGAAGGACAACTGCATTGCCCGTTCGAGCAAATGCCATAATTCCCACAAACAGTAGGGTAAAAACATTCATAACCTGGAGCTGAAAGCAAGTCTGCAACTTCTTTCCACCCATTTGTTCCCCATTCATATAGTCGCAAATGTCCGTCAGGACAAAACCTCACATACTGAGCTGATGATGCCGCAGGAATTGGAATGAAGATATCCGGTTCACTGGGCTCTGAAGAATTGGCGAACAATGCGAAGCTTCCATTTCGGAGAGTAACATAAGTTAGTTCTTTATTCATCTTGTTGCCATAAACTGTAAACTCTTCATAGACCTGAGGTGGATTGGACTCAACTGCAGCAAAAAATCCTTCATCAGTGGCAGACAGCGATAGCAAATTTAGTTGAGTCCAATTAGTTGTAGAAACACTAGGAATAAGTTTCTGTCCTGAAACCAATTTTTGGCTTGGAACCAAACAATCAGTTGGGTGATCAAAAGATTGCCAAACTATTGCATTTTCATTATCAAACAGCACAAGGTTGCCTGTATCAGTTAAGTTTAAGCCTGCTACAAACTTCCCACGAGTGTTCGTGGACCAAGCAATAGTTCCATCAACATCTTTTAAGACCAAATCTCCATCAGACGTGAGTTCTAGCGTCGAATTGATACTAACAGGATTGTTTCTGTTGGCTGACCAAACTACTTGAGGAAAACCAATGGCAGGAGAAGTTATGTATGAAACACTACTAGTTTGAACTATAAAAATGGCGAAGAGGTAAGAGTTGCAAGTTCCATTGCAAAAGAAACCGCAAGCGAACTTTGGACCCAATGTTCCTCTTAGAAGAATAGCTCTCACTAATGATCCATCAGTGAATTTTACAGAATGGGGAAGAGAGGGGCTATTTATCCACGTAGTAGAGAGGTTTGCATTTGGGTAATCAAAAGATTCAGCATTTGATAAGTAAAGAAAATGAGAAGAAACAAGAACAAGAACAAGAAAGTAATAAAGGAATAAATATTTAGTATAGTAAATACTCATTGTAGAACAAATAAGCAATGTGTTTATGAGGAGGAGATATATAATAAGCTGAAAGATGCAAATAAATTAAACACTGATATCGTACGAGGTGCTTTAAAGCTTACCATATTTGCAATCTGCATTGCAAATATATATATACACTTCAAATCCAAAAGGTGAGGCACCATGGTTTTGAAGGCGAAACCGCAACCCAACACTTCCGGTGGATTATGTATAGCAGGAGATCATCAACTTGGTCAAGTCAACAAATCATACTGCAACTATGCAATCTTTCTTTAATCATTTTTACTAAACAAAAAACTAGAACATAAATAGATAAACAAAAAAGTAAGAACTAACGGTTTGGTCTGTTTATTTTCAAAAACATGTCATAAGATTTTCAAGAAATTAGTGATTGATTTCCACAGACCAAAAAAAAAAAAAAAAAAAAAACTATGCAAATCTATTCTAATTAAATCATTTAAATACCTAAACAAAAAAAACTAGCACACAAATAAAAATATAGAATAAAACAAAAACAAGATAAGAACTAACAGGAAATTTGGTCTGTTTATTTTCAAAAAAACATGTCTAATAAAAGATTTTACCAAGACAATTTGTGATTGATTTCCAACAGAACCAAAAAAAAAAAAAAAACCAAACAAAAGAGGAATAGACAAAGCTTTAGCATGACAAATAGGTCTGAGATAAGGTATGAAGATACAATAGTGACATATGCCGTTATACGGTTAATTAATACCAAATGTTAACGAATGAATGTCAAAAATAGTCAAAGTACTAACCCAATTCCATAGGTATAGACCATAACCTATATTCAATAGTGCAAAAAAAAAAAAAAAAAAAAAAGAGGTGCAAGCTTAGCATGATAGGTTTGAATAGGTTTGAATCAATGTGCTGGCGTTATACGGTTTTAATACCAAATGGTACGTTGAATGTCATAGTCAAAGTACTCCCTTCATGGTTTAGACTAAAATATTTCATAGCATCGCTGGAGGCTACTCAAGATCGGCAGAATTAGAGCACCCGCGTAGATAATCTAACATTGACAATCTGACACTGAAAATACTTGTTTATTACTATTTTTTTTATTTTTTCACCCCAGTAAAAAAGACATTATGAATAGAAGAGGAACTTGGATTTTTTTTTTTTCTAAAAATATTATTTTCATTTTCACCATTCTCTTATTAGTTCTGACAACTTGGGGGCAACTTTGTTGCTTCGAAATCAATTTTGCAAGTATAAATGCCTGCAAAATGATATCAAAACTATCCTTAATTAGCTGATTGAGTTGTAAGTGATTGCATGGTGATCCTTTCAACATATCCAGCTTGCATGGACTACATGGATTTCCAGTTAGGATATCATTTGTTGATGGAGCTGTATTTATGGATCTCTCTTATTCAGGTTTCGGGGCTACTTTCAAAGACCAGGAGGGCTATTTTATCTGTGCTTTATCAAGTCATTTTAATTCCTATATGGATGCTTCAATAGTCGAAGCATTGGCATTGCAACAGACACTTCAATGGGCAAATATGAACATGCAAGGAGCGGGTGTCATTTTTTTCAGACAGTCGGCATTTGGTTTACTCCCTATATTCTTCTAATAGTGACAGTTCGTAAGGTGGTCTTCTTGTTGAAGACTGTAGATTGTTACTTTGTTATCGTAACCATATTTGTATTCATTAGGTTCGGAGACAAGCCAATGTTGGAGCACATACTCTAGCAAGAGACTCCTACCTTCAGGCTAGTTTCCATGTTTGGAATGTAATTCCATAGTTATTTGTCAAAAATGACAAAGGAAATTATTAGTTTGGATTAGAGTTTTTTTGTCAACCTTATCATGGTGTCTGTCAAGAATGTCGTCTTTCAGATCAGACAACGAACCAGCCTGAGACTACGACATTATAAGAGGATGTGAAAGCGAAAATTGAACTCTGTCTCAGTTAACCCACAAAAATTACTGTCAATATAACAAATATAGCAACTCTCTTTTAAGTCTCGAAACGATTTCGAGTTGTTACCGTAAGGTTAGGCACTTGTTCACTATGGATAACAAATATAGCATGAAGGTAGAGTTTAGAGCAACAACAAATAGAAAAAGAACAGGAAAAATATTCTAGGCTGAATTACACTGATAAGGGAGCATCACATTTTACACTTCAACCAGTATATTAATTGCCAGTATAATGTCGAAATAACAACTAAGAAAGAAATCAAGTGGGGCAAGACCCCACAATTGAATCAGATATTTGACTAAGGATCCATGGAAGTGTAGCTTAATGCAGAACAATAATATCCAACTACCAAAAAAGCTCAAGAAAACTTCGATATAAAATAGGCGCTCGCTAACCATGGCGAGGGAAAAATTCAAAGAATGAATCTCGACTCTTAATAGTGTCTCGGAATTTCTTAGTCAACGGTCATTCTGATACAATTATACAGGTTTGTTGATGACTGAAGAAATCAGCAAATGCCTCGAATATGAGATTAGTAGCCAGCAGCACACTCATCACAAGCTTCTTCAACAAGCAAACCTAAATTTCAGCATTACCTTTTAGGTCTCAAAATTTCAAATTTCAATAGATAAATATAGACTGACGCATCGTTTTAGTGGAATTCATTATAAATCAAATTCTTGTGTTTGGAATGAAAGAAAAAAGAAAAGAAAAGAAAATTTCAATTCTATATTTTTGAACACAACTAAATCAAATTCTACCAAAGAGGGAAGAATTCCCAAATGAATTCCATAATTGAAAAATTCAAAGTTCTATGACAAAACTACGAGTCGTCTTATAAAATTATCATGTCAAGGGTATTTTAGAAAATAAAAGCAAGTGAATTTTAAATTTTGAATTTATTCTAAACGTGAAAAATCCATTGACAAACGAATTCTGCCTAGAATTTATTTATATACTATAAATTCCACATTTAAATTCATTTATACGAAATGGAGCGTAAAGCATATCTAAACCATGAAAACAGCATGAAAGCATTTCAAGTCAAAAGCTGATTTGTAGTAGTAATAAGCAGGAACGCAGAACTGCACAGTGAAAATATTCATTCAATGAACTGTAAGAGGCTTACTCAGGATTTCGAAAGCTCTGAACCAGCTTCATCTTGATCATCCATCTCCTCAAGTATGACATATTTTGCAGCGACATTTGTTGTAGGAGACCCAGCCAAGTGATCTTCACTCATTTGATGTTTTTGTAGTTTTTGATATCTGAATAAGCCCAATGCCGAAAGTGAATATCGCAATAATGGTAATATGGATGACCACAGTATATCAGCAAAATTTAGCCTCTATAACATACCCATGATAACGCTTTATTTTCAGATTTCAGTTACAATTTCATGAGTTATGCTCTTATTTTGAGTTGTGTGATGCAATTCTAACCCTAGAAATGATGATGATTTCTTGTTAGGAGCAAATCATCAATCCTGTTAGCGTGATACTAGCAGTTTATTTTTGTTTACTTGATTTTTTCTTTTATTATTCTAAAGAAAATCAGACTTGCCAGATTAGTTTTGAATCCTAATTCTTGATTTCTACAAACTATATCCAGGAATGCAAAATTCCTTAGCACAAAAGGGTCAGATCCTTCAGACTACTAAAGGCCAAGAAGAGCAGTACAAAAACAAACTTCAGTTATGTGATGCAATTCTAACCCTAGAAATGATGATAATTTCTTGGTAGGAGCAAATCATCAATCCTATTAGCGTGATACTAGCAGTTTATTTTTGTTTAATTGATTTTTTCTTTTATTATTCTAAAGAAAATCAGACTTGCCAGATTAGTTTTGAATCCTAATTCTTGATTTCTACAAACTATATCCAGGAATGCAAAATTCCTTAGCACAAAACAAACTTCAGTTGAACATGGAGAGAAAATGGATCAAGTGTTTGCAAATCACTAAATTGTTTCAAAACTATGCTGACCGACGACTTACTTGTACCAGTTGAATAAACTGACGCCCAGCATAATGATGATAAGGCCAACTCCCTTCAACCATGTGAATTTATCATGGAAGTAAAAAACTGCAACCTGAATATGGATGAATTATTAAACAGAAAAAATTTTAGTGAGTACTACACCTTGGTGGCTCCTGAGGAGCAGTTATCACCAAAACTGAAAATCATTAAGGATTTGCTAAAATAAGAGTACTACAGCAAGGATCATTAAGCTTTTTACGATAACTTAGGTAGAGTAAGAATGCAATTAACATCTTAACCCAAGACTATACTGCAGAATCAAATAACTGAACTAATGGTAAATCAACAAGGAAAAACAAAAAATCATAGAGTAGCACACAAGCCTCTGTTACTAATAAGATGTAATTTGTCTTCACTCTTCAAAGAACAATAACAACGACTTATTCATACATGGATAAAAGATAGTTAAAAGATTTCACCGTTGAAACAGGAGAAAGTCAAGCAAGTGAGAATGGGAAATAAAATTTCAAGTGGACCAATATTTTTTGCATGAAGTTAGAAAGAGAACAATAATATGATAACAGCTCATACCAATATGGTGACGGCCTCCTTAACAACACCAGCTATAGTCACTGTGACAGCACTAGTAACTGAAACAAGAATGTATTCCGTTAAAACCTGCAACATCAAAGAATACGTTTTCACATTGTAGTCTTAAAACAAAAAATGTAACTAGGTCAACTTGAATCAAACTAAATAAAACTCAAACTAGTTAGGGTGAGCTAATATGGGATTTTTACCTTCATTTCACTCACTTTAGGGCAACAAAAAATATATATAAGATAACTAAATATTTTTTCACTAAGTCATCATCTAAAGTCTGGCTCTAGTTTTACTTTCTCCTGAAACTTCAATATTCCAAACTTTTCATACCAGTCCACTGCTAGTCTATGACATATATGTTCAAGTCATCTCAATCTCCTCTCTCTCAGCTATAATGGATGTCACTTCCACCTTTCTAATTAAACACATTCATTTGTTATCTGTTCCATTACATATTTCAGCACATCCATCTTATTTCTGCCACGCTAATCCTGCATTTTGTTTTTTTCCCTTGATCAATACTTGTCATACACCATGCTTGGTCAAATAGCATTCTAACCACACAGAACCCTAAAATGCACCTTGTCTATTTCACCCATCATATCCTACAGCTGACATGCCTCACACCACATTATGCACTTAAGCTCAGACATCTGCAATGTGCACACTGTGAGATAGCGTAGATGTCTCAATAACTATAGGCATTTGTTAATCCAAAAGCCAGATATACAATGCCTGGTGCAATCCAACATGATATCATCCTTGACTATCCAAACACTAATGACAATCCCTTCAATGCCTTTATATATATATATATATATATATTACAATGCCTGGTGCAACCAACATGCATATGTCATCCCATTGACTATACCAAACCACTATGGAACAATCCCTTTCAATGCCCTTTTATATATAGTACTACTATAAAAGTACAATTACTACTATTCACACAAGAGATATCATTTTCAGTATCATTACGAAAACGTCACGATGATACAATCAGGATTGTCTCTTAAGCACTATCTTTTGACTATCGGCACATATCTCGTATTCAACACATAGGATCGATATAAAAGTTCTCCTCTTTTCTTCCATCACTATATCATCACACCCACTACATCAACTAATGAGAAGGAAAACCTAGCTTTCCATAGTCCAATCTATTACTTACCGATATATATATATATATATATATAAGAGATTCAATTTTCATTCTAGAACTCGTTATAGATTGTCTCTTAAGACTATTTTTGATATGCATATTCTTCAACAAATAAGGATCATATAAAAGTCTCCTCTTTTTCTTTCAATATATATCACCAATCATCTAATGAGAAAACCTGCTTCCATAGTCAATCTTCCGCATCTAACCAAATTGATTTAAGATCTTTTCGTACATCAGAAATTCTTTAAAAGGAGAGGGATTGTCATGGTTTGATCCCCCTGATAGTTTGCACTGAGAGGCAGGCACTTGACTGCTAGCCAAATGGTGTTCTGCTGCCTCTTAATTTGTGTTTGATTTAACAAATATTCATAACGTGACTCATGATTTAACGTGACTCATGATTTTTTGGGAACCTTGGGAGCATTAAAATCATATGAACGAAAATTTGATCCTCATTTTTCAAGTTCTAATTAAAGTTTAAACCAGCAAGTCACGTTCATCCTCAAAAACAAAAATTAAAAGGAAAACATAAAGAGCCAAAAGACAAAGACCCATACCATGAAAAAGGCCAGTGTTCCGCCAAAAAACATCAACAAGCAACTTCGAGCAATGTGCCAAGAACTATCGAAGTAACTACTCGTTTTAAATTCATACCAAGGATCCAACAAAAGAGAAAGAAAAGCAGTTGCTATTGTCATCACAGGAGTCACATAGCTCATCAACATAAGTGGATTTTTCAAACCTGAGAATCAAAACAAAAATAAAAACATTATTATTGCACAAAAGTATAAAACTCAAACAAAAGCAGCAACAAGTAACATGCTAACTTAAAAAAACAGAGAATACAGGTCTGACAGGGTTAGAGGTTAAGAGTAATTGGATTGACAACATGAATCAAATAACTTAAACCAGCCCTATCAAGTATCATACTCATCAACCACAAGAATAACATAGAATCGAGAGGGCAAATCAATTTGCCTTGCTATATTCTCTTGCTCAAAGAACTTTCATTCTCTTGACCAAAGAGGCAGATTTTCTTTATTTTTTGCTTTTCTTGTCAAATAAAGACACATGTACCAATAACCCAAAAGGATCATTCAAATCAGTCCTTGCACACACATTTTGACAAGACAAATAATGTAAATAAATCCAAAGCATTGCAGATTGTTAAAATGATAATGACAGTAGGCTAGGATAAAAAAAGCACCTACCATATTCTTCTTTCTTTATGTCATTTTGGATATCCATGCATCACCAAATTGACAAAACAAGTGCCATGGGGGGGAAAGAAACAAAAACAAAAACAAAACAGAAAATGAGTTAGAGAGAAACCAACTCTATTTGTCAATACCAATTAATGTTACAAATATTTTGGGCACCATAACATTAAATAAACAACAATCAGGTCATACCTGCAGAAGAATTTGAGTCATGGACCAGCGGAACCCAGACATAACAGCAGCAAGCATAACAAGTACAAATCCCCAAAACTCAAATTCTGTCTCCTTTGCCACTGGATAGGAAAAAAATTAAAAGCAAGGATGAAGAGGGAAGAATAAAAGTAATGGAGAAAACAGATATTTGAGATTTGGAACACAAAAAATCTAAAACAAATTGTAGTGGTGACATCTGTTCTCTACTAAAAGATACTCCCTCCTTCCCATAATTTTTATCCCAGTTTGAATTTGCACACAAATTAAGAAAATTTAGTTAATATAGTTAAACTATAGTTTTTATTTTGTTTTTTCCTAATATACCCTTATATTAATATCCATTAAAATTAAATGATTCATATTAAATTGTTCTTGAGATTAATCAAATTATAATTAAACATTTTCTTAAATAGGATTTTCTTTGAAGAGACATGAAAACAATACCTAGCAATCATCATCATATATTTTATATTCACTTAGCATGAGTATTGGACAAAATTGCGCATCCAGTGTGACATCCATCCATTATTTACTAAACAACTTGCTTTGCCAAATGGACATGAATTAAACTGTTAAATATACAAGAACCCTTGTTGTTCCCCTTAAAAGGTTTAGAGTACCATAATACAAGCAATATGAGTACACGACGGGTATGCAAACAAGAAAGTTATTGTGCACAACTAACATGCAAAACCCAATACAAAATGTGCATTGCTTAAACAATAAATAACTCTTATTAACAAATTGGGGAACAGACGTGCCACATGTGATGATATCACATCAACAGTTCTGTGCCCCATTACCATTACCATAAAATAAATAATACAATATTCCTAAACTTAGAGATGGGTTATAGATCTGGTATTTATGAGATAAACATTGATGCAGTAGCAATCATAGTCCTAATTGGATTCCTAGCACAACTAGGATTTTATTTAATTTACTGTTTTATTTCAAATTTACATTAGTTTTCCGTTCCTTATTTGATTAGGATTTACTATTTTATCATTGAATAGGAGTAGAAGAAAGAATTAAGATTCCTAGTCTAGTTAGGATTTATCACTATAAACAGACAGCACTAGTAGTATTGTAAATCATCTTATTTTTCTCATAATTTTAATTCAAAGGTTATAAACCTAATTACTGATTACTGTTCCACTTACGATCAACCCTATTCTAGCTTACTTGTTGAAAATTGACAGCCCTACATCTTTTCCCTGCATCAATTGGTATCATAGCACAAAAACAGATCCTAGGATTCTTTTTCTGTCTGAATTAAACCATGGTTGGAAGACGCAGAGGCAGAGGCAATCAGCCCCAACAAGATGAAATAGCTGAGATACGGCGAATGATTGAGGATTTGACCCAGGCTGTACAAGCCTCGCAGCGTCAGGAACCCATGGAAGCCCGAATGGAGACTCCAGAAGGCAACCACCAAAACCTTGATTTTCAAGAAGCTCTTGAGAGTGAAGAGGAAGTCGAGGACGTAAACCCCTTTCATGAAGCTGGACGTGCAAACCCAGCAGCACGAGGCAGATTGTAAGAGCGTTTACTTCATGCTCTTGATTTAAATAGTGGAGTTAAAATTGAAGTTGTTGATTTTCATGGGAAATCGCATGCCGAAGACTATTTAGACTGGGAAACTAGTTTAGAAAATTATTTTGAATGGAAATAAATGGTTGAAACGCGAAAAGTGCTTTTTGTCAAGCTTAAATTGAAGAGTACTGCACTTCTATGGTGGAAGAGAGTTGAGAAGCAGCGCGCACGACAAGGAAAGCTTAAAATCAGCACGTGGGACCACATCAAAAATAAGCTAAGGAAGCAATTTTTACCCACTGATTACACAATGGAACTATATGAAAGGTTCCACTGCTTGAAACAAAATAGTATGTCTGTTGAAAAGTACACTGCAGAATTTAATAATTTATTCATTCGAGTTGAAATATCTGAAAGTAATGAACAAATTACCTCCACATTCAAAAATAAAAGCTAAGGAGAGCAATTTTTACCCACTGATTATACACAATTGGAACTATATGAAAGGTTTCCACTGCTTGAAACAAAATTAGTATTGTCTGTGAAAAAGTACACTGCAGAATTTAATAATTTTATTCATTTCGAGTTGGAATATCTGAAAAGTAATTGAACAAATTACCTCTCGCTACCTGTTGTCTTTCAATTCAATCCCTTAGAGATGAAATGGGCATAGGTCCGATTACACAATCATTGAAAGATGCTCGCCCAATAGCATAGTCCGATTACACAATCTTGAAGATGCTCGCCAATATGCCTTAGCAGCTGAAAAGCAAGTTTCTCGTTACGGTGCTAGAAGGCCCATAAACAGAACAATTGGCAAAACAATTTCGGAGCTGCAAGAGGGATTCAAACAACTCAACGAAGCAGGAAAGATGCTGCCGCTACTAATAAATACAATGAAGAGACAACCCATGTTGATGGGAACGATAAAGGGAAGGGTATAGTACCTTATGGTGGAAAAAACAATTCTGGTTAGTCTACAAAGAGAGGCAACAATTCTCAAGTTCGTTGTTTTACTTGTGGAGAAAAGGGACAAACTTCATTCATCGGTACACAAAGGAGGGTGAATTTAGCCAAGTATGATGAAGACCAAGGCCCTATCTTTGATGAATATGATGAGGAAGTAGAAGAAATTGATGTTCACCCAGCTCAAGGTGAGTCTTTAGTTGTTCGAACAGTCATGACAGCCATGAACAAAGAAAGAAAAGAAGATTGGAAGAGGCGTAGCATTTTCTGTACACGTGTTATTTGTGAAGGCAAAGTGTGTAATTTAGTCATTGATGGAGGAAGTATGGAAAATATGACATCAAAGGAGGCTTTAGATAAATTAAAGCTTCCTACAACAAAACATCCTCATCCATACAAAGTAGGTTGGTTGAAGAAATGGCACGAGATACCAGTAACATCTCAATGCTTAGTGCAATTCACAATGGGAGATGATTTGGCAGATGAAGCACTATGTGATATAGTACCAATGGATGTTGGGCACATTCTAGTGGGACGACCTTGGTTGTATGATATCATTGGTATGGGCCACCAAGACAAGGCCTAATACTTATTCGTTTCTACAGGACAACAGAAGTATTACTTTGCAATCCTCTCAGGAAGAAAACACGGCAAATTAGCAAATAAAAGGAGCTGCAAACTAATAAAATTAAATGGGCTTTGTAAAGCTGTGGTTAATAGAATTTCTGCAGCCTGCGCATAGTGAGGTGGGAGTCACGTATGCCTTAGATGAGCAACACTGATAGGAGCTGACCAGTTTGGAAAAATCAGTTGAATATTTCCCTTTGAAATTCAACGATTATTGCAGGAATTCCAAGGAGATTGTATATAGTGAAGATCTGTACCGAAAAAGTTGCCATTTCATTAGAAGGCATTCCAAACATGCTATTTTGGTACATAGGAGCAGGCTTACCAAATTCATGTTCTGCATACTGAATGCCTCTTTACAGCGGCGACTTGAAATAGAAAAGACAGGTTAAGGACATTTTATTAGGAAATAAAGTCTGGTTGCGTGAAAGTAAGAGTCATGTGCCTACCGCCTTACTTACTCCAAGAAAGACGGTTCTTGTCGAGGAATGTGTGTGGATTGTCGTGGCTAGTAAATTAAGATTACAATTCAAATATCACTTTTCCATTACCAAGTGAGGAATATGCATTGCTATCACTAGCGCGGGTTCTAAAGTGTTTTCCAAATGACTTGAAATGGATATCACCAAATTAGAATGAGGCATGGTGATGAATGGAAAATATCTTTTAAGACACCCGGGATGGGATAATTTGAATGCGTTTAGTAATGTCAATTTGGGCCTTTCTAATGCACCAAGCAAATTCATTGGAGAGTCTATGACAGAATGTACTCAAGCGCTTCTTGAATTTTTCGTTGTGCTATATTTCGATGGACCATTTGATTTATGAGCCGCACCGAGGAAAGATTCATTTAAAAACCCACTTGCTAACAAGTGTTAGAATACTTCGTCAAGTAGCAGCATGGCACATAAACTTGAAAAAATGCAATTTCCTACAAGCAGCTGCACATAAACTTGAAAAAATGCAATTTCCTACAACCAAAAGTGGTATTCCTGGGATACATTGTGTCTGCTGAAGGATTAAAACCAGATCCAAAAAAGGTTCGTGCAATTACCGAATGGCCAGCACCACAATCCATCAAAGAAGTTAGAAGCTTTCATGGTTTGGCCTCTTTCTATAGGAGTTATCCAAAATTTCAATTTAATTATGAGTCCTATAATTGAATCTACGAAAGAAGAAAAGTTTGAGTGGACAAATTCTGCACAAAAGGCATTTGAAAGAATCAAGTTTTTGATGACTAGAGCACCTGTTCTTGCACTTCCAAATTTTGAGAAATTATTTATTGTCGAATATGATGCTTCACATGAAGGGATTGGAGCTGTTCTTAGCCAAGAGGGCAGACCTCTTGAGTTTTTTAGTGAGAAGTTGTCTAAAGCCAAGAAACGTTACTCAACTTATGATCTAGAGTTCTATGCCTTGGTACGAGCTGTTCGACATTTGCAGCATTACTTAGCTTATCGTGAGTTAGTGGTTTTTTCTGATCATCAGGCCTTGAGGTGAGTATCTTAATAAATCTCAGAAATAAAACTCACAAATCGACATGCTAAGTGGAGTTTTCTTTCCTTGTGATGAATTTTAAATTCTCACCTAAGAGTATAAAATTGGTCCAATCTAATATTTGTGGCTGAATGCATTGAGCAGAAGATTCATTAATTTTGTTTCATTTTGTCAATTTTGAGCACTCAAATTACAGGTTTTGAAGATCTGAAAAATCAGTATGATTCAGATTCATGTTTTAGCAAAATAAAGGCTGATTTGCTGCATTCTTCAGAAGCTGAAAGTCTGCCATACCGATTGCAAGATAGTTATTTATTCAAAGGGAATAAGTTATGCATTCCTGAAGGATCTTTAAGGTTTACTCGTCGGAGCCGAGTCGTTTTCAAACCCCGGGAGAATGATGCAGGAGCAATCCTAGTCCTAATTAGATTCCTACCACAACTAGGATTTTATTTAATTTACTGTTTTATTTCAGATTTGCATTAGTACTATTTTATCATTGAATAGGAGTAGAGTTTTAATTTTTTCTTTAATTAGGATTCCTACTCTAGTTAGGATTTATCACTATAAATAGACGGCACTAGTAGTATTGTAAATCATCTTATTTTTCTCATAATTTTAATTCAAAGGTTATAAACCTAATTACTGTTCCACCTACGATCAACCCTATTCTAGCTTACTTGTTGAAAACTGACAGCCCTAACTGACAGCCCCTACACTTTCCCCTGGCCGTCAAACATACAAGTGTTCTGGGAAATTTAGCATAATTAGTTAGCAACAAAGGTTTCAGCAAAAAGCAACATACATGTTCATCTGATTAATTTGTCCGTATAAATCACCACAAGCCCCTGTATAAACTAAATGAGCCGAGTTTTTAAATTGCCAGACTTATTCTGGGTCCCACCAGGGCAACCATCTCATTTGCAGTTGTAAAGTGAAAATGTGACAGCCCTACATCTTTCCCCTGCGTCAAACATACAAGTGTTCTGGGAAATTAGCATAATTAGTTAGCAACAAAGGTTTCAGCAAAAGCTAACATACATGTTCATCTGATTAATTTGTCCTATAAATACACAAGCCCTCCTTATAACTAATGAGCCGAGTTTTAAATGCCAACTTATTCTGGGTCCCACCAGGGCAACCATTTCATTTGCAGTGTAAAGTGAAAGATGTATAAGGATTAAGAAAAATGCATTGTTAAACAAGCAAATACAAGAGATTCAAAATGCAGAACAAAGAAGCTATATGAATTAAGATAATCCACCTTATATTTATCCCAACAATTGCTCTGAGCACACAATGGAAAAGTCGCAGCACTATATGAGTATGACTCATGATGAATTATCTCAATCAGTTAAATATACAATTCGCAACACAACTCAACTACATTTTACAGTCTTCTCAACCCCCAACCCAAATATGCACTGGGAGATACGTAGCCTATTTTTAAGACATTCAACCCTGTCATTGTTCTAACCGAGAAGCTGAAAGTAATAAGTGGAAACGCATACTGAAATAAATAATAAAAATTTAAATAAGAAATGATGAAGTTGGTTACCTGTTAATAAAATTCCAACTGAGATTACCACAATTATACCTGAAAGTTTAATGCTTGGAGACTCCAACCTTCCAAAGAACAGCACAAATTAAGGAGCAGAAATATAAAGATTGACTGATAAAAAGATCAAGTCAAATCAAAGAGCATGAGGCAGAATATATAATTAAACAAGAACAAAGTGGCAAATAAAATAACACCACATGGCAACATATGCAAAGTAAAAGAGTTCAAAAAACACTTTTTCTTTTCCCTCAATACCTAATTTTTTCACACTTTTTATGCAAGCTCGCATCCCTTTGGCCACCGAAAAAAAAAATGGATTTTTGCAAATCGTGGTTGGACAAACCATTTTTTTTATTATCATTTTCAGGTTTAGTGATAGTTCTCATTGTTATATTTTGTTTTCTTTTTTTTTTCCAATGGTTTTATTTCATTTTTTTTCCCATATTTTTATTAGTTAAAATATCATTTAAATAATTTTAAAATAATTATTTAATGTAGTGAAATCTTTTTTTTTTTTTGTTGTTGTCTTAATATGTTCATCCTGCCTGAGTTTGCAAATAAATAATTTAAAAAATGACTAATTTAAAACATGGGTGAGAAGCACTGTAGATATAAGAATGGATAAATGGTGTATGATTTGCAGCCAAAGCAATAATTAATTAGGTTCAAAAAAAAAATGATGCATTTTGAAATTTTTTTTTAAATTTACACTTCACTGCTTGTGCCACAGATAATGCTGCCACGTTGCAGGCAGCAGAAAACTTGTCCTCAAAAACAGACCAAGACATGAAAAATAGATGTGTGTATGTGCATTGTCTGCATTAAAGATAAAAATAAGGCATCTATGAAATTATGTTACATGGGCCTCCAGAAATCTCCAATAAGGATGTACTTGGAAAACATACTTCTGGTGCTCCTTCATTAACTTTACTACTAATAAAAATTGTGCCTGCCATCTGATGACCAGTACAACTAATAGCAACAGTGCAGACTAATGGACAAGGAAGTATGTGCTCATGTGGTTCTCTTTTGGTTTCTTTCCCTTTGCATTAAATTTCAGTGAGGACTTCCCAGTAAATAAACATCTTCCTTAAAATTGGTTTAATTTCCATTTCAGATTTTGACTTCTCAAAACATAAAAAACGGAAAAATTAATTCCACAAAACAAATGAAGGAACAGAAAACCTAAAATCTCCATAATCTTAATTTTCTACAAGAACAGGGGTAACGAGACATGCAAGGTTTAATATCCCCAATAAATTTACTATTGCAAGAAAAAAAAATTCTGCCCCTTCAGTTAGAAAGTAGCTATGTCACTACACCACCAGATATTTATCGACCTTGAAATAAAAAACCTTCACAATCATCAAGAATTATGATTATAAAATTAATAGAGCTATTTCAGAACACTGTGACGGCACATTATTCTTTTTGTTATATGAGCTATAATAAAAAGAGAATAAATGCCAGCTAGAATACTTATATGTATATAAATAGCGCAGAAATCATGGGATTGGAAAAGGGTTAGCAAGACAATCACCTGAATGCAAAAGCAAATAGGAGGAGAAATATAGGAGATGCAGATTTACACTGTAGAACAGGGAAAAAATATTAGTATAAGAGAATCTATTTATGAAGAAAGAAAAAAAAAATTCAGATGGTCCATTATATTCAGTGAGGTAAAAAGAGCAGAACCAACCATTGTGGCGAATGTAACTGAGATGAAAACAAGGGATTCATTGCTCAGATTGACATCCAGTGCTGTCCCAAGAGCTGTTGGTACAACTGTGAAAGGGAAATTCCATCTGTAGCATTAGTTGATAGAAAAGTTAATTAAGCAAGTTGTGTATAATTTCACAGCAAAAACAGAAAAGCATGGAAACCATTAGTTAGAAAATTTTAAAATTAATATAAAGTGAGAAGTTATAATTTTTTGAAAGCACAAAAAATTACATATATTAGACCAGAAATAGCAAAAATGAAATATTGTTAGCTAAGATATACTTATAAAGTCGATGATAAAATAGCATTTGTATAGTGTCTCAGAACATTTTTTTTTTTGTCATCCCTTGAGTGTATAAAAGTGGCATAGTCATGTGGGAACTCTCATAAATGAGAGAAAGAAACTATTTATACCCAGTTTTACTGAACTAAATCTTTTTTATGGATAAACCAGTTTTTTATTTGAGAAACTAATATGTGTGTTGAAACGGGTTAAATTGGTTGAAGCAAAACAAAGATTTTGATTAGAAAAAATCCAGAGGGATGGTTGTCTGTTAAGGCCCTTGACCAAATATGGGAGTAAGTATTAGGCAAAAAGGAAAAAAAAATTGTATTTCAAGGTTTAATAAGTACAAATAGTGTTGAATTCAGGAGTTTTAAGAACTATGAATGAAGAAAATATGGCTCGTTCAAGATTTTTGAGATTCTACATTAAACCAAGACTACTTGGAGATTGAAACTTAGGAACAGAGGTTCAAAACAAGCTTGATTAAATTTTCTAACATAAGATTTGGAAGACTTATTATGGCAAGTGAAAAAATAGTAACGAGGACAAAAAAGAACAGAACATCAATGAAGAATAAGAAGAAGGTAATCCTGAACTCCTACTAATGCATTTTGAAGAACCTCACTCAGAACAATGTCGAGTCTACAACTTCTAGATCAAATCTTGTTACAAGAATCTAACTGTTGTACAAGATTAGATTTCTTAAATTTATAAAGGACCACATTTAGCCAAATCCTTTGTTTTGCTTCCAGTCAAACAAGGAAAAGACTTTCCAATGACAAAACACATCCCAAACTGATTCTAACAAGAATATGAATTTCCAGACTCAAAATTACACATATGATAAACATGAAAGCATAAACAAACAACAATAACAATGTAGAATCAAACTCTTAAGAGGAATAATCATATGAAAGATTTAGTCAATCTCATGATGCAAAATGAGTCACATCATCAGATTAGTAAAATCATTTGGATATAGAATTCGCAATTCAACTTAACTAAGCCTCACTCACAAACTAAGTATATCCAACACATGTTGCATTTCCAGTCCAGTACAAGCACAATCATGATGTCCAGCTATAGTACTTTCCTCTACTACCCAAAACATAAAATAAAAGAAAATAATTACTCAACGTTCCCTTTTTCTTTTGAACTATAAAATCCCATGCATGGCTTGTAAATCATAGAATTCGCAAAGAACATAAAGATGATTGGCATTCTTATACACATCCTCTCCAATGTTTACATATAATTCACCTACTGAACAAAACAAGCCCTTTCTTAAACAGAAGGTAGATAATCAAACTAGAATCGAGCAAGGTTCCACTCCCTATCTCTCTCATAAAATTACTATACAAATAAATCACTCTCATTAATTCAATCAAATATTTGTTGTAAGACAACCTAAAAGTTATAATCGTTTCAATCGTTCCTTCTAGTCCACAATTATCCGACCTAATTAGTGAAGTATAAATACAATACAAGGTATTGGACAGGGAACCTTGCAAAACCCAGATATAACCATATGTTTAGACATATTTATATAAAGAAAAAATTTAGCTCGTCTTGAATTCAAATTTCTTCATACTTTCATCAACAAAAAGCATGACCAAACCATTAATAGCTTTCCTTTGAACCTTGAAACCAAATGCAGCATTACATTATCAATTGAGGTGTCTCGTATATGCAAGACAACAAAACTGTACTTACCAAGAAAATGTGAACTATACTAACAAAACAACCAATAGAACACTAAAACTGAATTCATCATACATTGCATGTGAAACAATATGTAGTCACTATTGATTGTTATTGATTGTTGTGCAATGAAAACCAATGTTTTCAAAACCTGCCTTGTTATTCAAAATAGAGGAGAGAATCAAGTTCTAGAAGTTAAACTAGGGACTGAAAAAGAGATGATCTCAAATCAAAACAAATTTAAATGAATCAGTAGAATTTATTAATGTTCAAAAGTAAATTATTACAGTATATACAACCAAGTACCAGTATGATTTAATTTTCGTCCAAAAAATAACTTCATTTTGTTATTAAAAAATATTGAAACAAAATTTTAGAGGATGTGATAACAGATAGGTGAGGTTTTAAAAGAAAATGCAAAGTAAAAAAAAAAAATGCCCTGCAATTCAGCACCTTTCTTCTTTGGCAGCTGCAATTTTTAATCTGTCATCATTTCAGTGTCATTTTAACTAATACTATTAGAATGCGCATGTAGCACTTCGGTGGTGTAAAAAAATTCATTACAAAATATCAAATGTTTCCATAACTATATTTACAGAAACATTTATCACGAAAACAAAGTACTGCCGAAAATCCTTATATGCATCATAAAATTAACTATCAATTTTAGTCATTAGTTTATGTTGCACAAGTGATATAGGAGTGTTATTTAATGATATTAGCCAAAATATAAATACAAGCAATAGCACATGAAAACTACAGGTACTAAATGGCATCCTAAGAAAAAGCAGACCTAGAGTAAAAATTATGCCAAATTGATATACTTGTTTTTGGAATTTCTCATAAACATATTATTTTAGCAAAAGATAAAATTCAATTGGCTATGATAGCCAGTATGCATGATAAATTTGATAAAAGTTCCGCCTTGAAAGAAGAGAAAGAGAACTAAATTCTTCCGGCAAATGGTTAGTTAAATATATAATGAAAATATGTCAAAGCATCAATGGTTTGTTAAATAGAAGGTGGTGTTGCTAATTTGTTTGGGAGTGCAAGTTTGACTCTTATACAAATGGCGATGTAAAATTTTTCAAATAAGGTCAACATGACAAATTGAGAAACTGATATTTTGCCCTTGTTCTGATTGCCCTATCCATTTGAACTGAGAACAGTCAACCGTCTCACCAGTTGCCAGCCAATTCAAGTGAGTCAGAGCAGACTTTTCTCTTTTTCAAAGGGAGTTTGAGTTGCAAACCAAGTTGACCACTTGTGACTAGAAAATTTCCAAATTGGTTATTCAATTTCTTGGCCAATCCCACTGTAACAATACTGATCTCAATTGCTAGCTCTTCTAAGGGTATCATAAAATCAGTTCAAAAATATCTTCACAAAGAAAAAGTACTCATCACCTTCTGTAATATAAATTGCAGATTCCCCCTCCTACAACGAACTAAATGACTCTTGCAAGCACGAGCATCATGGATGACATAGACAAATACTTCAAAAAAATGCATAGAAGCATCGCAAATGATAAGCATATCCATGCAGAGAACCAATCCTCTTACCAATAATCCACAAACAAGGTTCAAAAATAAAATCCTCTAACACAAAAATGAGCCTCGCTTATGTTTCCACCTTGTCTCTAATCATGATCATAATAAAATGGTAAAAAAGAGCTATAATATTCTTTTGCCTCGAACTTTCCCAGAAAAGGCCAATTCTGAGACCAAAATCACCAACCTACAGGTATGGTGCCAACATTGCACCATTTTTTTCTCCCAAACCCACAGGGGAAAGAGATTACAACAGTTCTTATTACTTCAAAAGCCATCCCACCCCTTTTGCTATTTATTTGAGCTAAAATTCATGCCCTTCTTCCCAAATCTTTCACACAAAATAAATAAAGTACAATTGAAAATGCAATTAAGAGAAGGGGGAAAAAAAAAACTCTGGCTTGTTTGGGAATATTGGAAAAACAAAATTCAATTGCTGAGTTAGAACAATAAAGCAAAAGATAACATATATGTACAAACCTACCTCTCATAAAATAATCCCTCCATGTCATAGCAACAGTGAGTTGAAATCTATGAGACCAAAACCACGTGATAAACTTCGACAAAACAGCTTGCATTCCAAAATGGATTGTATTCATCAGTAATGGAGCAGGGAATTTTCCCAAGTCATCTCCTAGAAGAGTTTTATTATACCTACAGAACCAGCACATGCCACAAGGTAAAAAAATAAAAAATAAAAACAATACATATGCATGACACAAAACGTGATGTAAAAGATGAACTTACAAGGTCAAAAATGTGCTGAAAGTGTACCAAACAAGTATGAAAAACAAAGTCTTCAACACATCCGCAGCAGAAACAGGGCTCTTAGACTTCAGCAGCAAGTTTTTATGATTGCCAAAAGAATCAGCAACATCATCACTACTTATTGATGAACGCGTCTCACCAGGAGACCCATTTTCAATATCAAATGGCACCAGATTCTCTTTTTCTTTTCCTCTGTTGTGTATATTCGTTTCATGATCAATGGTGTGTATATTGACTTCACGATCAAGAGCATGTATATTGATTTCATGATCCATGGTACTACTACCATTCAGGTGCACACTTCTACCCTGGAACTTATTTTTATATTGATATTTCTCAGTATCTACAACTCCATTCTCTCTCTTGTCCTGATGAAGCAAAGGCAACTCAAAATCAGAGTCTTCAGCGCTTGCGTCAGAATTTTCTAATTGAGGCTCAAGATGAACTTTACCATCTTCGTCAAACCAGTGAGAGAACGAAGGGTCTCTATGAATAGGTAAACCCTGATTTTCACTAGGATTGTAACTAACTCCTGTGTACTCAGCCTTTTTATTATCAAAACAACTCTCTACCATCTCCCTTTATACACTAACTGAAAGCCATCCACATACTCCAAGTCAAACCAGTGCAATATAACTAGTGGTGAAACCATTGCAATCAAATTTCAATCACTATGGGCATTATTCAAAGCCCATAGATGTGTGCTACATTCAGAACAAAATATTATGAATCCAGATCCCAAAACTGGTACAAGAACTAACCAACTAAGAAAGAATCAACCTAGTACAATAGACTGTACGGCACAGAACAAAACCAAACGCTACCTGTTCCAATGACAAGCAACCAAATCTCTCAGAATTCAAGTTCAACTACAAAGTGAAACAGATTAAATTAATCTAAGAAATTTAGCAACATATGGAACAACTACAACATAATATCCATATATGTTTAGGGTTTTTCTCAGTGACCAAACAGAACCTTCAAATAAGAACAAGAAGAAATACAATAAAAGAAACGGAAGTCAAAATCACATGAAGAGGGAAGAAAGAAAAACCTGAAAATTCAAAGATCCGAGAGCTCTCTCCATTTTTGCTTGAACGTTTTTTAAATTTATATGTTGAAGGAGAGAGAACTGAGATCTAATCTCGAAAGAAGACAAAATAGAAATAAACCAATAAATGGGATTTTTTTTTTTTTTTTTAAAGTTGGTGCGTTTGGTAAGTGAATTTCGGTTAGAGCCTGTTTTTTGAAAACGTCGACTTAAAGAAAGAAAAGATTATATCCGTATTTTGCTCTTTGATTTATTATTACTCCACCGGATTTTTAATATAAAAAATATTAATTTTTTCAATTAATTGCACATTTCTAGTTTTACTTTTCGAAGTTTTGAGCCCATACGGTAACTAGTTGATGGCATACTATTGATGGGCATCAATTTGTAATTCATATTATATTTCGAAAGTATTTATTGATTAGTTAGGTAGATGATGATTGTTTCAAAGTGTTAATGTTTGGAAAAGTCATTAAAGAAATGTAAAAATAAAATTGTAAATTATAAAATTTTAAAATAGAAGAAACAAAGATGTCCATAGTATCATTAATTAGGTAAAAAGATAGAAATCAACTTTAGAAAGCAACAAGTATATCACTCCACGCAATACATCGGTTAATTATCATAAATTGTGTATTGACAAATGTAATTTTAAAGTTGTGTCATGATATAATGAAATATGACATTTTATAATTAAAGTTTATGCATGATTCTTTACATTTATTGACTTTGTATATAATAATTCAATTTGTGGACAGCACTATGAATACTATATTGTCATTATCATGTATACGTAATTATGGAATAAAAGTATGTACAATTTGATAATGTCATCTAGTAGAGTTTCATCAAAATATTTATTTCCATGTAAATACAAATATGCTTTCTCAATCAAATAAGATTGAAAGTCTATATATGTTCGTTGTTCATTTAGTTGGCACAATTTATTTACAAATTTGTTAACAATATAATTTTATTGTCAACCTATAATAATTCTAAAAAAATTTTAAAAATAATGATAGCAATTAATATAATAATTAATGAAATTGATTTTCATCATAAATTATTATTTAAATTGTTCTTTTTTTTACATGTATATATATGCTAAGTGTCATGTACATCCAACTTTATGTAGTAAAGGTGAAAATTAGTATTTATTATCTTTAAGTAATTTGCTCATTATAAATTTACAACTTATTAGTTTGAGTAAAAATTAATATTTTATCCATTTAATATCTCACTTAAAGTTTTTAATTTGAATTTACACAAAAAAAAATTTAATGTGAATCTATTCGATATATAATTTCTCAAATGAAAAAGGGCAATTTATATAAACAAAATAAAAAATATATATATTTTTTCATTTTTTAACTTTGAAATTTTAAACTTTTATAGATATTTTTGTTTTTTTAGAAATAAAATAGATTTCATTAAATAATTGAAGAAATGTCATCAGCTACAAACTGAAAAACATGAGGTGGAACCTCCTAAACCCAAATAGACTCCTCTAGATTAAGAGAAAAGGAAAGCATAGCAAGCTCATGAGCAACTTTATTCTTCTCCCTCCTCGCATGGACACACTGAAAAGCAACAAAGCTTTTAGCTAGAGCCAACATATCCAAGAGGACTGTGCCATACTTTATATCAGGAATCGACTAAGTAGAAATTTGCTGTTGCAAAACTAAGGAGTCAGTCTCAAGAATAACCCATGCAAAGCTCTGCTCTTTAGCCTTCGGACAACCCAAAAAGTGCAGTAGCTAGCTCAACATTATCAAATGGTAGAAAAAGTGGTTTGGAACCTTAGTCCATGTTGCCATGACCATGCCTGCTGCATTTCTAACGATAAACCCCAACCCACACCCTTTCTCCTCATGCAACGCAGTATCAACATTAACTTTTTAAAAACCAGTGCTAGGCAGAACCCACGACCCATGAAGAACTTGAGACTAAGGGCCATCCAACTTGTTATTAGCCATCTGAAAATCATGTAAACAGGTCAAAGTCATACCTAAAATTTAAATCTCAAACAGAACGCGTGACTGGAATTCTCTCAGATTTCTTGATCGCCAAATAACCCAAGCTAGTGTAGAGAATAATTCAAGTTGTTCCTGAGCATAATGAGAGCATAGAAATTCAAACCAACCCACAAATGACTCCACTCTGATAATATATGTGTCCAAATGAAAGGGGTTGTACAACCACAATCGCATAGCCAACGAACAAGCCTTTAAAATATGGATGATAGACTCCATACCATTACCACTAGCAAGAGAAATGGGATCAACGTTAAGCCCTTTCCTTGCAAGAGCATCCAACGCAGGAAGTTGATTTGAGCAAGCTCTAAAAATCATATGCTTGACTTTAGGAGGAATATTCAGCCTCCAAAGGGCTTTCCAAAAGGCGAGCTATTATGATTCAAGGAGGAAGCTTGTGTCCATGAGAAATAGCGACCAAGAATGAGATGATATCCAGATTTAACAGAATAATGCCCATCCTAAGAGAAATTCTAGATCAAATTATCGTGCACTCTCCATGGACTCAGTGGAATAAACAAGATAGCGCAAGCTTCATAAGGAGAGAACTCAGAGTATATAAGCGTTTCATCCCATCTCAGTGGATCGGAAAGAATAAGTGCATTGACCTTTGAGTTTTTGTCAATGGCCACTGTCGATGATAATATCATCTGATTCTCACTATCTAGAATCCATTTCGTTCCCCATATATTCACAACTTCACCATTACCAATTCTTCACCTACATCCCAGCTCAACCACCCACAAGCCTCCATTAAGCTACGCCAGACATAGCTAGGTCGGAACCCCTTTCTAGCTGTAAGAAAAGAACACCGAGGGAAATATTTTGCTTTCAGGCACTTCGCAAGAACTGAATCATGCTCCTCCATAATAGCCAATATTGTTTGGCTAGGAAGGCTAAATTAAAATTAGCAATATCTCGAAAACCAGCCCCCATGCATTTTGGATACACTTAAGTGCCTTCAGGAACTCTAATGGATCTTCCTCTCATTGTTCATTTGGCCCCACCAGAACTTAGCCATAGACTCCTCTATTCTTTTATAGATATCGATCGAAAAAAGAAAATAGCTCATAGTATATTTTGGGATTGCCTGGACGACTATCTTTAGGAGAACTTCCTTACCGGCTCTTGACAGCATCTTCTCCTTCAATCCCTCAAGCTTTGTGTCACCCTATCACATATAGACTAAAATACCATCTTCTTACTTCTGCCAATAACTGCTGGTAGGCCAAGGTACCGTGAGTGATGTTGAATCGCATGCACTCCTAATCTATTCAGTATCAAAGATTGTATTAGTGGTGATGTGCTTTTGCTGAAAGCTATCTTTGACTTCTCGAGATTTATTTTTTGCTTAGACGCCTCTTCACAGTCTTGTATGATCTTTGCTACCACCTCTACTTCTTGAATTATCACCCTACCGACGATGATACTATCATTTACAAAAAAAATAAATGTGTAATACAGGGAGCTCGCTTGCAAATTTGGATGCTATAAATCTTATTTTCTCGAGCTACCATAGAAAGTAATCCTGAGAACACTTCAGCACACATTAGGAACAAATACGGAGACAGGGGATTCCCTTAGTGGAGGCCTGTTTGGGGAAAAAAAAATACTCTTTGGGATCACCATTAATAAGGGAGTAAGAGACAGTACAGACACAATCCATAATCAAATTAACCCATCTGGTATTAAAATCAAAACTAATAAGAACACTTCTAAGGAAATGTGTGACATCCTACTGAATCGAGTCGTTGCATAGAGTCGAGTCGAGTAGGGCCGAACTAGAACCCGGTTCGAGCCATTTAACTCCAGAGTGGGTAGACAGTACAACACAATCCATAATCCAAAATTAACCCATCTGGTATTAAAATCAAAACTAAATAAGAACACTTCTAAGGAATGTGTTGACATCCTACTGAATCGAGTCGTTGCATAGAGTCGAGTCGCAGTAGGGCCGAACTAGAACCCGGTTCGAGCGCATTTAACTCAGAGTGGGGTAGAATGGGATTGTAACTTAAATAAGTATAAAGAGTAGGACTTATTGCACTAAAAAATAAAGTTGAGGTATTAAAATGTAACATGTAGAAACTGTAGCTTTATTTGGTAATTGTACAATACAATTAAAAGAGATAGTTGGAAGTATACGAGACTTCCATTTCACTCTTGCTTTCCTTCATTTTCTTCATCTTCATTTCAACGTCTTCTGTTATCTTCATCTTCTTCATCTCCTTCGTTTCCTTCCCTTTCTCCATCCATTTTCATGGTAGTTAAGCATTAAGGCAACTCTATTTCTCCAAGTACGGTAGAATTTCTTGAAGCTTTATGTTATTCAACCTCTAATTGAGTTATATTGTTAGATAAGTTATAAGAATTCTGATGTGTATAGAGAGTGAGTTCAAAGATTGGTAGAAAAAGAAGCTAAGGAAGAGCTCAAGCTTTTTGGAGTAAAGGTTTGATATCTCTGTCATTTAACTATTTTCTTTGCATGATAATTGTGTGGTGGTGGTTTATAATGAGACAATATATGGGGGGGGGGGGGGGGGGGGGGGGGGGGGGGGGGGGGGGGGGGGGGGGGGGGGGGGGGGGGGGAGGGGGGGGGGGGGGGGGGGGGGGGGGGGGGGGGGGGGGGGGGGGGGGGGGGGGGGGGGGGGGGGGGGGGGCCTTCATGTTGAGTGGAGGACTGGTAATGGTGAGAAAACAGGGAGGAAGTTGAATAAATGAAGTAAAGAGTGAGTTTATGCTGGAAAAACAGGTTTTTGCCTGGAAAAGGAACCAGTGACTTCACCTTTTGAATTTTGACCCTATTTAATGATGGAATTAGGAAGTGTCAATAGAAGAGTTATTTTTTTCCTCTATGTGTTAGCTTTACATGGGTTTTTGAACATCCAAATCGAAAGTTGTATATTGAGAGATATGATCAAGAGTAAGCTGCGCAGGCTGAAAAACGCGACGTGCGCGCAGCGAATGGCAAATACGAGCTCGCGAATTTCACCTGAAGCTCTCTGACTCTTAGTTTGCACATCTCGCGCTCCGCACCTTTGCACTGCGCGCATACGAACTTGTGCCCGATAACTCACTGTCCTCTCATTTTGCAACCATCTCGAGCTCGCGACTTTGCACTGGCGCTCGGCGACTTGTGCCCGATAACTCACTGTCTCTCATTTTGCACCATCTCGCGCTCCGCGACTTTGCCACTGCGCGCTCCGCGACCTTGTGCTCGATACTCACTGACTCTCATTTGGTGCTTTACGCGCTCGCGACTTTGCAAGGCGGCGCTCGCGACTTTGCCAAAGGCGCGCTCGCGACTTTGCAAGGCGCGCTCGCGACTTGTGTTTTTCATGCACTTTTGGACTTCATTTTTCAATGCAATTGGTATTCCCTTTGCTTAACTTTATGACTCCCAATCATTTAACACAAAAATACAACATGAGAACCATGTATTAAAACAACATCAAGTATGCAAATGATATGAATCAAATAAACATTATGGAAATTTATGAAGTTTATGAACCATTCTATGAATGGTTGTGGTTATATCTATTGACATACCAACATTATGCTCCCATTGTAGGTTAGGTAGGAACCATGTAGATAAGGTTATTGTCGCGATCAAATAGGATAGCAGATCTGCACCCCATACAGTTCGATACTCCAGCTACAGGCCGTTGAGTGGATATGATTATATATGGGCCATAGCAGCCAAGATACGGTATTTCATCAGTTTTCATACAGTTTTCTTATCACTTCGGTTTCACTATAACTTATGGAGCCATTTACATAATATCTTGACATAAACATGGCATGAATCCTACAGTTATTATCAAGATCATCAAAGGTATAATGAAAGGTATCATGACATGTGTGCTTATATGTGCCATATGTGTTTACATGGTTCCTTTCTACACAGTGTATGTGCCTAATTGTTTCTTTTATGTTGAGATAATCACTGAGCTTTATTTGCTCAGCGAGTTACCTGTTTAACCTGGGCTAAGTCAACTATTTAAATAAGTATAACGACAAGCATGTGCGTCGACTTACGATAGACGAGGAAAGATGGAAGGACACCCGAGAAATCGGCTGCAATGTGTGTGATAAGTACGGGGTGGGAGCGTGTGCTATAAAGCCTGAGAGGACGTAAATGCATTAGGCAGTGAGACTGTGAAGTTATAAGTGCAGTGTGGCCCATTTATCGATTCTCGGTGCTCCTGTTGATGACCGCATAAGGAGCCACGCGCGCGCGATGCACTGAGGATCGTCTTGACGGTTCGGGCAGGTTTTGAGAACTGGACCGTAAGAGAGTCAGTTTACAAACTGCTGCAGTTCATCTGTAAGAAGACTCGGTCTTCCAAGGGTAGCTACTCATTTTGGATGTGTAATCTTTTGTCTATCCGTTTTATGGCATGTACAGGGCACACAGTTGGGCCCATTTTCATTTTGTAGAACACAAGTATAATGTCTTGTAAATATTAAATAGCATTAGTTTATTTAAACACCAATCAGGCATGTTATTTAATATTCAATAGACATTAATGATGTTCAGCATGAACAGGATATAAGTCAACCAAGTTTGTAGCATCTCGACTCGGTTTAATTCGGGTTTACGGGTGGACCGGAAAGGGATGTTACAAATTTTGGTAACAGAGCCCCAGGTTTAGTTTCCCCGGGCTTGCAATGCATAAGTTCAGTATAGTGTACATGCCATACTACCCTGACTGAACTAAGCAAGGTTGTTTGTTCTTTTTAGGAGGATGTCTCAGGAAAGGTGAGAGCGAGTCACACGCCTCCAGAGCAAGTGGAGGGTGAGGCTCCAGTAGCACCAGGTCAAGCAAGAGCAGTGGGAGGTGCTGAGGCTACCACAACAGCAGGTCGCAAGTGGGTGCTGCTTAAGATACGGAACGGGAGATTGTCAGAATACGTTATTTAGACACTAGATGTGCAGTATATGAAGCCTCTGTCATGCACCGACACTTAGTAGAGTTGAGTCTTAAAGAGAAAACCCGCCTCCACTAGATAGAAGCTTCGAAATTCAAATAGGATGGTCGAAGGAATTCAGCGTCTAGAGCACGCACGTCGATAAAAATATATATATAGCGTGAAATTTAGTGGGTCTTAAAGGTATATAGCGGATCACTCGAGAGTCCTGGAACAGATTCACAAGAGAGTTAGCACACGACCAGACGCGCATCAAAGATGATTGATTTTGTGCCACATCCCATTGCTAATAGATTGAAGCCATACACATGGTGGACTATGGTTCAGCAGCGAGTATCAACAAGAGCAGCGTATTTGGACAATTCTTTTTGGATGAATTCCAAAGAAAAGTTCATCACAGAGGCTTAACCTAAGATGCGAGAAGAAGGACTTCTTATACCCTTCGGCGAACAGAATGTCAAGTTGCTGAATATGAATGAGAATTCACCAGAATCAGCAGTATGGTAAGGGGATAGTGGCTACACGAAGCCGAGAGGTGTAAAAAGTTTCAAGGAAGGCCTGAACGATGAGATTCAAATGGGAGTGGTAGCTTCCAGATTCAGAGAGTTTTCATCTTTGGTAGAGGCAGCTCAAAGAGATAGAGCGCATTCAGGCCAGTCAGCGTACCAAGACCGCGAGCGTCCTCAAGCAGAGAGAGACCAGACTCAGAGTGCACCCAGTACATTATCAGTCCGAGAGCAAGAGATTCAGAGGTGCTAGTTTTCAGCTGGGTCTAGGCCATCCTTTAGCCAAGGTTCAGCTAGGGGTTGCTAACGCGCCAAGCGGTATCAGTTGTGGCTAGTTCGCCGTGGTAGTCGAGGTTCAGGCCAGAGGACTGGTAGAGGCACCAGTCGAGGTGGCAAGAGTCAGCCGGTTTAATACTTTTCACCTTGTGAGCATTGTGGGCAGACGACAATGGTGGAGATTGTTGGCTGGTGACTGGCAAATGTTGGCTATGCGGAGGGCATCAGACCAATCAGAAAGAAATGACTGTTTCACTAAGAGGGCAAAAGTTCCTACACAGTTCATAGCAGGCAGAGGTAGAGGTGAAGCTCCGGAGGGCAGATGACAGCAATCAAGAGACTGTGGACAGACCGATACGAGAGGTCCAGCCATGGGTCCTATGCTATGCGAGCCAAGGGAAAGATGAGGGAAGCTCCAGATGTAAATAGTTGGTTGGAGTTTTCTTATGTGATCATACAGTTTATGCTTTAATTGATCCTGGATCATCTCATTCATACAATTAGCGATACATAAACCTTAAAAAAGGTGAAAGGTTTAGCAGTTTGCACCATGTGAGTCAGGGTATGTGTGGTTACTAAATCCATTAGGCGATGTAGTAAAAACCCATACAGTGGGTCAAAAAGCTATCCAATTGGTTATTACTGGAAAGGAGTTTCTAGGAGATCTTATGGAATTACCATTTAGAGAATTTGTATGTGGATTTCTGGTATGGATTGGCTATCCAGTACCACCAAGGCTATAGTTGAATTGTTTGGCAAAGAAAATGGTGACATATATACAACAGCAGGGGAAGAGATAAATAGTAGTTCGGGAAGCGGCGAGATTTTCTGGGTAATTGTGATATCAGCCATGGCAGCATAAAGAGATTAATTTAGAAGGGCTTGTGAGCCATACTTGTATGTGCATTACAACAGAGAAAGAAAAAGTCAATCAAAAGTGCAAGACATAACCAACAGTGTGTGTTATCCAGACTTATTTCCAAGAAAGAAGTTCCAGGGTTACCACCAAAGGAGAGAAAGTGGAGTTTACCATACGATGGTCTATCCTAGAGCAAGCACAGTATCTAATTGCACCTTAACAGAATGGCACCAGCAGAGCTAAAAGAGTTAAAGATCAGCTAAGGAGTTATTGGAGCAAAAGGCTTTTATCAACCCCAGTGTCATCACCTTGGGGAGCACCGGTATATTTGTAAAGAAGAAAGATGGATCACTTAAGATTGTGGCATTGACTACAGACACTGAACAAACTGACAATCAAGAATAAGTATCCATGGCCTCGAATCGATGATTTGTTTGGGATCAGCTAAAAGGGTGCAGGCATGTTTTTTCTAAGATCGACCTTAGGTCGTGGAATACCACAGTTGCGGATAAAGGAAGAAGATATCGCTAAAACTGCATTAGGACTGATATGGTCACTATGATTTTTAGTAAATGCCATTCGGTCTCAACAAAATGCACCAAGCGGTTTTCATGATCTCAATGAACCCGCGTGTTTCAATTCATATCTAGATAATGTTTGGTGGTGGTGTTTATAGATGACATTTTGGGGTCTACTCCAGAGACAGGGTTGAAACATGATAAACATTTGCGGAATTGTTACTTCAGACACTGGATGGGATAAACTGCTATGCCAAGCTCAGTAAGTGTGAGTTTGGTTGGAAAGAAGGTTTCTTTCTTAGGTGACATGTGGTGTCCATCGGAGGTATCAGAGTGGAACCCTAAGAAGATTGAAGCTATTGTTGATTTTGGAGACCACCTAGAATGTCACAGAAGTCTGAAGTTTGTCTGGGTTTTAAGCCGGTTATTACCGAAGATTCGTAAGGGATTCCTTATCATTGCATCACCCTTTAACAGATTATTGAAGAAAGCAGTTGTATTCCAAATGGGATGATAGATGTCAAGCAGAGTTTGACACTTTGAAGCAAAAGATTGACTGATAGCACCAGTGTTGACCCAGCAAGCGTCAAGGTTAAAGACTTTGAGATTTAACAGTGATGCCTCTCATATTAGGTTAGGATGTGTAAAAAACTCAATGCAAGACCAGAAGTGGTAGCTATGTATCCCCAGATAGTTTAAAGCCACATGAATGAATTAATCCAACCCGACTGATTTAGAAATGGCACCATTGTTCTTAGCATTCAAAGTATGGCGGCATTATTGTATGGTGAAAGTGTCACAATTTAACAATCATCAAAGTTTAAAGTATTTACGCAAACAGAAAGATTTGAATTCAAGATAACGGAAGTGGATGCAAGAATTCTGGCTAATTATGATTATGTCATTAATTACCATCGGGCAAAGCTTAATGTGGTAGCTGAT